>JAGDQO010000402.1:600000-855000 GCA_018342035.1 Solanum appendiculatum | reverse complement strand
CCTTATTTAGTGCACTCTAATTATAACTGTATAATTAAAAAAAATACACAAATACAACGAAATATAGATATTAACTGTAGTCATTTTTGGTAAATAGCATACTTATAGCTATTGAACTTCAATAGCCTTAAACAGTCATTAATGTAAGTTGCTCTCTACCAAAAAAAAAAAAAAACTAAAACTAATAAACAATCTTTTTTTAAAAATTATTTTCCAAGGATGTTTTTCAAACCACTTTATAACCAACCAATGGAAAAATGGCATTTCACCGTCCCAATTTTTATGATTTGACACAGTTTAAGAAGAAAGATTTTTAAAACTTATGGCAGAAAATAATCAAATACCCCCACAATCTATATCCAGATTCTCAACTATACACTTTAATTTCATGGGAATCCTAACATCCCGTGAATTTTTAAAAATTAAAATTATTACTTCCCTAAATGCTAACCTGGCAAAGTATTCACACTCAAAGAGAGTGAGCACATAAAACACGATTAAAACTTTATTTTAAATATTTTTTTCATAAATATATGTATTTTTTTCTTCTTTTTTTTTCTTCTCTAGAGTAGCCCAGACCAAATCTCTCCACCACCACTATCTCCACCGGATTCACCAAACAACTCTCATGTAAAGAAATTTTTTTTAAAAAATGGCAAATCCAACCATAACCATCTCCAATCACCAAAAAAGACTTCGAATCAAATTTTAAAAAATCAATCTGGTTTCAAATGCTATTGAACCCCAAAAAAGAAATTCCTTTTTTACTAATAGATCCTCCCCCCCCCCCCCCCAAGGTTCTCTTACAACTAATTGCCTTCTCTTGATTAGAAAAAACGCCACCACACAAACTTGTAAAATCGCGGCAATACCCACAAGCATTCACCCGAGTCTCTTCCCCCAATTAAGCTTTTTTTCCTTTGGTGGTAGACTTAAATTAGATTTATGGTGGTCTTGGTGGTGGTTTGAATGTTCATTTTTTGAGTTTTGCTCTTAGAAGGAGCAGGCGGAGGGGCTCTTGAGTAAGGTGGAGGAGCTAATGGTAAAGGCGGGGGAGGTGATTATAGCAGAGGTGGAGGTGGCAGCGCGGTGAGAAGATCTGGAAATTAGTTATGTGAAGAGGTTAAGGAGCCATCAAAGTTCACCCTATATATGCACCACGAACAAGAAGTCAGATAGTTAAGCGCTCAAAAGATACACCACATATAGAGGTGAATAAACGCAGCCACACAATTATTTATTACAGAAAATTTATGGTTCCTTGCTTGTTATTATCTCATGTTTTGTCCATTCTCAAGTGCTTTCAATGCCAATAACTACAATTATATACGACGTACCTGACAGATAAAGTACTGCCTATGTAGTCTCACACAGATACATCATCATAGGAAGAAACCATCTTGTGGACATAAACAGGATCACCACTTTGATGGTCTTTCTCTTCTCTTGTGCAACGGAATCCTCCAAAGTAAATCTGCATCCAATGAAAGCAAATAACTAAATATGTCACTACGCTAAGTGAATGATGAGTGAGTACACAAGAACTTCCTTGCGGTTTCTTATTTGTCGTTAGGACTTTATCTGAACGGAACTTCATGAGCGTTTCACTTGGCTCGGAACCTGCTTCTGCAGTTTCTTGATTGATTGTCCGGTACCTAAGTGAAAAGTTAACAAAGCGTTACACTAGATGATTTATTGTTTTTTTTTTCCTTACCAAAAGGCAAGTTTAGTATCATTAGAGCTTAATTCATGAGAACCAAGAGTTGCATCACATAAAAACCTACAGAAGTGGCAAAAGACGTGGAACTTAGAATTTCAACCTCAAGAAGTTTGAGACAATGAAGGCCTTACTTTTGACCCAGCTATAAGTTTGCAACTCCTTTTTTTCTTTTGTTGGTATATCTTTCGAAGAATGTGTCTGCATATTTCTTCTTATTCACATGCAACAACATCAACGTACCCAATGTAATCCCACAAGTGGGGTTCTGGGGTTTCTTATTCACACACATACTTAATATATTATGTGTGTGAAATTCATACGCAGACAAAAGTGCTACATGGCATTCCTTGAATTTTCAAGAATTAAAAATCCCCAAAATAATGGCAATCATAAGATTTAGAAAAAGAATAACCCTTGCAGCGTTAATAACATAACTCTGTGCTATGGAATGTATTTTCTCCTATTTTGATATCCTTCCATAAATCTTCACAAAATGGACCAGATCCTTCAATGAGGATATTGTACGCATGTTTACACCAGTTGAAGGTTACGATTGATGCAAAAACAGAATATCATTTATGTTAATAACCAAGAAAATAATAGTGATCAATTATGGGATTTTCAGCGAAAGATGCAGGTTCAATTCAAAATTTCATATAATCAGAGGAGTATTAGGCCCAAAGAAGTCAATGTCATCATCTTAACAAGTACACCATGTAGAGGGGTCATTTTGAAGCAATTAGTTCTTGATGAACGCAGCTTCAGCAACTCTAAGGAAGTTCCTTTGGTATAATAACTATATAGAGAGGATTTAATTTCTCCCTCTAAAAGATTGAATTAAGAGAGAGAAGATACTTCGGCCTGAAGCGGTTAAATGGACACAGGATCCTCGAGTTGTTCGTTTAATACATCCAGTGATTTCTGCCAAAGAAAAAGGAAACACCTTTAGAAAAAAAATCAGGGATTAACTTTCATCTTTAGAAAGGAATGATAATTTAATGCTAATCTGGGATATAAGGAGGAAAGGATAGGCATCATTAAATTTTATTTTGTACCCAGGAGCATAATTAGGGTCAGTAGGTCTAGACTGTGATGCCGCATGAGCAAAAAAATGAGTGAAATGACTACGGCTGAGCACATCCCTTATTTTCGAGATGCAAACATCTTTAACTACTTCCTCCATTTCAATTTATATGACAAAGTTTGAACGAGTACAGATTATATGACAATGAAACAATAACTTTTGGGGAGGAGTCACACTAGTGGCAACAGGTTTGACAGAACCCAGTGGCTTTACCTCAACCCAGTATTTATGTTAGAAAATTCATTTATATGTACAAGAAATTTATTCAGAGTCCAGTAAACCAAAAAAGATTCTAGTTAAGAATCCATAAACTAAAAATTTTGGCTCTACCTCTAGTGGTCTTAAATATGCCATGAGATTTTTGAGCCTATAAAAGCATGTCATTAAGAGTAAATTGGGAAGCTTAAAGTTATCTATCTTCAGATAGGTGGCGGAGTAACAAGAATATTGTGACACATAAAATGTGACAGAGAGAGTATATGATTGACTGCTCAAGAGCAAACTTTAAATAAGACATGGCTGGACTATGGAGTCAATGAACTAGAAGAGAAAGCTACCCAGTGTTTAAACAAGGAGATATTATTGAAATCATTTCATTGACTTTTTCAATCTTTCACCTGTTATACGTCAAATTGTCCAACTTGATACAGAAACAGTACATGATGCTAAATTTTAGTGAAGCGGATTAGCTCATTAAAAGTTAAAACTAGCTAATCTTCATGAATAAATTTAGCAATGAAATGCAACTGCATGACCAAATTGGCAGAGAAAGTTATATGCAGATTTGGTAACTCATTAGTCACCGTTAACTCTCTGGTTACAGTGAGGTATCTAGAAAGTGAAAATACACAGATAGATTTAACGTGCCAAAAGAACAGTGTTAAGATTCGTTCAACCGCACTCTCCAAGCCCTTATGTGTCCAGTTAAAGCTTCGAATGTTAAGTAATTCTAAAGCATTTCAAGGTTAAATGCAATATAATAAAGTTACAAATTATCTGATAATTTTGGTGGATTACAAAGGGGACATAGGAATATACCCTCATTGAAATGTACGAGACGACTAGGTTTCCCTAGATATTTGGAGAACCACTTTGATGCTTCATCTCCTTCATCCAAAGCAGAGCCAGACCATTCCCACACCGAGATACCATTTGCTACTTCAGATGGTTCAACCAGTGGGACTTTAAGCACATCCATACCAGGAGCTCTTATCACTGTCAGAAAAGGTGAAGTCGATACTAGTGAGATCACTTTTTTGTGATCGTAATTGCCTTATTTTGGAGTTTACATAATGCCTCAATTTGAGGCCCTTAAAAGATATGATGAAGCTTAGGAAATTCACTTTTTTGTTTGATAATTATCAAGAGATGGTTTAACCAGTGAGACATATGTACATCCATAACAGGGGCCTTTTCACTATCAGAAAAGGTAAACCATTGACACCAGTGATGTTGAAATTTACCTTTAGTTACTGCATTAATATTTAGCATAATCAGTTGCTTCGCCTTTTAATGAATTTGAATTTTGTTTGTTGAGATTTTTATAGGTTTTTGAATTTTGAATTATGCAGATTTTTGTTGTAAGTGGCTATTTAAAGTCCTCCGACGATTAAGAAAAATATTGAAAAATATTTTTCAGTCAATACTTACAACCCTGTTTGCTACGCCATTTAAGAAACACCAACAGAAGTTTTACATTTTTTGCGATTATAATTACAATTCCTCAAAAGATATTGCATTTCTTTTTTTTTCTGATAAGTATAAAGAAATGCAAAGTAATCGAAGTAACCAGTTAATGGGGTTCTCAACGTAAAAGATGCAAACAATATAAGAAACTTCCCTTGTCATTTCACTTCCTGCATTCAAGAACATATTATTTTCATTAGAGGGGATTTAACGTGATAACTTTCTATTTCCTGTGTCCACAACTTCTAGTACAATAGAAAATCACTTTCAGAAGTCATGAAAGACTGACTAAAGAAGTGTTATGCATGGTTGAATCAAGAGATTATATCAGCCAAACCCATTTCATTAATACTTAAGAAAGGGCAAGAAAGTATGAACTAACTATGATATCATTGGAAAAATGACTTATCCTATACTTGTAACACCCCGGAAATTGGAAAGATGATTCGAAAAGGAAAAGTTCAGTTTTGGCTATGAAGCAGTGGTCTACGAGTCCTAGCTACGGACCGTAGGAAGTCCTACGGGTCGTAGGAAGGTAATCGTAGCACCTTGTTTGAGTTTTAGAAATGTCAAGTCTCTGATGTATGACCTACGAATGGACAGGATGAATCGTAGGACAATTGATGGGTCGTAGGACTGATCCATAGTTGATCTAGACTTAGAGAAAATTTGGACTTGAATCTGGGTGCTACGAGTTGACTCTACGAGCCATAGAAAGTGGGACGGCCCGTAGATGTGTTTCGTGGAAAGTTGGTTAGATTTTGGGTTTCAGTAATTTGACCTATGGTTGACCAGTACGGTCCGTAGGAAGTTCTACGGTCCGTAAGTCCAAACCGTAGGGTCCCCCGACAGAATTTAATGAAGGGTATTTTGGTCTTTTCCTATCTACCAAACCCTGCACTACGTCGTTTTGGACCTATAACTGTCCTATAACCGTTTTTACTCCTACAAACTAAGCCTAATCTCTTCCATTCACTCAAAATCCCCCAAATTCTCTCAAGTCTTCTTCCCCAATTTTCTCTCAAGCTTCAAAGTGAAGAACTAGGGTTTCAAAGGATTCAACCCTCAACCTCCATTGCTTTTGGGCTTTAATTATCAAGGTATGTGGGAATTCACCAATGGATTCCATTCATCAATTGAGCCCCAAAAGAATCTCAATCTCCTAATTCAATTCTTACCCAATTTGATCTCCATGAGTCCAATTTATTATGATTCAATTGTTTGATTTCAATCTTATTATGCATGATTTGATTCAATTACATGGTTTTCAATTGATTTGATATGGATCCATGCCTCTATTTGATTATGATGATGAATTTATGAAGAAAGCTAATACTTATGAAGGATGAATTATGAAAGATGCATGTCTTATGAAAATGACGTTTTATGAACTAAGGATGCTTTTGAGATAAGTATCAATAATTGTGAAAGTTTTTCTCACATATTATTAAATCATGGTTGTGAAAGGTTTTTTCAAATATGTTTGAATCATGATTTAAAGGAGCTACTCTATAATGACTTTATGATTGGATAGTTTAATTATGCCCTTTCCATGATGATATGAATATGTTTATGACTAATTCCGTTGGGATTTTACTTAGCACCGAGAGGACTTTGAGATGGAGGTCTTCCGGTTAGTAGAGGTCGGGTCTAGCAAATGTGAGTTTTGGTTGCAAATGTGAGTTTTGGTTGAGGTCCGTTGCTTTTCTTGGCCATATTGTTTCCGGTGAAGATTTCAAGTTGATCCTAAGACGACCGAGGCGGTTAAGAATTGGCCTAACCCTTGTCCGCTTCAGATATTCGGAGTTTCTTAGGTTTGGCCGGATACTATAGAAGGTTTGTGGAAGGATTTTCCTCTATTGCAGGCCTTTAACGACTTTGACTCAAAAGAAGGTGAAATTCCTATGGTCGAAAGCTTGCGAGAAGAGTTTCCAAGAGTTAAAGGATCGACTCACTTCAGCCCCTATATTAACTTTACCGGAAGGATCGGATGGTTTTGTGGTTTATTGTGATGCTTCACGAATAGGTCTTGGTTGTGTCTTGATGCAACATGGAAAAGTCATCGTTTATGTTTCAAGGCAATTGAAGGTGTATGAAAAGAATTATCCGACTCATGACTTGGAGTTAGCGGTGGTAGTGTTTTCCTTAAAGATTTGGAGGCAATTAACTATATGGTGTTCATGTAAACGTTTTTAACGACCACAAGAGCTTGAAGTATGTGTTCACCCAAAAGGACTTAAATCTTTGCCAAAGAAGGTGAATTGAGTTATTGAAAGATTACGACATGAGTATCCTCTATCATCCGGGTAAAGCGAACGTGGTGGCGGATGCTCTTAGTCGGCTATCAATGGGAAGTGTTGCTCATGTTATGGATAGAAAGAAAGAATTATTTCGTGATGTTCATAGGTTCATAGTATTGCTCATGTTAAGGATAGTAAGAAAGAGTTATTTCGTGATGTTCATAGGTTGGCCCAATTGGGTGTTCGCTTGGTTGGTTCTAATGAAGGTGGTATGATTGTTCAGAATGGCTCGGAGTCGTCTCTTGTATCGGATGTAAAGGCTAAGCAAGATCTTGATCCGATTATGATTGATTTGAAGTAGTCGATTTCTAAAAAAGCCATTGAGGCTTTCTCCCAAGGGGAAGATGATGTCCTTCAATACCAAGGACGATTATGTGTTCCGAATGTCGATGAGTTGAGAAATCAGATTTTGACAAAAGCTCACAGTTCACGGTATTCTATTCACCTCGGAGCCACCAAGATGTACCGCAATTTGTGGAAAGTCTATTGATGGAATGAGATGAAGAAGGATACGAAATTTGTGGCTATGTCCGAATTGTCAACAAGTGAAAGTTGAGCATCAGAAATCCGGTGATTTGGCTCAAGACAAATGCATCCTACTTGAAAGTGGGAAGATTTGAATATGGACTTCATTATGGGTTTACCTCATACTCATCGTCAGGTTGATTCGATTTGGGTCATTGTGGACCGGATGACGAAATCGGTTCACTTTCTTCCCGTAAAGACTTCATTTTCAGCCAAAGAGTATGCCAAGCTTTATATTCGAGAAATGGTGAGGTTACATGGAGTGACTTTATCCATTATCTCCGATCGTGGTACTGTTTACATCCCAGTTTTAGAGGTCGTTAAGAAAGGTCTTGGTACCCAAGTGAAGCTTAGTGCGGCTTTTCATCCTCAGACCGATGGGCAAGCCGAGCGTATTATTTAGACTTTGGAAGACATGTTGAGAGCTTGTGTGATTAATTTCAAGGGTAATTGAGATGATCATCTACCTTTGATTGAGTTTGCTTATAATAATAGCTATCATTTGGGATGGCTCCATTTGAGGCACTCTATGATAGGAGGTGTAGGTCTCCTATTGGTTGGTTTGAAATTGGTGAGTTCGCTTTGATAGGACCCGAGTTGGTGCATGAAGCTATGGAAAAGGTTCGACTTATTCGTGAGAGGTTGAAAACAGCTTCAAAGTCGACAAAAGTCTTATGCCGATGTTAGACGAAGAGAACTTGAATTTGATGTTGATGATTGGGTCTACTTGAAAATTTCACCCATTTTGGAAAGACCTTGGAAGCTTAGTCCCCGATATGTGGGCCTATATCAGATTTTAAGGCATATTGGCAAGGTTAAGCGCTTATGAATTGGAGTTACCTAATGATTTAGCATCGGTACATCCACTATTCCATGTCTCCTTGTTGCAAAAGTGTGTTGGAGATCCGACATTCATTGTGCCTTTGGAAACTTTGGGAGTTAAGGAAAGTCTTTCGTATGAAGAAGTTCCGATTGAAATTTTAGACCGACAAGTCTGAAAGCTGAGAAATAAAGAAGTTGCTTCCGTGAAAGTCCTTTGGAGGAATCAATTAGTCGAGGGTGCTACTTTAGAAGCCGAAGTCGAAGCCGATATGATGTCCAAGTATCCTCATCTCTTTCCCTCCGCTCCTATTCTAGCTTGAGGTATTAAGTTCCTCATGGTTCATTCTTTCGGATTCATGCGTTTTACTCATTCTCATGTTTCCATATGCATGCATGTTCATGAAAAACTTGATTTTTCATGTTATGATTTAGCTCGAAGTGATTTTTCCTTGTTTATGTGCATTTGATGAGATTTGCATTCATATTGGGTTGTTAGTTTCTCTCCTACTCTATTCATGCTTGCTTGAGTCCTATTTGAGGGACGAATGTTCCCAAGGGAGTGATATTTGTAACACCCCGGAAATTGGAAAGATGATTCAAAAAGGAAAAGTTCAGTTTTGGCTATGAAGCAGTGGTCTACGAGTCCTATATACGGCCCGTAGGAAGTCCTACGCGTCGTAGGAAGGTAATCAATCGTAGGACCTTGTTTGAGTTTTGTAAATGTCAAGTCTCTGATGTATGACGATTGACGGGTCGTAAGACTGATCCGTAGAGTTGATCTTGACTTAGAGAAAATCTGGACTTGAATCTGGGTGGTATGAGTTGACTCTACGAGCCGTAGAAAGTGGGACGGCCCGTAGATGTGTTTTGTGGAAAGTTGGTTAAATTTTGGGTTTTAGTAACTTGACCTATGGTTGACCAGTACGATCCGTAGGAAGTTCTACGGTCCGTAGGTCCAAACCGTAGGGTCCTCCGGTAGAATTTTTTTTTTTAATCAAAAGCCTCCGGTAGAATTTAATGAAGGGTATTTTGGTCTTTTCCTATTTACCCAACTCCTAAATTACGTCGTTTTGGACCTGTAACTACCCTATAACGTTTTTACTCCTACAAACTAAGCCTAATCTCTTCCATTCACTCAAAATCCCCCAAATTCTCTCAAGTCCTCTTCCCCAATTTACTCTCAAGCTTCAAGGTGAAGAACTAGGGTTTCAAAGGATTCAAGGCCTCAGCTTCTTCCATTGCTTTTGAGCTTTGATTATCAAGGTATGTGGGAATTCACCAATGGATTTAGCATCGGTACATCCAGTATTCCATGTCTCCTTGTTGCAAAAGTGTGTTGGGGATCTGGCGTTCATTGTGCCTTTGGAAACTTTGGGAGTTAAGGAAAATCTTTTGTATGAAGAAGTTCCGATTGAAATTTTAGAATTTGAGGAAATTAAATGGGGTACCCTAGATGAAAGTTTGGAAAAATCAAGGGAGAAGATAAATTTATGAAAAAGTATAAGGCTCGTACTTAGGGTTCACGACCCAATGTATGACAATAGGCAATCCATGACCTTAAGGGATCTAGTAAGGGTTTCACGGACTGTAAAAGGGTTCATGACCCAAATCACGACTATAAACCCACTTAAACCTCAAAACTTTGAGCATTCTCCTATCTAATTTAAAAGGCAATTATTCCTTTTTTTTCTTTCCCTCTTTCGAAAACTTTAAAGAAAACCAACTCTTCATCTTCCTCATAACACATACTTCCACACACACAAACAAGATCACTTCATCGACATTCTCATTCTATAAGAAATTGTATTTGTCATCTCACTCTAGTAGCATGCACAAACTCAGTCAAGGTCATCCTAAGTTCTAAAACTTCAACGTCGACACACTAAGACTATGGCACCTAAACAAGTGTGCATAAGAGGTGGGGAATCTATCTCCACTCAAGGAAGAAATAATACTCCTCAAAAGATAGTCAAGCCTGATGAAAGATCTGAGGAAGAAGATGATGAGTACCATTTGCTACAAGTAAGACACTGAAGACAATCACCACCGACAAGAACAACACAACAGATTACCTCCTTTCAGTCTGAGGAGGATCTAACAAGAGAGCACACTCCCAAAGGGAAGAACTTTACCTAATTCAGCACATGATGGTTGATCTAACAAGAGAGCACAATCCCCCAAATTCTCTCAAGTCCTCTTCCCCAATTTACTCTCAAGCTTCAAGGTGAAGAACTAGGGTTTCAAAGGATTCAAGACCTCAGCTTCTTCCATTGCTTTTGGGCTTTGATTATCAAGGTATGTGGGAATTCACCAATGGATTTAGCATCGGTACATCCAGTATTCCATGTCTCCTTGTTGCAAAAGTGTGTTGGAGATCTGACGTTCATTGTGCCTTTGGAAACTTTGGGAGTTAAGGAAAATCTTTTGTATGAAGAAGTTTCGATTGAAATTTTAGACCGACAAGTCCGAAAGTTGAGAAATAAAGAAGTTGCTTCCGTGAAAGTCCTTTGGAGGAATCAATTAGTTGAGGGTGCTACTTGGGAAGCCGAAGCCAATATGATGTCCAAGTATCCTCATCTCTTTCCCTCCGCTCCTATTCTAGCTTGAGGTATTAAGTTCCTCATGGTTCATTCTTTCGGATTCATGCGTTTTACTCATTCTCATGTTTCCATATCATGCATGTTCATGAAAAACTTGATTTTTCATGTTATGATTTAGCTCGAAGTGATTTCTCCTTGTTTATGTGCATTTGATGAGATTTGCATTCATATTGGGTTGTTTGTTTCTCTCCTACTCTATTCATGCTAGCTTGAGTCCCATTCGAGGGACGAATGTTCCCAAGGGAGTGATATTTGTAACACCCCGGAAATTGGAAAGATGATTTAGAAAGGAAAAGTTCAGTTTTGGCTATGAAGTTGTGGTCTACGAGTCCTATATACGGACCGTAAGAAGTCCTACGCGTCGTAGGAAGGTGACGTAGGACCTTGTTTGAGTTTTGGAAATGTCAAGTCTCTGATGTATGACCATAAATGGACAGGACGATGCGTAGGATGATCCGTAGAGTTGATCTAAACTTAGAGAAAATTTGGACTTGAATCTGGGTGCTACAGTTGACCAGTACAATCCGTAGGAAGTTCTACGGTCCATAGGTCCAAACCGTAGGATCCCCCGGTAGAATTTAATGAAGGGTATTTTGGTCTTTTCCTATTTACCCAACTTCTAAAATACATCGTTTTGGACCTCTAACTACCCTATAACTTTTTTACTCCTACAAACTAAGCCTAATCTATTCCATTCACTCAAAATCCCCCAAATTCTCTCAAGTCCTTGTTACTCTCAAGCTTCAAGGTGAAGAACTAGGGTTTCAAAGGATTCAAGGCCTCAACTTCCATTGCTTTTGGGCTTTGATTATCAAGGTATGTGGGAATTCACCAATGGATTCCATTCATCCATTGGGTCCCAAAAGAATCTCAATCTCTTAATTCAATTCTTACCCAATTTAATTAAGGTTTCTTGCAAATCTCCGTGGGTCCAATTTATTATGATTCAATTGCTTGATTTTAATCTTATCATGCATGATTTGATTCAATTACATGGTTTTCAATTGATTTCATATTATGAAGAAAACTTATGAACTTATGAAGGATAATTTATGAAAGCTATGCATGTCTTATGAAAATGATGTTTTATGAACTAAGGATACTTTTGAGATAACTGTCAATGAATTGTGAAAGGTTTTCTCACATATTATTAAATCATGGTTGTGAAAGGTTTTCTCACATATGTATGAATCATGATTTAAAGGAGCTACTTTATAATGACTTTATGATTGGATTGGTAGTTTAATTATGCTCTTTCCAAGTATGATGATATGAATATGTTTATGACTAATTATGTTGGAATTTTACTTAGCACCAAGAGGACTTTCAGATGGAGGCCTTCCCGTTAGTAGAGGCCGGGTCTTTAGAAGCAATCTCCTTGTCCCTAACTACGTGCCCCCGTAGGATTGTCTTAAGTGACTAAGCTAGCGGATCCACCTAAGCTAGCAAGTAGGACATCTATTTTCGATGTGGGAGTAAGACACCGAATTCCACGTTATATCTCACGTGGTCTACGTCGGTTAATAGTAAACATCCCACAAAAAGAACTAAATTACCTTCAAAGGTTTTTATGAAAGCTTTCATTGTGTGTTAAGGATGCACTGACCATGTTCATGATGTACGATTTCTCTTTAAAGGCTTTTTACTGTGTTTTAGCTTGGTCATGCATATCATGTTTTAAGTCCCCATATGATCATGTTTATATTTTCATGCATTTCCCTCATACTTAGCACATGGAATGTACTAATGAATACTTGTGCCTATATTGTGTTATAATATAGTGTCCGACGCTTCTTCTCTCCCGGACGTGCTTAGATCGGGATCGCTCAGCTTAATTGTGGATTGGTGAGTCCTCATGCTCCGAGCATGCACTAACCATGTTCATGATGTACGATTTCTCTTTAAAGGCTTTTTACTATGTTTTAGCTTGATCATGCATATCATGTTTTAAGTCCCATATGATCATGTTTATATTTTCAAGAATTTCCCTCATACTTAGTACATTCCATGTACTAATGCAGACTTGTGCCTATATTGTGTTATAATATAGTGTCCGACGCTTCTTCTCCCGAACGTGCTTAGAACGGGATCGTGCAGCTTAATTGTGGATTGGTGAGTCCTCATGCTCCGAGGACCATGCCTTTGATGTTGTAGTACTTTAGTTGTCTTTTCAATTTTCAGACATTTTACGTGGTGTATGGATTACATCCCAACCACTCTTATGTTGGTTTAGATTGGCTTGTCAAGACATAGTATGATTCCGTGTTTATGTCCAAAACTATCTCTTTTATGATATGAGACTTTCTACCTAAATTCTCGTATTATCTATTATATTGTGTTGTATGCATGTCAAATGGCTTGTGTAGCGCCTCTCGGGGTCTTATGCGTCATGTCACGTCTAGGGTGTACTTTGGGTCGTGACAATACTCAATTGACATTCTTTCCATTCAACAAACTAGACCAAAAAGGATACTGTATGCATGACTTAACACAAAAAATTGTCATGAAACAAGGAAAGTTGAGGTATTATCTTCCTTCATAACTTTTTTTGTTGCTCTCCTACTTGACAATATTTTGGCTTGCTACTTCTAATGGTATTGAGATTTGAAAGAAAGAAATGATATTATCTAGTAACTAACAATTTTCCAACTTGGCAGTGAATTTCCTCATAATCAGACAGAGAAATGACAAAATGGAAGAGAAAACAAGGATCATAAAACATATTCTCACTAACCTAAGCTTGGATTTGTTCCCAGCTCTCCGATAGTGCCTCATTTGGCAGTTCAACCTCAACTAGAGCAAGTGATGGCTCTACTCTTTGACTACATGCTCTGCCTTTGGAGTTCACAACAATCCACTGCTGATCCCATCAAAATCCTGAGTAAAACAAAGCATAAGAATCAATAGTTGGGTTCAAGAAATTAATATGAAATTTTGCATACTATTTATTTGAAGCAGTGGGTTATAATATCTCACCAAGATTTTCTTTTAAAGTTAATTTTTTTGCAAACTTTGTTATAATAATAGACATGCTACCAAGCATATGAAGTAATTCATTACATACCAGGCTATAGCATCTGTTAGTTTGCATCATAAGCCTCCATGCTAATGGAAAATGTTGTAATACATAAGATGCAGTCCTTTCATGATAATACTTTTATTTTTCTTCAATTGGTAGCTACAGACCAGGATGATAATTTAACTAAATGGTCAATCGATCTGACGATTACTAGGCATTGGTGAGTCAAACCAAATAACGATACAGTTAGGCCGAATTAAGAATTCAAAATTGAGGAAGCCTCCGTTAGAGACCTCCACCAAGTGGTTTACAGTCGCTTCTTTTTATCCAAAGTTTACAAGTTAATTATCAAAATATTTGTCAATGGGGTTTTACTTCTTAATGTAGCTTTTATTCTTTCTTTTTGTTGAACATTTTAATATTAATAGTTGACAGGGGTACCGTAGTATGGATTTTTCTTCAACAATTTACATACCCATATCTGGTTGGAAGACGACTGAACTACAATATAAGAAAATTTTCTATGGAGCCAAGATATCATGTTCATTCTATTAGTGTGTAAAGCACAGTTTTTGATGGGCCTCAAATTAACCTAGGCAGACAATCGATATCATTAGTATTAACCAACGATACGACAGTTATAATTTCCAGCATTTCACATGGAAGATAATGCTGCATAATGCTGCAATGCATAGAAAACATATTATTTCAGAATGCTAAAAAAACTTATAGCATTAGTTCTACTAGCCACAACCAAACATAGAAGATTCTGCAAATTGAAAATTCTGGAGAGAGAAAACGGCTATTTTGCAGCCAAAGAGAAAGAATGCCAAGAGTGGGGTGTTGGGTTCCTCTTGTTCATATTTAGCACCAAGCAAGTGTGAGTTACATACAAAGAAAGTGCAAAAGTATTTTCCTTATTAGCTATGCATGTAGGGAGCTGATAAAAATACCAAAATTTCTAATCATTTATAATATTCAGCCTACCTCCTGCCTTCATGGATACAAACTGCCATAGGCTAACAGAGGAGGAAAAGGAGTTTCTACAAGATAACTTTGAGGAATGTGAAGTACTGAGGTATCTGAAGATGTATGCTATAGATAAGTCTCCTGGACCAGATGGGTTTACTATGGCTTTTTTCCTGAAATGTTGGGAGGTTGTGATGGAGGACATCATGAAAGCCTTTCAGAATTTCTATGAGCAGAAAGTATTTGAAAGAAATCTAAATGCTACATTCATAACACTCAATCGAAAGTTCTTACATAGAGATTGAAAGGGGTGATGGATAAACTAGTTGACTCCCAACAGGTGGCCTTCAACAAAGGAAGACAGATCATGGATGTAGTGCTAATTGCTAATGAGGTTGCAGACTCAAGACAGCCTCTCTAATTTTGTGTAAGCTAGATATTGAGAAGGCTTATGATCATTTCAATTGGGAATACCTTTTGACTACTCAGTTTTGACTCCCTCACAACCTACATGATGTCTGTATTCCCAGTCCCAAAAGGGGTCATCAATTGGTTGGACAAAATATGACAAGGAAACAGTGAAAGAAAGGTATATATAACCTGGTTAAATTGAATGCTGAAATAGTGGGAAAGAGACGGGGGGAACTGGGATTAAGAACTTGAGAAATCAGAGCAAGGACCTCACAGTGAAGTGGCTTTGGAAATTCAACAGTGATAATCAGGTTTTTTGGAAAGAAGTCATCGCCTCATCGATGCAAAGTATGAAGAAGAAGATAACTGGATGACCAAAGAGGTAGTTACACCTTATGGAGTAAGTTTATGGAGATTATCAGATACCTATGGTGTGAATTCAAGCCCAATACAAAGATCAAAGTGACTAATGGGATAAAAACTGATTTCTGGAAGGATGAATAGCATGAGACTAGCAAGCTAAAAGCTCTATTCCCACACATATACTCATTAGTGTCTCATCAGGACGGAACTTCATTTTTAGAAGACAATTGAGTGATTGGGAGATCCAAAGAGTGGCAGATTTTTTCAACATCATAGGCCAGTTCGATGGTCTAAAGGGGGATCAAGATACCATACGCCATACGGTGGGAAGGTAATAAGAAGGGCCTCTTCAAGGTGAGTAATGCATAAAACTGGCTGAACCATCCCAGCCAGATTCCAAGTTATTGGCCACGGAAAGGTATCTGGAAATCCAAAATTCCACACAAAGTGTCTTGTTTTGTTTGATTGTTAGAAAAGGAAGCAGTACTAACTCAAGAAAATCTAATGAGGAGAGGGATACCATTATGTTCTAGGTGTTTCTTTTGTGGAGAAACTATTGAGACAGTTAACCATCTCTTTCTTCATTGCAAGGTCACTGGCCAGATATGCCTGGCAGATGACTGAAGCAATCTAGAGCTGGGAAGAAGCAAAAGTGCAGGCTAAGAGTGGAGATAGATGGAGAATTGTCCCTGCTAGCATATGGTGGGCAATATGGAAGTAGAGGAACTCTAGATGTTTTGATAGTATAGAAAATAGTACGCAAAAGGTCAAGCTTAATTGTCTTTTGCGGCTATGTTTTGGGTGTAATCAGTAATATTCAAATGATACTATCTCCATTATTGATGTTCTAGACTCAATTTAGGAAAAGATAAAAGGATTTGAAGTACATGTTGTAAATATGGTCCAGTACAATCTATGTAATTTTTGAGAAATATAAAAAGTTACCAGTTTAATAAATAGTATTCAGCCTAAACCAAAGAGACAAGAAGTGGTGGTTGTCATACTTTAGCACAGTGTTTTGGACGGCGAAAGGCGACAAAGGTCTGCCTTGCCACAAGGAGAGGCACTCGCCTTTTTGAAGTGCAATGCCAATTAATACCAAAAAATTAAAATACTTAATTACATATATAAATAATTAAAATCTCAATAGGAATAACATATTAGCAAATATTTAAATTCAAAAACTAAAAATAGATAGTATATACAAAAAGTCTAGAATTTGAATGAGAAAAAAAAAGAACAAAAGTCAAAACAATGAGAAAAAAAAAGAGATATAAGTAACTCTGAAGTCTGAAGAAGAAGGAAAAAGAAACAGAGGAAGAAAAAATCTAAAGAAGAACAGGAAAAATATGTATCGGTTGGACTTTGGACTCATCGGAAAAGTCTGGTTGGTCGCTGGAGAAGTCTAGTCGAGTCGACTGGTTGGAGTCGCAGTCGCAATCAAAGAGTAAACTGTGCAAATTTGGAAATAAAACCCTAAAATTACCTTTTTAACTTTTAAAACCCTAAATTGGTCTCCTTTTTTAAAGAAAATACAAAAGGCGACGCCTTTCTCGCCATGGCGTCGTCTTTCTAAGATCACCTCGCCACAAAGCTAAAAGACGATGAAGGGTCGCCTGGCCTCGCCTCTCGCCATTGGCGACAAGGCGATCGCCTTTCATAACATTGCTTTAGCTCGTGCAAAGATCTCCTACATCCTTCAAAATATAGATTGATCCCTCTCTCCATAATACTTATGATGCATTAAGGGATAGTATTCCAAATTTTCCATTCATCTCTTGATATATTCCTTCTCTACATACTGCAAAAAGATTGCTTCAAACATCTGCTGCTATAGGGCAACGCAGTAAATAAATGGTCCACATCTTCCAACTTCTTTCTATACATAAAGCATCCACTAAAGATGTGAAGTTCTGAACCCACTTTTCATCAAATTATTAAGTGTAAGCCAGGCTTCATGTACCACAATCCACCCTAAACATGCAACTGTAGGAAAGGAATCATTTGCCATTGTCAATCCTTGCTGTTGGGTCTAGAAAGTTCGTTGCAACTTAGCGGTGTTGTCTAACCTGACATAACTGTATAGAAACATCTGCTATTCTTTGATCTCTAAAGGAATCAGCCACTTCCTTTTGACAATTAACTTGATAGATTCACTCTTTTAGCCCATTTAAGCACAAAACTTTGATGAATCCTTTTGGATTCACCCAATTATGACACTCCCATAATTATATCAATCACCTAGCTAACCTATTATACTTTGAGCAGGTCAAAGGGATTATACTAATTTGGGATGATTCTGACTAAAAAGAGAAATTTAAAGTTAAGTAATAGTAAGGATGTTGCTCGGACTCTTCAATAATGTCAATGGGTGCGATCCTCCAAAAGTAGAGTATTTTTAGAGGATCCGACATGGCAACAACAACATTTTTAGAGAGTCCGATCAACGTAGATAGTAAGTCATCATCTTTGCCAAGGGTTCCAGTTGGATTGAGTGTTTATGCTCTCAATAAGCATCCTATCACCAAATTTATTATTGTAAAAGGTAAAATCAGAGGGCTGATACTAGAACAAAGCAGTGAGGAAGTATTATACGTATTTAGTACAATCATAAAGGATGTTTCAACAAATCCAGTGAAATTAATCAAGAAACGGTAATACACAATGTGTTGCAAAAGATCAAGATTCAAGATCAAATTCAAAATGGGGGTTTTTATTAAGGTAAAGCTTTGATTGATGTAGTAATACTAGGAGAGCCACATAAAAAGTGTATGGAAATTGAAGTAATTCAATACCAGTAGAAGAAAGGGCTGCTTCAGGAACTGAAATACCACGGCATGATTTCAGTGGATATATGAAAATTGATATAACTTGTGGACCTTCTTTATCATCTGTCATAGCAACAAATTAAGAAAAAACTTGTCAAATGAACTTTAATTTCTCTCTTAAAAGTTAGATACAAATGAAAAACTTGATCACCTTATCACCATTTTCAACTGATTTTGTTCCTTTGGCTTAATTCATTTAGTCGCCATATGATCTTATTTGGTTTTTCACAAAAAACCCTTATGCATGTAGAAAATATATTTATTATTTTATGTATGGTTTACTTATTTATGTAGAAAACTTGATCACCTTATCACCATCCGAACAAGATCGAAGCTGACTCGACAATTCGGAAATGCAAGGAGACGATGAAAAGAGTCCAAACGGACTCCGCCAATATTACTATTTAAGGTTACTAACTTACCCTTAAGTAGTAGTAGTATCTATTTAATATGGTTTCTTGATCATGTAAAAGCCCACTTATCTAAACAAGGTAAATTCGTTAACAAAAAACAATTAATACTTTCTTAATCACTTTTTTGGACCAATGTGAAAAGGTAAAAAACACCCCTTATTGTAGACAGGAAGGAGTAATTATTCACCAGCATCGTATCCCAAAGGTCTAACAACTTCATCTAATATAGAACTGAGGAAGTTAGTACAACCATAAAGGATGTTTCGGTAAATCTAGTGAAATTAATCAAGAAACGGTACTACACTGTGTTGGAAAAAGATCAAGATTCAAGAGCAAATTCAAAATGCAAGGAGACTGATGAAAAGAGTCCAAGCGGGCTCTGCCAATATCACATGTAAAGGAAGTAAGGGAAAAGTTACATAAAAATATAACTCAATGCACATGCTGGACTGAATATGATAATTAACAAAAAATGTTTCAACTTCCCAGTTGGCTCTCAAACAAAAGACAAAGGCATGTTTATTCCAAAAATGTGAAAATCATGCCATTATTAACAATGGCACATATGACGAACAAATTAAAAATGACTATTCAAAAAAGTAAGTAACTGGACATAATGCACATTTAAAGTGAGGATCTTCACACATACAAACAAAGGTGTGAACAAATTCTAAGTGCATATGAGTGTTAAAATTTAATGCTGAGGCAAAATTTTGAACTAAAGGAAGCAGCACACATGCTAAACTATGAATATACTACATCGGAAAGCAGCACACATACTAAACTATAGTTTGGCCATTAAAATGATTTTAGACAGAATTCATGCCAAAGAAAGTAAAAGCTACATCGCAAGGCTCAGAATTGAACCGAACATTCACCATTTATACAGAAGACAATATACTACATTACAAAGGAAATTTCCAATCAAACAATACCTAGTCTGATACATTCAATACATATGAATTTACACACTTCAGACTAAAGAAAATGATCCAAAGAAGCTTGGAATAATGTTTAAAAAGAAGCTTTCTAGAGGACAGAATCAAAGATCAAAGATAAACTTAATATATGAACTGGATTCCATATTCACGACCCAAAAATCAAACTCGGAACAGAATGAAGAAAGATTTACCTTTTCTGGAGCAGGACAACGAGCTTAACAACGATTCATCTGCTACACAAGAGCTCCGATGAAAAGCTTGCACTAAAACGGAAACAAACCAAGATGAATTTTTATTTTTATGTGAGGAGATGGAATCGGAGGAACAAGGAGTGGAGAGGGGTTTTATAGAAGAGGATTAGGGATTGAATTGGGGGAAATATGGGATAAGATTTTGGAATCCAAAATTCGAAATTTGAATGTAAACGTTAGAGATAACGTACCAATTTCCCACGGATTTGAGAGGAAATTTGGGAGGAGGGAATTCGAAATTAGCAAGGTTTACGGTTAGGATTCAATCGAACTTTCCGGAACCCTTACGTGGCAGAATCGCGCCGGCGTAGAAGGATGAGGGAAACGGAATCAGACCGTTAGGCTGCTGGTCGTTCATTCTATGAGGGAGACGACGTACGGCGTATGTATGTATGTATGTATGTATTGCTGTATGTATCGATGGGTTGGGTCTGTACTCTGTATTACTTTTACTTTTATTACTTTACTTTTACTTCTACTTTACTTTACTACCGGTGTTTTAAAAAATTCTGCTGGGATTCATCTCGGAGTGAGACTCTAGCAAAACGCCCTTAAATTCAAGTGTGGGGTTTAGTTCTATAAGACTTACGTCCTAAGCGCCCAATTGTACGGCCTAAGCACGCCCAACACTCAACATTCGGGGTTCGCCTAACAGATCTTACACAAATTATGTATGAGTAACTCAAATAACAAGTTATAGTATCGCATATTTACTATTTGGTAGCATTGTGGGGGTGATCATATATTACGTAATATTTCTTTTTAAAATACATAGTAAAATTTTACTTTTTCGCTTATCATTGGTCTTCATATTTTTGTAATATGCCTGAAAATTATCATATTTTATTTAGCTATTTGAAAGTAATTTTATTTTTATTCATGATGGAGTGATGTTTTTATTATAATACTAGATCAGTGCAGCCCATGCTATGCACGGGCCCAACAAATTGGTTAATGGAAAATTTTAATACATTTTACCTAAGAAAATTTCACTAATTACGAAATATTTATTTCACTTATTACGAGATATTTGAAATAAATTATTTGTACTACAAAGTTGTAAGGAATGCAAATTTATATTTACAAAGATACTACAAAAGTGCCTCAGGTATGGAGGAATGCCAATAGCCCTTTGCTGTTTGTATGAAAGTTTAACTAAAATAAGAAACTAAAAATTCTTAAAACATTTGTTTGATAAGAAAAAGCAAATAAACAATAATTTGATTGCTAACAGGATACAACTCTAGCTTTATTCCAACTGTCGCATTTTATTCAAACTGCACAACCTGAATAAATGCATTAATAATTCACTACTTGTATTTTCAGAAAAATAATTAATCAAATAACATTCTCAAAATATATTTCAAACTAAATTTATTAAAACTTGTCTACTGAAAAACAAAACAGAGATAAAGACAACAAAGACAACATTGTTAGTTCAGTACCTAGCCACTTAAAACTTTGGTTCGCATCATCAATAGATAATATCATCAAAAAAGATTTATATTATTTTTTCTTTAAATAACTATTCAAACTGATGGGTTCGAAACATATAGTATCTTTTAAGCAACCATCATATAGGCATGAAGCTACCTGTTTACAAACTTTCAGTACCATGACAATTTGCAACATTTTTCATAGTCTTCATAGGTGAATCTTAGATCAGGTGTATTGTGCATTTTGAATTATTATCCCTAAAATTTAAAAGGATATAAGATGTTGCTCCTTAGGTTCATAAGATCAATAATAGTGGTAACATCCAAGTATATTGATGTAACGCAAGGTATATGTCTAAAGATGAAAGAAAATAACAAGAAAAAGAAAAAATCTCGATACACATATTACATCTAAGCTTCTAATGTAGAAACATTATAACAAAAAAATTGAATTGGAGAGCAGATGAAGGTTCAGATAGCGACAAGATGATCATAATCAAAGTAGAAAATATAATGTGAATAGATTATGAATATGTCACCTTGGTATTGTTAATGTTAAAGAATTTAACAACAGGATAGTTGTTAGGGTCCTCTTTAAATATATATAACTACAATAAAGACACTTGTTCCTTTAACTAATTTTGCCAAGGTATCCACAACAAAATTCTGAAAGCATGTAAGATTATTGGTTAAAACTTTACCTGGTACCTCAAAAAAGTAATAGAAAAACTATACAAATACCTAATACCAGAAAATCTACACAATTCATCAAAAAGCTTGAATAACTAAATAACAGGGCCAAAAGGTGATGAATCTGGCCATGAGGAAAGAGTTGTGAAATTTTCAAATTTAAAGTGGTGCTAATAAGAGGAAGAGCTTTCAAATGATGCGCAGGTAAAATGTTTCAAGGAAAAAATAAATTAAAAAACAAAACCTAAAAATATAATAAGCATGAAAGTTTAGACACTCTGAAAACTATAGATTAGCTTGACCAATCACAATATGACACTTTAGATTAAATCTATTTTGTTGAAATCATAAGAATAGATATTAAGCCTACTTTTATTCAATGCATTTTTATTTTATAATATCTCCGTGTTCTTGACAATTTATAGTTTTCTTTATAGAAAAGAAAAATATCAACTTAATTGAAGTCGTATAGCTGACCTTCGAAAAAACCCTTAGAATGTACCGCAATATCATGTAGTAGTGTAACATAAAGCAAGACTGGTGGATCAATTAAAATGAAGACTCTAGATTACCCAAGTCCCGTAAAGGAGGCACATCCAATTGAGTTAAAGATTATGCATCATTACTTTATGCAGCTAATCCATTAGGAAATATTGATACTTTAGGCAACTTTTTCAATAATTTTTCATTGATAAGTTTCCTTCCTGATTTTGTAATATCAAAATGCAAGATATGTATTTCAGTAAGTTTAGCTACAGTAACATAAATGAAGATGACTAATTCATAAAATTCATTCAATAGAGAAAAATCTGCTTCAATTTACTATTGATCTCTATTGTGCAACCTTAAATTTCATGAAAATTCTCTTAAAAAAAACAAACACAACTATAAAATATAAGTAAAAGAATAAAATATAACAAAATTGAAATAAAAAAATGACGATATAAGTTTAAATGTTAACCTTGTTCTTTGCTAGGGTTCAACATTGTTTAGTCGATTCTTAGAACCATCAGACATGATTTTTCTCCTGCATAGATACAAATTATCTTTTGACATATAAAAAGTGCCAAGTCAAATTTTTTGACTTGAGAGTTGAGAGAAATGCACAATACATTTATTGAGGATTCGTACCTGGGAACCTCCTTACTGGATGTATTTTAAGTTCAAATTGTGTATCACAATACTCTGATGATCCAATGTTTTATATTTCTATGAGCTCATTTATAGATGCTCCAAGTGCATAATATCCAAAAAAAAACGAAAGAGGTCTAATAAGTAGAGAACGAAAGAATAGAACATTTTACTTACTGGTAACGCAAAGGAGAAGCATGTTCTAAGTACGGACCCGACGTATTAAATCTTGATTAACGAAGACCTGTACGTGCCAAAAACAATAGCATAACAAAACTCATACCATTCAGAAAATCATAACGATACTTGAGTACTTTATGCTGAGGAATAAGAAATTCATGTTAGCAGATTGATTTAAAAAGAAAGAAAAAGAATTCATGTTTACCTCTTTAGTCCAATGATCAACAATATATGTTAACTATCTTATACATCCCAAAATACATGTGTGGACATATAATATATAGTCTCATCAAAAGTCACTCTCTTACAACAGGTATTTTTAAAACTTTGAATGTAAAATATATATGGACCTTTTGATGTTTCAATTCAACACCTTCCAACAACTCAAAATATTAGGTAGGATTAGTGCTTCTTTTAGTATTCACATTCAGAACACAATGAGCATTAGAAGTTGTACCATGACATAGCTAGAGCAGAAAATTACTTGCATGTATAAAGGAAAAAATAGAAATATAAGATGCAGCATAGTTGGTTTAGGCATCTGAGATATTCTGTAGTAGTAAATTTATTCAATAACAACTTCCAAGTAACAATCTTCTCCTTTCACTATTCTAATTATAGAATTCAGGTCCATAGGGTTAAAAGGTATAAATTTTAAAAAATCAGAAGTCCAGTAACATTAACTCCTTTAGCTTCTACCATTACCAGCCTGTACATGACATATATAAGCTTAGCTTTTAAAATCTTGGCTACGTGGTGGTTCAGAAAAAAATAGGAATACTATCAGTTACTTGTTTGACTTAAATAAAAATTATGTGTTCAACTAAACTCATAAAGAGTTATGGAGAAGGATTTGTTACTGAGTTACTTTGGAATGCATCGTCGAGAGGCTTCTACCAACTGTATTTGCAGTATGGCTGATTGCAGTTCTTCGAAAGATGCTCAACTGATCATTTTGTGGGAGAAGCATCTGAAAAATTGGCATGCATTTATAGATGTTGTTGCTAGTAGATAATGGCATTACCATATTGCCTTACGAATGGTGCTTCCCTATTGAAAAATTCCTGAAAAAAGAGCAATATATCTGAGAAATTTTCAGAAATTAGGTGACATTCTTCAGCAATGAAGCTTGACAGCTAGATGTACTTAAGATTTTCTTAGTGATTTTGTTCTGCTTATTCGAGCCTAATATCAAGAAAAATGAATCATGAAAACTATAAATTTTTACACATGTAAAAATCAAATCAACTAATAATATAATTAAAACGTGGCAATGAAATGTGTTAATGAAAAGAAAGCAAAAACTTAGTCTAGATCGTTAATTCACAGTCTTATAATACTTGTTTTTCTTGCTGGTACAAAACATACAGTTGTACTAATATCTTAAATTCTTAATGCATGAATTATGAATGTTCAACATAAAAAAAATTAATCACCCTTGTATTCTTAGAAAAACACTCTCAAACTTTTATAAGGTGCATCTGATATAAAAACCCTCAAATTTATTCATAGCTAAATAAGTATACCTTAGAAAGTAAATTAGTAGCAACTAAATCAACAAGTTGTCTGTCGGTAGTCATTTCGAGATTCTAATGTTGGAACCTCTGAAAACGAAATGGAAAGCTGAAATTGGAACATTGTCGTAACAGCATCATCTTGTGAACTCTCTCGTCAAATATTTTTAATGACCAAGAAACTTCGAAGATAATGGATTTATCACAATGTTGTTCTTCCCTTAGATACAAAATTTGATCTAACAGCCAAACTTCAAACTTGTGATGTACACCTAGCACATTTCCATGTTTCACATAGCACAACATTTACTGTTGAACCAAACCCCTAGAACATGGGGATTCTCTTGGCATTCTCCAACCATTTTTAAAAAAAATAAACTGGTAGTTGTATCTTCATAGGTACTCTTTTTATAGATCAACTAATTCAGTGAAGGACAAACAATCCCTTGATCCCAAATAACAAGGCAACTTTTACTCCCTTAGGTCAAGAAAAATACTGCAGATATTATACAGTAATTTATTCGATTAGGTCATAAGGTAAGACTTTCTCCTACATGCCAATTGTGTTTGAAAACATAAGGAACAGTAGATGACATGCTTATTCCATACAACTTAAGCTATCCATTTATAATTGTGGCAGACAATTATTTTTGAGGAAAAAAGCTATGCCACATCTTTTAGCTATGTTTTTCTATTCAATATTTTAGTGCTTACTTCCTTTACTCTTATTCTTATTGCTTCCCAAGAGTCAAAACAATGAATAATAGAATTATTGGAAATAGCCTATGACATAATTCTCAAATAGGACTTCATCTATGGCATATTTAAACAATTGTTTAAAACCTAAATAGTCTAAATTGTAAATACACCTATGTGAACTTCTAAAATATCTTTGTCATAGCCACTGGGCCTGTTGGTCCAATACATATGATTTGCTATGTTGAAATTGCAATATCTAAATAGAGGTGGGGCAAGAGTCACCCTCTAAAACCTAGTGATAAATGTGATAGCTTCTGTCGAAGTTTATATGAGCAACTCAAGTCCAAAAGTGGAATAAAACTTCCTATCCTCAAAGTTTTGCAAACATATAGTTCTAACTCGCCATCATCTTTTCATCAAAAGTCAGCTTCTAAATGAAAATTTGAAAATTTGAATATGTAACATATAAATATCATAAGAGGAATAAAGAAAAACATATACCAAAAAGGAACAAGAAAAAAAAAATACCTTGCTACTGCTTTCCAGAAAATATGACAGAATATACCTGGATCTAATTTTAGATACTTTCAGGTTCGCAATCCTAAAGATTACAAGCTTTAAGTGTTTGTTGAAACATCAGTACCTACAAAGAGATCAAAACGCAACTGTTAAGAAAGCTGAAAATAGCAAAGGAACTGTATCACTTCTCTGCTAAAATATTATTGAAAGTGAATAAGGAGAATTGAATGTTATTCTTCTTTTTTATAAAATTGGGGTAGAGAAAATGGAGTAGAATTACAATGTGGATGAGGAATTGAACCTTCACCAATAAGGGTTGGAGCTACTGAGATTCCCCAAACTGAAGGCTATTCTGTTTTAGCGACAGCCAATGTTTCTGGTTTGAAAAAGAGCGGAAGTTTTTAGGTCATCTTCCTTAAATCTCGAACAGTATAGTTAATGTAGCTTGTAACCCATAAGCTTTGCACCGTTAGGAGAAGTTGAGAAGAAGAGATTTGAGGAAGATGACCGAACACTTTGGCTCTTAGGCCTTAGCAAAAAGCAATTGTTAATCATAATCTGGAAGTATAGGAGAGAGATCTAGAACGATCTGGAATGAAAAAGGAAGAGCGTGGTTTGCTAAAATATTAATCATGCATAATTACAATTTTACCCTTGTTTCATAGAAATAATTACGAATTTGCCCTTGGTCGTCCTAGGCTTCACTCTTCTATATATATACTAGTAAGTTTTATTGATTATTTTCTTTTATGGAGGTAAATTGTATAGTATGATAATAATATATTTTTAGAAATAATGATTCTTTTATTATTAGAGAGTTAAGATATTAGATTATTTATGCTTGTATAATCATGTTAGAAGTTCTATTTTCTACGAGTTTTCTTAATCATGTTTGTAATTATTTCAAACTATTGAATTTTGATGTATTTTTATAATTTTGTAATTTTATAATTTTGTGTTATTATATTATTATATTATATATTTTAAATTAAAATTAATTATGTTTCGAGATTTACGCCTCGTCCTATGCTAAGTAAAATGCCCCGCCTCACGTCTCCGCCTTCTAAAACATTGTAAACTACTATATTAGAAATGATTTATTTCAACATGTGTGATTAAATGAATAAAATTGCAATCTAAGGATAAAGTAGTCATTTCACCTATATCTATATTATTACTCTCTTACTTCCGCCTATTTAGAAAAATGCAGCTTTTGGGTGGACAAACATTGCAATGGATGGTTGTACAAAAAGCAGTATAGATTGTACTATAAACTGTGGCCTATTTTATTAGTGAAGGAATACCTGGATTTCACTTCTCTTTTAAGTAAACCACGTGTAAGTGTAACCATTTTGAGTCTTATTACATAGTTTATGTCTTTCTGTCTCCCTTTCGCTACTTCTCTCTTACTCTGCATTTTCTTTCGGTCTCCTCCTCCTCTCACACACTTTCTTTTTCTTTGTAAGTTATAACAAACCTTGCTATGAAAATGTTATTTTCTTGATTAAAGAGAGTTGATTGATTGTAAATATCTCAAATTCTCAATGGTTATTTCGGAATCAAAATTCAAAGATGAATTTTGAGTTAGCTATGGGTGAATTTATGAGCTCAATAGATGATCTTGAATCAAGTAAAGACATGCATGTATGTTTCTTCTTATTTAATTTAATTATTTTTTCTTTTCTTCATAAGTTATTTCCACAAGTGCAAAATTAATCACCCAAGGTCAAGGTGTTTGATCATTTACCTCAGAAAACTGAATAATCTTTTGTTATATTTTCTTTAATGAGTGCTTTGCAACATACTTATCTAATACGACTAGATACATGAGCTCGTATCAGTACGGACCCAATATGTGTTACTTTATATGTCTCAATTTATGTGGTACAGATGAAATCTCAATTTATGTGGTACAGATGAAATCTCAATTTATGTGGTACAGATGAAATCTCAATTTATGTGGTACAGATGAAATCTCAATTTATGCGGTACAGATGAAATTTGGAGAGTAACCCAAATATTCTATATATTTTTTTAAAATGAAGTTGTTAATTATTCTGTTGCAATACTTTTTAAGTTATTTTCAAACCATCAATATTACTTTTATCTATCCCAATTTATGTGACACAGATAAAATTTTGAGGGTCAATTAAATTTTATATATGATTTTTAAATATTTTAAGTTGTTAATTATTATGATTTATAGTGCATTTTAAATAATATATGTTACTTCTTTTGTCTCAATATACGTAATATCAATAGAATATTAAGAGCCAAATACATTGTTAATATTATATTATTAATTATTATGATTTATAGTAATTTTTAAATAATATATGTTACTATTTTTGTCACATATCAATAGAATATTAAGAGCCAAATACATTATTTATATTATTTTTAAATATTTATTAATGAACAATATTGAAATACCTTAAATTTATTAGTAACAGAACTTTAAAAAATAAAAATAACTACAAATACTGAACATTACATGTGATGAGACTTGTGGGGTCCGCGTAAGGCCTTACATCAGTAACTTTTTTGCCCTTTTAGATATTGAAAAAGGCTCAGTTATTCAATGTATTTACCAAAGTCCATTAATGAATTTATTGTAAAAAGGTGCAAAAGAAGAGGCAAATGAGAGTTTGAAAAAATATTGCAACCAAATACATCACCAATAACACAATGACCCGTACTGTCAAGTCGTAGAAAAAGTTCAGTAACCCAATTTTTAGGGTCCCTTTCCTACGGATCCATTCTACGGGTTGTAGGAACTTCTACGGGTCGTAGATTGGACCCTTAAATGGACTTTTGAGCCTGAAATTTAGTATTAAGTCTACGGATTGGATCTACGGTCCGTAGAAACTTCTATGGGTCGTAGATTGGACCCGTAGAATAAAGTTTTGAGCCGAAAAATTCAATATAAATTTCACAGATGGGATCTACGGCCCTTAGAACAAACCACGAACCGTAGATGGACCCGTAGTAGGTTTTTGTCAGTTTTTAAGAGGGGTATTTTAGTCTTTTTTCACCCCTTCTAAGCCTAAATCATGACGTTTTTGTGCCTAATTAAGGGTTTAAATAGTTTTAATCAATCATTTTACGTTCATTAACACTTCAAGTCATTAGAGCAAGGTTCCAAGAGGAGAAAGCTAGGGTTTTGAGCGTTCTTCGAGTTTTCACCAATTTCGCCAAGAACTTTGTTCTTCCAGATATGTAAGGCTATTCATAATGTTGGACTTGTTCGTCCTCATTCCCTACATCTAAATTCAGTTATTAGTAAGTTGAATCTAGGGTTCTATCCTCAGCTTTATGAATTTCCTACCTTATGAGATTTTGATACTTTATGCATTGAACTTCTTGAATTATTGTTCATGCTTGTCGTTCCACATAAACCCTATATATTAAATCTTTCTAAAAGCATTTTGAATTAGTAAGTACCATACATTGATTTTGAAAACTAAAGATAGTTAAAGAGAAAAGTTTTGAGCATGGTTTTCAAAGAGAATTTAAGGGGACTTGAGTAGTTCTGAAAGTGTCATTTTTACCTTGAAAAGAGAACACTATTTTCAGAAAAGTATAGAGAGTTTTCAGAGTAATTCGAAGTACTTAGTACAGCTTTAGTCACATCTTAAAGAAGTTTTTGAGAAATTATCTCAACTCAGAGAATATTGTATGTGAGCATTTAAGTTTATATATATATATATATATATATATTTGGGAGTAGTATTGAGCATCGATATGGGGGTAAGAGTTCACACAACTCAAATCTCATAAACTACGTAGCCAGCGTAGGATAGGATCGTACTGACATTCAGATGACTCCTCATTGCCTCAAGAAAGCCTTTTTAGTGGATCCATCAGTTCAGTTCCGCTCTATACTTCGGCAAGGTATAGGACGGCTCTGACAACGTGGGTAAGATATTGTATCATCACAAGGCTCATAATGATGGTTTTCGGTTAGAGAAACTCCCTAGTAAAGTAAAGAGTAGTTTTTTTTATATATATATATTATATTGTTGACACCCAATTTTGACCGACCTATAACCTTTTCCGAATTGCTATTTGGTTATTTACGTATTGCAAAACCATTTTCTCCTAATCCGATTTCGAAATTATAAGTAAATTTTATGTAAATAATTAGATATTTAAATATTCATAATTTTACAAAATTTATTGTAATTATATCTTTTCTTAGCAAATTATTATTTTCAAATTATATTTAGCGATTTTCAAATTTTAAAATAATTATTTTACTTATCGATTTGAAGTTTAAAATATTTAAGTATGCTTATTTTATATAAAAATTATTTAGTATGTGTAGTACATTATTAATTAAGTAGCAATTCACTTAATCTTCTCCTAAATCATTTAAATTATAACCTATTCTATCCAATTCATTTCAATTCTAGCCTTTACTATTCAATTTCAGGTCAATTGTGGTCATATGTGTATCTCAATTATAACCATTTCGCCTACAATTCATTCCAATTGTAGCCAGATTACACCAAATATACTACTAATCTCAAAATTCCATCTATAAATCACAACCATCTATTCAAATCAGATCACCTCAATTTTAAATCGCAACCCTTCAATTTTATAGATCCGACGGCCCTGATTCACTCAATTTTCTTTCCTATTTTGACTTAAAATACACCCCAAGCCCTAAGAAATTTTCCGTTCTCTTCCTCTCTCCTCTAGAACCGCCGCACCACGCCCATAATTCCTTCTCCCCCGCGTTCCGGCGAAGACCGGCGGGCAAGTGCAGCGCCACTGCGGGGAAACCACCGGCGCCACCCGCTTCTCCGCTTCTCCTCTCTCTCCTCTCGTCTCTCCTCGCTTTCCCGGCGAAGATCGAAGCCACCGTCTCAGGCGAGAGAACGGTGCTCGCCTCCTCTCTTCTCCATTCTTTTCCTCTTCTCGAAGACGACACAGCCCCAGCAGTCACTACGGACAACAGCAGTAGTGGGCTCCGGCGGAGCTTTTGAATTTTTCGAGTTTGATAAAGATGGATCTTTAAGGATCCATCCAGGTAAGTTTTAATTAACCCCTAAGCCTGCCACCCCAGCCCTTTGTTCTTGTTTCTAACTATGGTTAGATGGTTGCTTTTTTTTTATTTTCATGATTAGATTTTGGACTCTAACTTTATGTGCGGGTTGTTTCTCGTTGAAATTCATGTTCCCCGTACTGCTCATGCCATCTAACAACCTTAATAGCCTCTAATTTGCTATGAATGCTTGTTGATCTTGTTCATTTTGATATGACAAACCAATGTTTTTAGTTCTCATTGATTGTGTCGACCTTTGTAACCTTGGATCTCCCATTCGAATGCTGGATTTCTGGAATGTAATCAATCGTAATTAGCAGATCCCTTAGGCTTTTGAGCATTATGTGAAATTGTAGTTGGGCAACCCTTTGGTTACTCGCTTTATTTACAATAATACTTAAAATTGATCAAGGGATGCCTTAAAATTTGTCTTGATTCAACCAATAACTCTCGCGTAATTGATATGATAATTTTGACTGATTTCTTTAGTCTTACCTTGCCTTAAGTTAAGGCAATATATTTTGACTGATCTTTGTCCAAGCTTTACATAACTGCTACTCCAAATTCATCCCTTTGCCATATATAATGTTGATTTCTTACTTGTATAATGATATTATGGTAAAATGTTATTACTTGACTTATGCATGATTACTTTCTCATTGCCTGATGAATTTATTTATCAACTTATATTTCTTTGCCTTAATCAAGTGGTGCAGTTTCGTACTTTTTTATTTTTGGTAAAAGATTTGTGATTGTTTTGGTGCTCTTTTGATTAAGAAAATATGGTAATTGATCTCTTGCCCCAATTAGTCTTAAACAGATTTTCCTACTTGTTTATTTATGGTGAAATATTTACTGGTTTTGTAAAATTGCTTGCCTGATTTTAATAATATTAATTTAAAGTACTGCCCTTAAATAACTCCATTGCCATTATATACTCGTTCTCGGTATGTTATTCATGGTAAGCAATTTACTCCTCTTGCCTTGGTTAAAACTTTAGACATATTCTTACGTGTTATTGTGGTAAAACTATATATTTGATTAAGGAAAAAAAAGATTTGGGCTGATTTTACTCCTTGTCAAGGAAATAAAATTTCCGTAATTGCTCTTAATTTATTCTTTTTCCTTTTCTACCTGACCCCTTCATTCACTATAAAAAGGACCCTCTCCTTTCATCACCCTCTCACGCTTCAATTAGAAAAAAAAATACTCTCTACTCTCAAGCAAAATAAAAAGAACTTCTTGAAATTAAAAGAAAGGTGCTCCTCTACTTGATTTTGATGTGTTCGGGTCGAATATAGGATCGAAAATACTTCATTGCTGATTTATTAATCTACCTAACCGGTTAGATCTTTATTTTCTTAAAACTTCCTGTCCTGCATCACATATTTTTACTCTTATGCACGATGTTATAATATGCATTATATTCTTTACTTTAAATTTCTTGTGTGTTCCTTTGAATGATCTTTATGCAATTCTGCCTAATGTGTTATTTAGTTATTTAATATATATATATGTTATGTGGTATCTTGCCTATTTGCTTTGAATGTTTAGCAGATCCTTAATAAATTGAAGTATTGAAGAGTCGCCTGAGATGGGATTTAGCTTTATCTTTACATTTATATTTATTTCTTGTATTATTTTGTTATTCCGATTTAGTATATTTGTAAACTTTAACTCTATGTATATGAAATAATTTGGGGGATCGCCTAAGGGGGAGGGGATATACGTGCTAATTGTTATCTTATCGCAACTTACATGTGTTGGAAAGCATGCCTATAGGAGTTTGTTTATTTATTCTTGCATATTCATCTGTTTCGTTATAAGATCGGATTAAAATAAAATCAACTTCTTCCATTAATCATCTTTTAAAGTTCATCCAAGTATAGTTTAAAAATGATCGTGTGTTTAAATATTTTAAATACCCGTTATAATACTTTTATTTGATTTGCATGACCACCTCCTTAATTATAACAATAAATAATGTTTGTCCTTCTCTTGTTTTATTTAACTCCTTTTACATAATATAAATAAATGAATATTGATATTTAATAATCTGTTTGTATCATAATGTTTTAGATGCCATGCTTATAGGATTTAATATTTTATTATAGCATTCAGGTATAGAAATCATGCCCTATAGGAAATAATTAATTCCAGCATGTTCACTTAGAGAACATGTTCATAGGTATTGTAATAATTTTACCACCTAGATATCATGTTCATAGGCCTTTAAATATTTTCACATGTTATATGGGTTAGTATCATGTTTAGGACTTGATGCGATCTATCAAATCAGTTTTAATTACATTGATATGTTAATCAGTTTAACAATCGCATTTTACTAACATATTAAATAATTAATCAGTCCAACTAATCAGCCTTTGTGAATGCAGTTATTTGTTTGGATTTAATAAATTTTGCATGTTGTCACATAGAAATCCTGCCTATAGGACATAAATAAATTCAGCATGTTAATAACTGTTTTAAAATCTGACATTATTAAAGTTCTGCTTTCTGAATATTTTGTTTCACTTAAAAAATAATAGTGATAATTGCCTTCTGCATGCCATCACATAGAAATCATGCCTATAGGAATAACCTTTTATAAGAACAAATTAATCTGCTTGCCGTGATAATTTCTGTTCCTAAATTAATTGTTATATCTGAATTGTTTCTACCTTTAAAATTGATTAATAAACTGTTCTTTGCATGCTATTTAAAAATCTGTTCTGTTTAGATTTTTTAAAATCAAGCTCTGCCTTATAATAATTTTGCCCGCTTAATATTGATTGGACTGTTGTCACGCTGCATTTTATATTTTATGTGCATACACTATAGCATGAGACCTTTCATTTTATTTGTGTTTGCAAGCATGATAATTAAAACCTAGAGGCCAACTTGAGATTTTACATGCTAGATGTTGTCTAATATGCTTTTGCTTGGTGCTTAGATAAGTCTAATAGGTAACCTATATTCTTTTAGTTTAAAACCTACCTTTAGTTACGTTCAATGCCTCTTGGACTTTAAGTTGGGACGATAGGCACTCTTAGGACGTTTAGTTTTACAATTTTTCTTTAGTCCGTTTTAGGCTTTTAAAATAATAAATGAACCTTAGAAAAGGGAGGGTAGGGGTATTTAGGGCTTTGGAAATGATGGAAGGCGACTCGAGCAAAAAGCCAACAAATGAAAAAAAAATTATGAATTTGTCTTGGCATACCGAGCAAAGCTGAGTGTTGATCCAAAAAGGGCAATCTTTAATTTAGGTTTTTTTTCCATATTCCTTTCTTTCTCTTTCTTTTCTTTTTCTTTATTATGTGATTTATCTGGGGTAGTTAATTAATTAAAAAGTGTCTTTCCTATATCTAATGGTGCATTTTCTATCTTCTCGCTTATCTTCTTTTATTTGTCTATGTTTAATTATTTTGCTCAAGTGTTTTAATGTTCATTTATTTTTATCACTTAGCTTAATTTAAATTTATAAAAATTAGCCCTTATTTGCTTAATTGTAACACCACATAAAAATATGAGATACGGTCGGGACCCACCTTTTGTGGACCTCGAGGGGTGCTTAACACCTTCTCTTCGAGGTAATTTGAACCCTTATCCGATCTCTGGTTCGTTTGGCCATAATTAGATTAGAAGTAGGTAGGTTAGAATGGTGCCCTAACGCGCCTTTAATTCGTTAGGTGGTGATTCTTCATTTTAATCAAAAATCCAAAAAAGTTGTCGGGTCGTGCATCAACCCGTTTTGCGAAAAAACGGGGCGCGACATATATAGAAAGTAAAGAGTAATAATATTATCTCATGTTTATGCTTTACTTCAGTTGAGTTATATTTCAGCCTCTCAGTTCAGTCATTGTTTCACTCAGTCGTATTACATATTAGTACATTCAATGTACTAATGTCATTCGACGTACATCGTTTTATGATGCAGATATAGGTGTTTAAGATCATCAACAGGCGTTTCGTTGAGATCACCCAATCACTCATCAGCTTTTGGTGAGGCCTCCTAGCTTTCGGAAGACTCCAGCCTTTAGTTTACTTTTGGTAGTTGTTTAAGATTGTCGTGGGACTTGTCTCGACGCCTATTTTAAAACATCAGAGGCTTCATAGATAAATAGTATTGAGATTCTTTCAGTATTGTTATTCAAATGTTTTGTTAAAACTATTACTGCTTTCATTTAGTATTTTCAAACAATTTAATTGAGTACTTTGACTTAATGATTTATTTCAGTTTTAAAATCTATGTCTGTTTGAGTCAGTCTTCTGTTAAGTATCCAGCCAGGCCAAGGATTCACTTGGAGACCAGCAATGGTTCTCGAGTGTCAGCCACGTCTAGAGTGTAGACTCGAGACGTGGCAAATATGAGTTTGTTTATGAAAAATGTAGATGTTTTCTATTTATTAGATGGCGATCGTGTATATTCCTTACTTTTGTAATGAGGGTATATCAATTCTAAATCTCAAAACTAAGAGATATATTTGCTCTTTTTCGTTCCTACTATATTAACAAACTGGCATGCACATATAGGAAGGGAAAAAAGAATTATTGGAGTAACTAGCATGTAATTCCAAAAGAGACGACCACTATGTAACACTGTAGGGGCGGAACTAGAGTATAAATTATGAGTTCAGTTCAATCCAATAAGTTTGGTCTACCTTATATTTGTTGTAACAAATTCATTAAATATGTTTAAGAAATAGACAAATGATTTGATTGGTCAATTCGGCTAAAAATTAAATAAATGAATTAACAATCTTATTAATCTTTTAAAAAATAAAATAATTTACTTAATTAAAATATTTTTGAATTTTATAAAAAACTAATTATTTCAAATATTTTGAAATTGAAGAAGCTCGAGGGTTAAAAATGAGAAAAAAAATTGGAAGCGGAGGGTTATGTCGGGTGGGGTAGAATTTTTTTTTTTAAAAAAATTAAAATAATATCTAAATTATTATTTGAAGGGATTGGGGGGGGGGGGGTGAGGGAGATGATAAAAACTTGTATAAAAGATTTTTTTAAAAAAAAAAAACTAAAAATTTGGGATGGGGGGAGGACGGTGAGAGGAAGTGGTGGAGTGGGTAAGAAAAATATTTTATATTTTTTTCATAATTATTTTTGAGAATAGTAATACTTTAATCTTTAATTTTAACTAATACTAATAATTTATTTAATTTTTGTCAAGATGTAATGTTTTGTCCATGTGGAGTGTGATGTGGCAATTTTTTTAAATAAAAGAGAGAGTATTACACACACCATGATGAGAGTGTAATAAAAGAGAGAAGTGTGTTTCTCAAACTAATAAGTGATAGTTTAGGTTTAAAACTCACACTCTCAATAGTTTAGGTATTAAACTCACAAAAATGGAATAATTTAGGTGTGTTTTTTACCCTTATCTCTCTATTTTTTGTAAGATAGGTGTCATGGTAGACCTTGATGAATAGATAATTATTCATATAAATTTACATATTGCAGAGGTGGGGCCTACAATCCAGGCATATACTATTGCATACGTCGATGTAATAGTACAACACCAAGTTAGAAAAAAGTCATTGGAGAATTGATCCCACTACCATACTGAGTGATTGTTCTGAAACTCTATTAAAAAAATAGTTTCGAGTAGCACCTAAGAAACTTCCTACAGGTGTGTGCTCTGCAGAGATATGCCTACATTCTTGATGAGTCACTAAAATTCAGAATCTTCAAATACTCACTAAAAAGAGAGGCAAATACATGGTACATGAGAATACAACCAAACATTATTACTACATGGGATGAACTTATGGATGTCTTCTCGAATGAAAAGTGCCTAGTGAGAAGAAAAGACAAAATTAGAAGTAATCTGATTTACTTTAGCTAGACACACGATGAACGCCTATCAGTTGTATAGAGAAGATATTAACAAATATTGCTCATACCAGTAGAGAACGGGATCCATGAGAAGTTGCTACTATATATGTTATTCTTGGACTTGAACCCAGTCACCAAGTTGTAGCCAATATTGTGGCTGGAAGAGATGTCAGGGATAGTACTTTCGACAAGGCCGCTAAGTTTCTAGATAATGCGACTAGACATGGAACGCCCAAGTTAGGACATTGATGGAAGGTACCCACATGTGTAAGGAAATTCTTCAAAAGTGTAACTCTAGTGAATAACAATATGAGCATGGCCCCTCTGAACCCTCCATCTAATAAGCATAATCATGTCGTGCCGCTGCATTAAATTGTTACTTGGGAAGCAACCCAAGATATTTTTTTCGTTCTTGCAATCTATTTCTATATATTTTGTTTTGTTAAGATTTTTTATTATTTTGTGTGTCTAAATTGTGTGTGGTGTAGATCATAAAAGAATTTGAGGAAATTAAATGAGGGTACCCTAGATGAAAGTTTGGAAAAATCAAGGGAGCAGATAAATTTATGAAAAAGTAAAGGCTCGTAGGGTTCACGACCCAATGTACGACAATAGGCAATCCATGACCTTAAGGGATCTAGTAAGGGTTTCACGGACTGTAAAAGGGTTCATGACCCAAATCACGACTATAAACCCACTTAAACCTCAAAACTTTGAGCATTCTCCTATCTAATTTAAAAGGAAATTATTCCTTTTTTTTCTTTCCCTCTTTCGAAAACTTTAAAGAAAACCAACTCTTCATCTTCCTCATAACACATACTTCCACACACACAAACAAGATCACTTCATCGACATTCTCATTCTATAAGAAATTGTATTTGTCATCTCACTCTAGTAGCATGCACAAACTCAGTCAAGGTCATCCTAAGTTCTAAAACTTCAACGTCAACACACTAAGACTATGGCACCTAAACAAGTGTGCACAAGAGGTGGCGAATCTATCTCCACTCAAGGAAGAAATAATACTCCTCAAAAGATAGTCAAGCCTGATGAAAGATCTGAGGAAGAAGATGATGAGTACCATTTGCTACAAGTAAGACACTGAAGACAATCACCACCAACAAGAACAACACAATTGATTACCTCCTTTCAGTCTGAGGAGGATCTAACAAGAGAGCACACTCCCAAAGGGAAGAACTTTATCTAATTCAGCACATGATGGATCCCAACAACAAACTGGGCCTACATACCAGTTGCAACTAAAAGTGCTTCTGAAGGTGGAAAGTCTGAAGAAGCTTCAGGTGAAGTCATTGAACGATTCCATTAAGATATATATAAATATGGATTAAAGATGGTCAATTGTCACGGCCTCAACTCGCTGTTAGTGGCATCCATACTAACAATCCGGTGGGAGAACCAACTACCAACTAAACCATAACAAGCCCGACAGCTAAAATAACGATTTTAAGTAAAAGAAGTAAATTTCATAACTAAAATCATTGTCAGAAAATACTTGCGGAAATATTCCCCCTAGAATTTGAAAGTCGTGTACCAAAACTCTACATAGTCTAGAATAAGGGGATTCAACCCAAAAACAAGAAAACAATCTAAAGAGTCTGAGTCCAAACAGATGGACTAATAAAATAAGGATGAAACTGTGGTAGTTCAGAGAAAGTAGCTCACCCTTAGTTTAAGATAATGTGGGATTCACAGTTGAGGTGACGAAGCAGCCACCTGAATATGCCTTGTACTCAACAAAGAAAGAGAAGTAAATTATCAGTATACAAACCACAGTGTACTTGTAGGATCATCGGCCAACTCTAAAGATATGAATGTAAACACATAACTAAAACATAGTAAAGACAAGACAACACACACAACAACTAAGTCAGCAATACAATAAAGTTCTCAGTCACCAACCCTGACTTAACATTTACATGAAGAATGTCCCACATGATCACAAACAAGCCCGGTTTACTCAAGGAACAAATATACAAGAGAATAGCCAAACATGTACCAGGCGTGGTACTCGAGCCAATCAATAGTATCCCATAGCAGGCGTGGTACTCAAGCCAATCGATAATATGTACCATGCATGGCACCTAAGCCAATCGAAAGATATCCCATACTAGGTGTGGTACCCAAGCCAACCAAGAGATATCTTGTACCAGACATGGTACCCGAGCCAATCGATAGTCACACAAACACAATCACAATGAAATACAATCACACTTGCATGAGAATGTCAATAATTCATCATTTCACATTCAACCCTTATGTTTTTCCCGACATGCATTATACAGGTTTCACTATAGAGACAGTTAACATGAATATATAACATAACTTGGAAACCAACAATGATCACCTACCTCGAATCAAGCCTTGGAAGCTCTATTGAACTCAAGCCTTCCCCTTGTTATGATACCTAGCTTGTTCTTGGTCTACAAACAATCAATATAATAAATACATAATCATACCCAAATGACCTAAAAACACCAAGATTATACCCTAATCCAAAATCCTAGGCCATTCTCATGATCATCTCACTCAAACCAAGGATTTTCTACAATTAAATCAAACAAAATCCTCCATTAAGACTGCCACCATAGATTCTAAGGCTTAAGAATCGAATTAATAAGTTATAGGAGAAATTAACTTACCTTCATCGATGAAAATGATGGAAATAAGGTGAAATTGCCCTAGGTCACCTCTGCCCTTCCCCAAAACGTACTTAGTTGATTATGGATGGTTTTAGGGTATTTTATGCATTACAATGACTAAACACACTATAGCGGCTCCAACCTGCTATAGCGCTGCCACCGTAGTGGGATTACCCCTATAGCGGGAATTAATCCCTCCCGCTTTAGCAGCATGCCACATGCTATAACGGCTTGCACATGATAGAAACTCAGAAATCCTCCTAAAATTCTTCATTTTGCAATACACCTTTGAACCTTGAATTTCTAAACTAACCCCTTTATGCCAAGTTCGATATCGGGAATTATAGTTACCTGAATTCACTTCCAAAAAGTCTTATGGACTCTTTTCCATCTTAGCTAATAGAAAAATCAACCCAAGCTTAGACATTTTACCCAAGCATTTCCCAAATTGCCCTAGACCTCACCTTGCTCAGATTTCATCTGAGACAGGCCTAGCCTAAATTTTTTAACTACTACTTCAAAAGTTTTCTTACCCAGTTTCTTTCACTATTGGTTTACCCATAACGATCGAATGGTCGTTACAATAGATATCAATTTACCCATCACTTGTATCCGAGCAATCAAATAAGAAAAAGTTTAGCCAAGTCAGGAAGAAGGTAGTACCTAAATCCTCAAACAAGTGAGGGTACTTATCCCGCATGTCCCTCTTGGTTTCCTAAGTGGCTTCCTCAACTGGACAATTCTTCCATTGAACCTTCACTGATCTAATTTCCTTTGTCCTTAATTTTCAGATATCTCGATCAAGAATTGCAACCAGCTCCTCTTTGTACTAAAGATCCTTATTTAGTAAGATCGAATTCCATTTGATAATATACTCTCCATACCCATGGTATCTCTTCAACATGGATAAATGGAACAATGGATGGACCCTAGACAAACTAGGCGAAAAAGATAATATGTAAGCCATTGGCCATACACTGTCAAGAACTTCAAATGGACCAACGTAATGAGGTCTACGCTTACCCTTCTTGTCAAACCTCATCACCCTTTTTCATTAGTGACACCTATAGTAGAACTTGTTCACTAACCTGAAATGTCATGTCTTTTACCTTACGATCCGCGTACTCCTTTTGTCTGTGTTGGCTGCCAACAACTTGGTTTGGATACCCCATACCTTTTGTTGAGCTTCCCTTACCAAGTATACGCCTTAAGGATTCACATCACCAGCCTCAAACCACCCTAAGAGCGATCTACATCCCGTCCCATAAAGTGCCTCAAATGGTGCCATATCTATGCTGGAGTGATAATTATTATTGTATGAGAACTCACACAACGGTAAGAACTGATCTCAATGGCCCCTTAAGTCAATCACACATGCTCTCAACATGTCCTTTAGCACTTGAATCATCCTCTCCGACTGACCATCCGTATAAGGATGAAAAGTTGTGTTGAAAGTGAGTTGAGTGCCTAAATCTTCATGTAGCCTGCCTTAGATCTTAGAAGTAAACTGAGTGCCTCTGTCTGAAATGATAGAAAGAGGCACCCGTGCAACCTCACTATCTCCTTGACATAAATCTTACCCAATTGTTGGGAGTTGTAATCCACTCTGACTGGAATGAAATGAGATGATTTTGTCAACCCATCAACAATGACCCAAATTGAGTCATACTTCCCCAAGGTTGTAGGGAGTCCCACCAAGAAGTCCATGGTTATCCTTTCCCAAACTTCCACCCTGGAATGAGCATTTTCTGAAGCAATCTTGCAGGCCTTTGGTGCTCATACTTTACTAGTTGGCAATTCTGACACTTAGACACATATTCCGCTATGTCTCTCCAAACACCACCTTGTTCTTGAGCATGTTCAATTTTTCTTCCTCAAACTGTTTATCCTAGATTTCCTCTATAAATGTGGGCTTAACCTCAATATTGGACAACACCCCACCCTTTTCTGAAATCCCCAATTGCATGAAATTAGATGCTAGAGTCAGGATCTCTCTAGCTAAGGGTCGCTTATACACCCCCAAGCAACCCAAACCGCCTATGTTAATTGTTTTCTAGCTCAATGCATCTGCCACCACATTGGCCTTGCCCGAATGATACTTGATAGTCACATCGTAATCATTCAGCATGTCATGAACCAAAATACACTCTAGACGTGACATGGAATATAAGACCCCGAGAGGTCCTACACAAACCACTTGATATACGTATACACAACATAATAGAGAAAATCAAGAAGTCTCATATGGAATAAAGAGTTTGACATTTAAAAGTGAAAATCTAACATAGTTTCGACAAGCCATCTACTAAATCAAAAGGAGTGGTCGGGACGTAACCCGTACACCACGTAAAACATCTGAAACATAAAGAAATAAGAAAAGCAATAAAGCCACATCGTCCTCATAGTATTAGGACTCACCAAGTCTTCGAATCTCTAAAGTGATCGACTAGACACGAGCGGAGGGAGAGGAATCATCACGCCCTACATTAATGAGACAATGTAGGCACAAGTATGCATTAGTACATGGAATGTACTAAGTATGAGAAGAATGCATTAAAACATCAAACATGATCATAAGAGGACATAATTGAAAATATGATATGCATGACCAAGCTAAATATAGTAAAACCTTTAAAGAAACATCATAAACTAATGAACATCGTCAATACATCTTAACATCATCAAGAAGGCTTCATTAAAACCTTAATAGAAAACATAGATCATTTTGTGGGATATTAGCTTTAACCGACAATAGGCCATGCGAGCTATAATATGGAATCTAATGTAACTCCCATATCGAGAAGGGAGAGTCTACTTGCCAAGGTAGAACTATGTATCATATCATATGCTATATGTGGATCCACTAGCTAAGTCATTAAGACAATCCTATGAGGGCACGTAGTTTGGAACTAGAGGTTGCTTCTAGAGACTACCTTATTTGAGCTTCTACCTCAAAGTTCTCTCGGTGCTAAGTTAAATCCCAATGGAATAGTCAAATTTCATAAACATAATATCATCCATGGAAAAGTACAATTCAAATACTAGTCTAAGCTTAAATATCATAGAGTAGCTCATTAAATCTTGAATAAAGTCTAAGTGAAAAAACCTTTCACCAAGCCATGATCCCTTAATATGAGAGAAAATAATTTCACCATTAATTGATGCTTATCTTAAGCAACCTTGATCATAAACAATTCTTTTTTATAAATCATGCATAAGTTCATGAAAACATCATTCATTGATTCATAGTTTTTCTTCAAAATTCATGCAAATTAGGATTCATAGTCAAAAATCATGATCAATGTATGGGTTCACATGGAATTGATTGGAAAGCATGTAATTGAATCTAAATAATGATAATATGATCAAAATCAAACAATTTAAATCCATACAAATAGAACCCATGAGGAATTGAGTGAAAACCTAACCAATTTAGGGAAATTGGATTGGAGAATTGAAGGATCTTTGGGGACTCAATGGGTGAATGGGACCCATTGATGAACTCCCTACTCACCTTGATCTTGAAGCCCAAAGCAATGGAGAAATTGGAAACTTGGCTTGAAAACCCTAGCTTCATCTTCTTAACCTTGGGACAGATTTGGAGGGGATGAACTTGGATGACTTTAGGGAATTTGAGGGAATGAAAGAGTTGGGGTAGTTTTAGGGGTTGAAGGGTAGTTATAGGACTTAGCATTAGGGGTAAAACGACATAGTTTAAGCATTGAATGCATAGGAAAAGACCCAAATACCCTTAAAAATAACTATCGTACAGTCTTACGATTTGGATATATGGTCCATAGAACTTTCTACGGCCTGTACTGGTCAACCGTAGAGCCAACGTCAGAAACCCAACTTTCACCTTACTTCCGACGAGACCATTCTACGGTCCGTCCAATTTCCTACGGTCCATAAACCCCATCCGTAGCACTCAATTTTTAGTCCAAAATTTTAGTAAGTCTGAACCCTTTCTATGAAACCCATTCTACGACCCGTAGAATAAATGGCAACCCGTCCAACTCTTCTGTGGAATTGAAGTCCTAAATCAAATCTCTAAATCCCTTCTACGGAAGCCATGTACGACTCGTCAACCTTCCTACGATTTGTCATGTTCATCCGTCGATCAAACTTCTGAAACTTGAAATTCCAAAACTCAACCCAACTTTCTACAATTGCCTTTCTACAGCCCGTAGGACTTCCTACGGTCCGTAGATTGGACTCGTAGTTCACTGCTTCAGCAAAATTTTCTGTATTTTCGTTCTTTTTTTACTTTCCAACTTCTGGGGCATTACACAACAACTCCATCCACCTCATCTGCCTCATATTTAAATCCTTCTGAGTGAACACATGTTGTAAGTTGTGATGATCCGTGGACACTTCACACTTAACACCATAAAGATAATGTCGCCAGATCTTAAGTGCAAACACTACCACTGCCAACTCTAAATCATGGGTTGGGTAGTTCCTCTCGTGAGTCTTTAATTGTCTTGAAGCATAAGCTATAATGTTCTTGTCATGCATCAACACAACACCCAAATTCTAATGTGAAGCATCACAAAACACAATAAAGTCTTTACATTCCACCAACAATGATAGGGTAGGAGCCGTAGTCAAAAGTGTCTTGAGATTTTGGAAGCTCTTCTCACACTGGTCAGACCACACAAAAGGTTCCTCCTTCTGGGTTAGTCTAGTTAAATCCGTAGTAATTAAAGCAAATAAAGTTCTTGACAAACCTACTGTAGCAGCTAGCAAGACCCACAAAGCTCCTAACCTTAGTCACCGAGCTAGGCTGGACCCAATTCTTAACTGCCTAAATTTTTTAGGGATCTACCATCACCCTTTTTTTTGAAACCACATGCCCCAAGAAGGACACCAAAGTCAGCTAGAATTCGCGCATTGAAAACTTAGCATACAATTTATGTTTCCCCAGGATACCCAGAACAATGAGAAGGTGCTCCGTATGCTCCTCCTTACTCTTAGAGTAGATCAGAATATCATCTATAAACATGATCACAATGGAGTCTAGAAATGGCTTGAAGACACCATTCATTAAACTCATGAAAGTTGTCGGTGCATTAGTCAATCCAAAGGACATTACCAAGAACTCATAATGCCCATATCGAGTCCCGAAGGTTGTCTTAGATATGTCCTCAGGTCTGATCTTTGACTGATGGTACCCTGATCTCAAGTCAATCTTTGAGAACACTGAAGCACCCTACAACTAGTCAAAAGAATCACCTATGTGGGGGAAATGATATTTATTTCGTATAGTAACCTTGTTCAACTGTATGTAGTCTATGAACATTCTCATACTACCATCCTTTTTTTCACAAACAAGACTAGATGACCCCAAGGTGAAGCACTGGGATGAACGAATCCTTTATCTAAGAGTTCTTGAAGTTGAATCTTGAGTTCTCTCAACTCTGTCAGAGTCAAGTGATAAGGAGGGATAGAGAGTGGACGAGTGCCCGCCTCCAAATCTATACAGAAATCAATATCTCTATCTAGAAGCATACCAGTCAAATCCATAGGAAATACCTCCTGAAATTCTAAAACTACTGGATTGACTCAAAAGAAGGGGACTCCGCACTAACATCCCGAAGGTGAGCCATGTAGGCCAAACAAAAATATAGGCTATGATCTTTACTAGCTTAGGCCTTTACACACCTTCCCACTCTAGTCTATCCTTACTAAGAATCTCTAGAGTTACTGTCTTGAATTACAATTCAATACAACATGATAAGGAGACATCCAAAGTCATACTCAAGATCACATCAAAGTATAGTATATCCAAAATTACCAGATCTACCAAAGTCTGACAACCCACAAATATCACAGAGCTAGCACAATACACATGGACTCCCAAACTATTGTAGAAACATGAGTAAGGGCATCAAGGATATCACAAATTAACTCAAGTCCTAAGGAAAATTTAATAGATACATATGAATAAGTAGAACCCGGATCAAATAAGACAGAAGTCATCCGATCACAAACAAAAATAGTACTTGTTATCACGGTGTCAGACGTCTCGGCCTCTGTCCTGCTCGAGAAGGCGTAACACTGAGCTCTATCATCATTCTGGAAACCCCTCTACCTGGTTGCGCCACTCCCCTCCGTGCATTACTGTTTCTCGATTTCCATGACTTCCTTGGTTACCCCGTGGGCATCCTCAGCCATTATTACCTCCACCTACTGTTACCACAACCTTTACTTGTTGATGTGCCTGGCTGCTTGCCGGCTTGTGAGGGTATTCCCTCTTAAAGTGACCTATCTCACCACAGTTGAAGCATCCTCGGTCAAGTGAGGGCCTGCTGGCTGAAGAATAAGAAGCTCTTTGACCACCCCGAGCCAGAGACTGCCGTGTGACCCCTGAATAACCACCCACAGAAGCTGGTAAAGCCGACTGAATTGGACGAGTTGAATACACTTGCTGACTAGGACCCTTGGAATAGGAACCATTGAAGTTGCCCACATTCTTGGACCTCTTAGCTAATGCCTTGGCCTGCCCAACCTATCTAACTCCTTCCAATTTCTTCACATAGTCAGTAACCTCATTGAAGCTTGTCCTGTAGAAGTCATGTGCACAGATAAGACCTGCAAATCAGTGTTTAGTCCCTTCACATAAAAGAGAATCCGCTCCTCCTTAGTGCCTACCAGTTGAGTAGTGTAGCGGGACAAGGCGTGGAACTTAGCCTCATATGTTGCTACATTCACGGGGTTCTGATTGAATTTTGAGGGTCCATTTAGGAATTTTGAAAAGTCGACACTTAGCTGATTCCAGTTGTCAATTGGTTTTGGTGCCCTTTCTTTGCATTAATGAAGGGTTGACCGCGTTCACGAAAAAGGACTTAGTGGTCCATAGTATTCGCAAGCTCCTTATCACATTTACGAAGGGGAATATTGTCGGGTCAGTGTGCATTGTGTTTGCTAGCTATTCATCGCATTTGCAATGATCGGGTTTGGGTCATTGCATCACGTTCGTGATGAAGGAAATGCATGGGTAGAATTTAAAATGTCATTTTCTAACTTAGAGCTCATAACTCAATTTTAGGAGTTTGGGATTATGTTTTGGGGCTATTCAAAATGACATTTTCAAAATTTCTTCGTAGGGTATGATTCTAATGTTAATTTAGTGATTAAATTAGTGTTTGAAATTGGGAAATTGGGGAGTTGTGCCCCAAAGTGACATTTATGATATTTTTTGATTTGGGGCCAATTAGTGGCCCGATTTAGGTGATGTTGGACAGTGAGTTTTTCATGCTATGGGTAAACTAGTTTTTAAATAAATTTTCAAATTCAACATCGAGGCACGGGATTGACTTTTTAGCTCAACTTTCGAATTGATTTTTTAATATAGTACTATGGGTGTCTACGGCCTCATTTACTCATCTAGATTGTGTATTTGACCATATTGGGACCATTCGGGAGGCTTTAAGGAAAGGAAAAGATGTAATTTAATTTTTGAGGCTTCGATTAAGGCAAGTTAAGACTTTCTTTGACTTTTTATGAAATGGTAAGTGTATTGTTTGACTGAATAAAGGGGTTACCAAGCTACAAAAATATTCATCATCTAAGCGTAAATGAATTCAACACTGATATTTTCACCTAAAAAAAGTTTGAATGATTTTAATTTTGTGTGTATATCTAGAAAAGGCAAAAAAAAGTTGGTGGCAGCACTATATTTGGATTTCTTAAAAAAGAATTTAGAGGAAATAAAATTAAACAATTGTACATAATTACTTGAAATTTATCATTTATTTTTAAACTTCAAAGTTTTCAGTGTAATTTACATTTCTTTTCTATATATTAGAAAAGAATTTCAACATGTCAGTTTTTTGACATTAAGTGAAAAGTTTGAGGGTAAAATAGACTCTAAAGCATTTTGTAAGATAAAGTTTGCTTAAGAAGGTTGTCTTTTGTTCTTTGGTATTTGGACCATATCAATTACTTCAAAAAAGTTCCATTCTTTTTTATAAAATTAAACAACATGCCCTACATTGAAGTGTCAATGAATATGGTGGGACTAATAGCATCACATATGTCTGCAGTTAGTTGTGTGAGATCCTCTTAAATCTTTCCAAATGTAATAGTGGGTCACACTGGGTTGAAATTCTGATATCTATCCTTTGTTTTCAATTTCCTCTTCTGGGTATCTCTACATTTCTTCAAAAGGATAGCCTTTTGCTTTGTTTCCAATTTTTCTCTGTTGAGTTTTGTATGTATTGCTTTAAAGATAAAATTTTGATTTGAAATTTAAAGTTTAAACATCCATGTTTCATTCCAATTTCCTCTGTTGGGTTTTGTATGATGCTTTCTTTTGAGTTTTCTCTTTTGGGTACCTCTATATTGTTACAAAAGATGGCCTTTGGCTTTATTTCCAAACTGATTATAAATTTTTTGGTAACCCAAATTTTACATGAAAATATTCAAGTGGAGAAAATATTAATAAAAGTGTAGAACTTGCACATTTTGCAGTAATTAGTATTGTTTAGTGTTAATAGAACTTTATTATTTTGTTCAATGTTTATTATACTTGAGAAAGTCAAGGATAATTATTTTTCTTTTTTCAGATGTTGCACATAAATCTGTGAAGTTGGCCAAAGACCAAATTGCAATGCTCATTCTCATTCCTATTGGACTAAAACGGTCCTGAATATTTTTAAATAACGTGAGATTTTATTTGCACACTCAATAATTCTCTTTTCGAACTAAGTTTTACATGGCTTATTGTCATGATTCACGAATTAAAGATTCAACGTGTTTGTGTGCCTTCCACATCATCAAAATATTTACAGCCATAAAGGTCGAGTGAGGGTTGATGGAAAATTTTCTGAGCTAGAATCACATCCTTTGAATATGTAAATGAAATTGTCGAAAGAAGGATTCTATTCGATGAAGAGTTCCCTAGCTGGTGGGCTTTGCATCGAAAATGAATGAATGAGATAGTAGAGTCTTAATAATAGTAAGGATCGAACACTTATTGAAGAATAATTCAATTGTTTTTTTATACTCCCTGTATTCCATATTAACTGAATTTGTGAGTCAATGAACACTTATTAAGAGGACATAATTTAAACCATACTTTCCACTATTATTCTTTGTGAAATCATAAATATAACTTTGCAAGTAGTGCAATTTATCTCTTAGAAAATATCGAACTTCATTAAAGAAAAGGGCAAATATGGAAAAAAATAATTCAAACATCAATCTTGAACTTTGAACAATTCAATTATTTTTAACAATGAAAAACCCCAAAAATTAAGTTAATATGGAATAGAGGAAGTAATTAAGAAGATGTTACGAAAAGAAAGAGCAAGGTCACGAAAAAAAATATACCTCTTTTATTTAAATATATGTAGTGCAGTTCATCTAAAATTATTTTTTTTCCCCATTTAAGTTTATGCCATGTATATATTTGTAGAGAAAATAAATTGTGAATAACTTTATTCTAATATTTATTATTTGACAAAAATATATTAATAATTTTAGTTTTAATAATATAGGGCCCTGACACGGGCCATTTCTCCTAGTATTAATAATATTGAAGTCACTTATTGAATAAAGACCTAATCAAAAGAAAAATGATAATAATTAGACATGATTGGTAAAGTAAAATTGCACCAACTCTTATGTAAGATGATCATTTGACATACGATATGAATAAGTTAAGTAATATATACTACTGTAATTTTAAAAATCATTATTACTTTATGGGTATATTTTCTTGAAACTAACGGTCAAAATCTTCATATTTTTTATATTAGAATCTCAATTGCCTAAAGTATTACACTAACAATCTTATGTACTTCTATCATATTTTATGGACATAACTCATACTAAATTAATTTATTTCTTCTAGAAACTTTTGGATATCGACTATCTTTATCACCAATATGTGCTGGCCAATCAAATGATTAAAAAGGAAAAGGCTCCAAAATTAATAAGTAACGTATATTATTTGCATCTACCAAAAAAGCACTTGTAATGATATTGTTGTATTAGTAGCAGGCATAATTGGCGAAACTCGGGAGACATTTAAAATTTGTTGCTTTATAATAAAGAGTTGTGATACATTTTTGAATGATATCTTTAGCTAAAAAACTATTTGGTCAAGTTTTTAAAAATTATCTTATTTTCGAGGGAAAAAATTGTTAAGTGTTTTTCAAGAAAATATTTTTTGGTGAAGCAATTTAATATATTTGACCAATCAATTTAAAGAACATTTTTGAGCAGTAAATAGTGTTTTGCCTAGGCTTTTAAAATTGGTTTGAAGTATTTTTCAAAAAAAGTATTTCGAGAAAAAACTATTTTCTAAAGCTTTTGGAAGAAACAGTTTTTTTACTCTCCATAAGCACTTTTTTCTTCAAAAACTGGGTTACTTCTAAAAAATAAGCACTATTAGCCTCCAAAAAACTTGATTAAACAAGCTATTAATCGCTCATGAGAGAGCAATCTTATTATTTGCATAAGTAACAACAAATTTTCTTATTTAAATTGATATTAATATACATGTAAAATAATTGATACTTCTTTTTCCTATAAGTGGATGATCATTCCAATATAAAGTAAAATACAATTGTAATAATATGAAAGGATGATATTCAATCAATAAATAAGTCTTTATAGGAAGATCCGCATTGATTATTTGCCAAAATCAATATTTTATTCTTTCATGTGTATATTTATTGTTTGAAACTTCATGTGACAACGTTGATATTATTATCTTATAAAGTTACTATATCATCAAACAATACACGTGTAACACACATGCCAATAAATTATTTATCAAGGAGAGTGGAGAGAGGCAGAAAGGTTCTGCAGTTCTACTGCTGTGTTGCACAGCTTGAGTAGTCGCTGCAACTGGTAAATTGTCCACAGCTTGGATCAGACTTACAAATTCAGTAGTAAATCACAAATAAAACTCCAAGACCTAAGGCAAGAAAAGATCACAATCAAAGCAACAAATAATCACCATTTATAATTTAATCCTTGTACCATCCCACAATGTAAAGAATTCCAATATGACTGGACCAAAACTGTGACAAGAGTGTCTCCCTGACGACCCTTGAGCTTAAAAACTCATTTGATGAAAAAAAAAAACTCAGCAAACCGTGATCACCAACGACTATCCTTACTCAAGGACGACTCAAATGCAACACTTTTAATATACACACTCTACAAAAAGAGGAAAGGGTTTCCCGCCTTTGCTCACACTCCTTCAACCAAAGTGACAACAGGTTGATGCATGACCTCAAAAGCCCAAATGAATAATGTTTGCAAGAAAGAATTGATAATCAAATACTTGAAACCCACAAAGCTTCAGCCTAGCAACTTCAATTGCATTGGAGATTGGCATGATCCAAAACACTACGATGATAGAATGGATTGCAATGCTATCTGTTGCTGAGGCTGCAAGGAAGACCATGTTGAGGCCAGGGTGGCTGGTGGTAATGTTTGCTGAAGCTGCCTCAGCAGATTAATCATCCGACTGGCTGTTTGCTCGGTAGCAAGGTCCTTACCAGTACAAAGAACCTACAGAACAAGCATATACACATTTATACAATGGCAGCGGCTACATGAAAATCAATATGATGAAGTGAACTTCAAAAGGACGATCATTTTACTTGAGGGGGGAAAAACCCCAAAAAGAAAAAAGAGAAGAAAAGCAGTTCACTGGAGCCCCTAAATAAAGAGATCAGAGAGCAGGAACCACTACTTGAAATTTCAATCCAGCCACTGGTTCAACATGGGGAATCTAGTTTAAGACTGCTACCTTATTTTACCAGAGATACTTGACCTATACTAGAAGCTTTAATAACTCACCTCAGCAAAAACTGATACAATTTTTGGAAGGTACTGATTGTTGGGACCCAGAAGTTCTACATCTGACCTGCAAGCGGGAAAATATGGTAAAATGTAAGGACTAGATGAGAGATTAAAACATCATATATGTCAGCAAGTTTGAATTAATGCAGATTGGTGAATGTCAAAACATGTCAAGATGACTCAGATCAACCACCCATAGATCAAAGAAACATTCAACTGTTACATAAACTGGGTTAATGACAAAAATCACACTTTATTAGAGGTATATCAAGTTCTTTCTAAATATTGGAATGAAATAGATCCAAATGAACCAAAAGAGATAAGAGGATTCACATAACTAAATCCATCTAGCTTGGGATTAAGGTGCAGTTGTTGCCATTGCATAATCAAACTTGATCGAAGATATGATCAACCAAACTGTTCACATAGCTCCATTGGGATTTCTATAAACCGCATAAGTGCCCGTTTGGATTGGCTTAGTTTAAGTGCTTTCAAGTCAAAATAGTTTTTAAGCACTTTTGGAGTGTTTGGGTAAATTCAAAAAGTGCTTATAAGCACTTGGTTTTAAGCTAAAATGTCAAAAATAAGCCAAAAGTCATAACAGAAAATTACTGAAAATAAGTTGGACAATATATTGTTTCACAGACCCAAAACAATAGCTGGAAAATGCATGGCTTGTTCATAAAAATTTGAAAAACAGAGGTTGATCTCTATCCAGATCTTTCCACCGTCTCTAAGGCAAGAGAAAAGGCCAAAGGATAAAGAAAGAACTCATACAATACCTTTCAACCATTGAACAGAGTTGGTCATGAACAACCTTGGCCTCGATCAGGTCACCTTTTATAGGCAGGCAATTCAACCAAGCAGGAACAACCTGACAAAAGTCATAAAAATAAGAAATTTGAACAATTATAACAGGGTACCTAATTGGTTCATAAAGTCTGCGCCAAGGACTTTGAGGACTAAGAAGGACGAAGAATTGGCTCATGTGGGAGATGAAGATTGTGTAGGAAAGGCGAAAAAGATCAAATCTTCAAAAGCTTTTCATATCATTTATTTATCAGAGGGGTTTGATTTGTCTCTGTTGTTCGAGGAAAAGAAGATGGAGAAAGAACAGTTGAGATTTGCTACAACAAAGCCAGCAAGCAGTGTGTTTTCGAAGCTCGAGGAAGTAGCTAAAACATCAAAATTCAGCTGAAAGAGGAGTGTTCTAGTGTTAGATTGCAGGGGGAAGAGAGTGGGAGTAAAGGGAAATTAGGAGATTTTGCTGATATATTTGCGGTGACACCTTCTTTTCTGGTTGTGGAGGTGAAGAAAGCTAGTCTCTACGTGCAAAGGCTACATCTGTTAGATAAATTTTGACATGTGAGCACATGCACAATCTAGGACAGACTTAAAAAAAGCAAGCGCACTTATACTCAGGAAAGTATAAATCTATCTTTTTCAGAAGCTAAAGACCAAAGAGATTCAAAGACAAACTGATGATTGATCTAGATTTGCTTCCACAACTCCAATATAAAAGGGCATTATGAATTTATTAATGAAAACGTTTTACAGCCCGTCCAATAGTTTTTAGTCAGGATAGTAACTCCATCTCTGTATGATTATAAATAAAGGAAGGAGTTACAAGCACATGAGAAAATCACAAAAGTAATGATTATACTCTTTATGGTTTGAAGCAAGCACTGAAAGTTGAGTACTCCATCAAAGACATCATAGTTATGAACATACAAGTAAATCTCACAAAAAAGAAGCTCAGTGTGGAAGAATATACCTGGGCTGAGTCAATACTGTCGCGATGAAACTGACATATCTTCCCCAGTGCTGAAACAGCATTATCATATGCCATAACATTCTCGGGTTGAAGAGCATTGGGATGCCTTATAACTACGTTGAGCCTTGAAAGAGCCTCTGAATTATTAAGGTCATAAAATGAAATTGAGATAAGAACACAATACCCCCATTGAAAATCTGAGCAAATAGTGAAAAAGGAATAGTTTAAACACCATGGTCAACTATATTATACCTCCAACAAGAGGTTTGATAACAGAACCCCCATATTCTGCACATACCCCAAGTCCATAAACAGCAGCCTGAACAAACCATTGTTCGGATTTCAGATAAATCTAACAGCATGTGCAACTTGTCTGAAAATTGCTACAACCATTAAACATATACAAACCTGCCGGACATCCGGGCTTTCGTCATTGCATGCTTCCAAAAGGAAAGGAAGATATGTTTCATAATACCTATTTTGCACAGGTAAAAACAGCCAAATTAATACTTGAATACTGGCAGTTCGGTTGATATAAAGCCAAATAAATAGACTTACTTTAGAGCTGATTCACGGCACTGCTCAGCAATGTCATCAAAAATACAAATTGCAATTCTCCTTTCTTCAGCTGTTTTATCCTTGCCCTTGATGGATGTGGGAAAAGGATCAAGGAAAAATAGAGTTACTCAACAAAATGCAAACAGCAAACAAGATGAGAGTCGTATCAAATTACATGAGGTGACCTTACCCACATAGGCATTAGATATGATGACAGTTCATCAAAGAAAGGCAAGAAGGCTGCCTTGAACGTCTTAATCAATGTGCCCAATATTTCACCAACCTGATCAAAAGAGACAATGAGATTCAATTAGTCAGACATAATAGATTCCAGCATTTGAGATTTTTATCAAGATACACCACTTCAACTCATCTATGAACTTAATCTTATGCTAAACATACTTGGTCAAAAACTTCTTCTTCTTGCTCATTTTCCTCCTTGAGCAACTCACTTTCCTCTGCATCGAAGTCTTCCGCTTTAGCCCTCTCTGCACGTTCTCGTTTTCTACTTGAACTGGCTGTGATAACCTGTTTTATCTCATCCACAATGCTTCGGACCTGACCTTCATCCAGGAGTGGTCCAGAGATCTGGAAAAAACAGCAGAGCAAGATTCATAGTAAGATTAAATATCTTATGTCCCACATGGAATACTGACAGAATCATATATTTCAAGATGCATTTAGTCCTTATGCAAGTTCAAAAATCATTTTCACAGGTTTCTAGTCATTACTTCTGGAATTCATGCTCTGGGTCTCCTAGTTCTCATGCCTTGCTCGTCTGCAATCCATTTCTCTTCACTAGTTGGTGAATTTTTCAAGCACATTATTACTTCACTGAAAAATTGTTAAGCTACAGAGAACCGCTTCTAGCTGTTTTTTTAATGGTGGTGGCCAGGCCACCATTATATAATGATATCTAACTTATTTTGCACTTATTTAGTATGATAATGATATGAAATGAGCTTAAATGAAGAAGATGGGATTCATATTAGCCAATCACAACTTGATTGGGACTACGGCATAGTAGCAGTTGTTCTTGTTGATCTCGAGGTCCAGCTAGCATGCACCTCAATACTCGCTTCTAGCTTTGACTAAACTAATGTGACAATATAACTCAATAAATGGAACCTAATGAAACATTCAAACACCACAGCCTCAATGGCAAGTGAGCTGTCTAGATTTGCTTTTCATTTGGACCGGGACATTGGAGGAGAGGGCAGAGGGGCTCTATGATATAAAGCCTCTTTTTTCCATCAATCTAACATCAAGTTGAAAGAACTGCGAGTCACATTTGCTGCCTGCACTAAGTTCTTTATCAAGGTCTTCTGTAGATTAGAATGTGCACCAGTCCATGCATAAAAGATATTTTAACAAGATAATTGATCATGCATGTTGCAGTACTATTGCATACAAATGAATATCTAATTTCCCATGTGAACCGTTATTCATTAGGTACATGTAATCAAGCCAACAGAAAGATTTTAAATGACTACAAAAAGTAAACAAAAATGGCCTTATAAAAACCACAATGAGAACAAATGCTGCAGAGGCTGACTTTTTCATCATACTGCACTTAAAAAGAAATATAGTTTTATAAATCAAGCTTATAACGGTTAACGCGTCAAAAGAAATCAACAATCTTAAAAGATTAACCAACCTGAACACACTCATTCAATGCATCCAACATACTTGCACAGATTTCTGTATCAGGCTCCTGCACGAGATAGCAACTGAAATGTCAGGAAACTTTCAATCCCTACACATGTACAATAATCACTTTCTACAGAAGAAAGAACACCATGACAACAAATAACTAGAAAGGTCAACCTTATGCAATGCTTCAACCAAAGCTGGAATGATGTAGTCTGATAATTGCTTGACATAGGTCTCATTTCGGCCCTGAGCAATCCCTTTCTCTACAGCCAGTTTAGCAGAACGTAACAGCTCCGGCATTGCTATAAGTCAATACAAAATAAAATATCAGTCTTCTCCTGAAAAAATCAATAATTGAAGAACTAAAGAAACCTAAAGAAATGTATAGAAAAATAAGAAATCTCACCAGACACCGCCGCTTTCCTGACTTCTTCATGGAAATAGAATTTGAGAAGTGGAACTAACGTTGGGGCAACCTATTTAATGCATTAATATCCCTTGTTAAATGCAATTTAACTCAACAACATGTAGAAAGAATATGTGAGTGATTGTTAATGCCAACCTGATCAATCCATGGATAGAAACCTTCCTTCAGTTCATCGGCATAGCAGCATAGCATATTACAAGCTGTAGCCTTCTCTTCTAAGACACTTGTTTTGATGCCTATCCTTTTATCTCCAAGAGTTATTGTCTCCATACTGCAAGACATGAATCTTAAATAAGATATGACACGAACTCCAATAGAGTAACCAATAACCACAACCTAAGTTGCTCGGACTCGGGTGCGGGTGTCCGATACGGGTGCGGATCTAGAGGTCGGATCCTTCATGATCTAATTTTTAAGATTCAGGGATATGGATCCATGTATGGATACGGGTACGGGGATTCGCCTAAAAATAATTAGAATATCTAAAAATAAAATTATAAAACCTATATTATGAGTTATTATGTGGAGAACTTAAGGAGAATCTTGGAAGGAGATTAAAGGAAAAGGAGTGACATAGAAATGCATATATAATAGGTATTCCATTTTCTTCAATTTCACCTTAGCTTTTGTATTGATTACAAAAATCATTAAAATTGCCCAAACTTTCCCCATTGATTTTGGTCAAAGTACCCAAAATCGGTTGACCAAATTGGACACAGATCCCACACCCATGTCGTGTCGACACGGGTGCGGCACCAAAAGTGAAGAGTCCGAGCAACTTAGACCACAACTATGTAGCCGATACAATTCATACCATAAGAACCAAAAAAGAAGGAATAGGTCATAGACATATTTACAATATACAGTTAAAGTTGTTCCATGTCAGAATTTCTGAATGTAAGAATGAAGTTACCCTCTTATCTAAACTGTATAAGAAACATTGACGGTTTGATCCAAAATGCAACACAAGCACATGCCGGTTTGCCATGTGCCCTTTGTTTTCCACAAATCAATGTGAATGGACACAACACATACCATACTAACCATGGGACTGACCATGTGGACAAGATCTACATGAATACAAACTATTTAGGCCAAATACATAGATAGCCATTCAAACTTAGCATGATTATCATTTAGACACCTTATCTTCAGCCACGACCAGTTGAACAACTTTAGTTGAGAGAAACCACGTCTCTCGGATACAAAATGCTGATGTGGCAAACCATGTGGATCATACTCAGTTTTGAGAGTGTAGACATAGCTTCACGCCTCTTATTCAGCTAATAAATTTCTCATTCTCTTCTTAAGAAATGAAAATTTCTAATTCTCCCACACTCTGCCATTATTTGATGTTTTTGTCCCATCAACTACAGTATTCAACTCAGAGTCTTCTTGAGCTTCAGCAATGCTTTTCAAGTATCTTCTTTTCTTCTTTTTGTTTCTGATTTTGGCCTCTTCCTTTTTTTCCCAACTACTGATAATTCGTCCTTATTGGGTAAGTAATTAATAGTGTGAAAGAGCATAGTGTAAACCAGCCACCCCAAAAAAATTGTTTTTTACTAAATAAATATGTATCATATGGTGGAGAACTAAGAAGAAACTCATCTGCATATTTAGGTTCCTCCTTGTCCAACGTTCGCCCAGTGATTAAGTCATTTCAGCTTGTCCAATTCGTCCATGTTTCTTGATCATCTAGATTAGAGCAACAATCCTTGGTTTGTTTTAAATTTCTATGTCGGACGGGAAAAAGGAGTACCTTGGTGATGGGGGCTTGACAATTTGGGGTTGCAATGTTAAAAAATTGGGATTCGAGCAAAGAAGAAATGCATCTGTAGTTGTTGCCTAGCATTTTTTCTTGATGGTACTGTTGGTAATGTTCCATAACTTGTGACACCAAGTTGCTGCTATTTCTGAAGGGTAGATGACTAAGGGAAGGGTTCTATTTTAGGATAAAGAAGATGAAGCGAATGGGGGTGAAGGGCTGGAGATATATTTTTTTTCAAATGAGATTTTTTTATGGGATGACGTGTTTTTTAATATGACATGTTCTTTATTTCATTGGCCATTGACACATTATCAGTGTGCACAAATCATGCACTTGGTTTTGTTGACTGAGGGGATCATGAGACACATTTTTGTCATGTACAAGTGTTCAACTAGTCACAGCTAAAGTTAAGGTGTCTAAATGACATTCCATGCCAGTTTACGGGGCTATCTATGTATTTAGCCAAATTTAACTGGCATGGAAAAACAATAGTAGGTTTTTCTCTTCTTGAAAGCTGTGGCATATGTTTCACCAATTTCATATTTTTTACCCAAAATTTCTTTAGAACATAAAAATTCAAAATGACAAATAACACCAGCTGAGAGGAACTCAATCAACAAGGAACTTCATAATTAAAGGTATAAGGCAAACTTCAGTGAGAAAATCTTACCTATCATCATCTGAGTCATCAAGTTCATTGTCTGAATCTGCAGATGATATGGTCACATCAGGCTTTAGTTGAGCAGACTGAAGTAAAGGAGGCATGACTACACTCATGTAAGGCAGGAAATCCTGTCCCAAGCACTTGCAAAGCCTGGCCCATGCCTACAATGATATCAAGAATATAGTGATGACAGTGTTGAGATAAATTATGTGTCTATGGAATCAAGAAATGCACCCAAACCTGCAACATATAACTAGTAGTAGGGTCATCTGTCTCCATTTGTGATCCTTGTAGTGACATAAGCACTTCCATAACCTGTTAAGGCAATAAAGGTTCAACTGTAAGCATAAAAACTTTACTTCATCAAAACAAAAAGTGTAAGCAATGTGATAAAAATTGAACTGATCAGAGTGGAATATATTAATGAGGGTCCGTTATTTCTAAGGGGATTAAAAGTGTAAAATAAAAATCTTATTCATTAAAACTGTGCATCATTGTTCTGTATTGTCATGCTGACCTGCTTAGCATCATCTCTGAATTTGTCTTTTCCAACAGCCATCCCAACCAAGCTTATGCACTCCATGGCTTTGGCTCGAAGCATACGATTAGATTTATCATTCGCACTTACCAGGATAGTTTTCAAATATGGCATTACAGCGTCATAGTACTTCTGGAAGTGCTCCTGTTGAATGTAATTTATCAGCAATTCTAGTCCAAAATGGAAGTCCAAATAAATGGAAGCCGAAAAATTGTAACAAGTTAATACCTGTGATGAATCAGCCACCGAAGCCAAAGCAGTTAATGCTCCTTCTTGCACCATTTGTTTTCCGTTCTGCATTTCAGACAATAGCAAAGAGCAGAAAGAAATCATGAGTGTCATTTGCCCAGTAGTAAATGATACGACACCATATAATCTCGTGTGGATTACCTGTAGAAGGACAAGTAGTTTGCTAACTATTCCATCTAAATAAGGTGTCAAAATTTCTGGTGTGCAGTTCTCACTGAAGTTGAGGACAGCTGATGCAGCATGTGCCTGTGAATAAAGGAAAAGAAAAAGGCAAACCCATAATTAGCTGCATTGACAACAAAACCAAGCAATCACATGCAAAAGCACCATAACCAACAGTAATGCATAATGATATGTTAAGTGTAGACGAGTTCCCAGATAAGTAGAAGCAGAAGAGAACTTTTGTAGTTAAGAAAATTCACCATCACCAATGATTAATCAGGTGCTAAAAACATTTGGTTTCACCAAAGATTTGATCAACTATAGTCGCATATAAAATAATAAGGCAATTTATCATGCTTTCCACAAGTGACAACAATCAGTTGCAGCTCAATCCAAATTATGTAGGGTTCAACCTAAGTGCCTGCTCCGCTCCATTCACACCTGTGTTCATTTCATCACTGAATAACTTGTCCTTAAGGCAAGCTAAGGGTTCTCCAGAAACTAGAGGTGTCTTTAAGAATCACTCTGTCCGTACAAGGGCATAAAAATGGCTAACCAGAATTTATTTATTTTTTTGGGGGGGGGGGAGACCGAGTGCAACTGTAACAAATAAAAACAGCTATATCATAATAATCTACTAATTGGTGTCATCTACTAGAATCTTTATTCCCATTGTGTTCTTTCTTTAGATGGCAATAATCAATAATAAATAATCCAACAGGGATGAAAGCAATACTGTAAAAAGTTAATGCACTTATTGCTCTCGTTATTAAGCATTATCTTACGGCACTGTTCAAGAGGGGCATTCGACAAAGATATAGAATCTATAATGGGTTCACAAACCACTAGGACGCACCTGTACTCGTGGATTTTGAAAATCATCCATAGCTGTTGCCAATGCTGGCAGTACTCTGCTGTGGTACTGTACTTGCAAATCAGGCCCCAAGTCAGTAGACAACTGGCCAATTGCGTTAATAGCTGCCCACCTCACTCGAGGATGAGGATCTTGGAAACAGCTCAAAACCATGTTCACGACTTGCTCCAAATTCTTAATCATTACCTATTACAGCCAAAAAAAGAAAACCCACGGAATTAAAATCAACAAACAAAACAAACAAGACTTAAATTGACAAACAGACGGAATCTGGACAGATGGCTGAGTGAAGTGTCTTCAACTCATAAATAAATACTTGCATAATTGGCACCAATGAGCAGTTCACAAGCCAACACTAGTCCAATAACCCAGTTAAGCTAGTAGACTCTTGTAAAACTAACCAAAATGGTCAATGAGCAGAAATAATAAATGAGATAAGAGTCAGCAGTGATAACAGAAACAAGTAATAAATGAATCAGCAATAATCACCAAATCTTTGCTACAATGTTCAATATAGATAAGTCTAGAGTCATCAAAATTCACTCCCAATAAATACTCCCTCCACCCTAATCCATGTGACATCTGCCAATTATAGAACATCCCAAAATGTTTGACACAATTCCATTTCTATACAGCTTTTACAATTTCAGCAATACATATATTAATTATACTAGTCAAAATTTAACTTTGACACTACCAGACTAATATTTACTTTAACATGTTCTTCCTCTATCACTTTAAGACGTAACACAAAAGAATAAGCATCATTTGTAATCCAAGGTGGGAAGTTTGATTTTCCCCATCAGCCTCTTTGCAGAATTCAGCTAAAAATTATATTTAAAAAATCTATTTTCCATAACAAACTAAACTCTCACATAACCTTGAATTGAATCAAGAGAGTACAAAGAAAAAAATGGAAAATTCATTAGTACCTTTGTGCAACCTTCGGCAATCTGAGCAAGCGCAATGAGCGCAGCATGGTGCTTTTGCCATTCGGGAGCAGCCAAGTAAGGAGGCAACTGCTCTGATGCAACAGGAACAATTGTACTACCACCCAACGCAATGGACAAACGATCCAAACACTCTTGACCAACACTGTAGTTACTTGTTTCCCCTGCATCCTCGTGCTCAACTTCAGCACTATGCCAGACAGGTTCATCATCGATATCCAGCAACATTTTCATCAAAATGGCAAACAGCCTACTGATAAACTGCGGCAATTTCCTCATCATTCCAGGAGCCCTTTCCCTAGCCTCGGCCAACGTAATAACAAATTCAATAGCCAAATGTCTGGTCCCCTCTTCTAAACTCTCAGCCTCGGCTATTTGCAACATTGCACCCACCACATCAACAAGCTGCCTCCTCAAAAACCTAGGCTCAGTACCCGCCAATTCAATCAACAACTCCAAAGCTTCTTGTGCAGTCGCCTCTTGTCCACTATTCAAAGCCTCGGTCAAGGTCTTCATCATTGCAGGCAATAGATCCTGAAACCTATCCCTGTCATTTGAGCTCGATAAACACTGAATAAAATTAATCACAGCACTTAAACCCGCAATCCTGACATCAGGATTAGGCGAGTTATTCAATGTCTGCATAAACACTGAATGCAAGTCCTTAATGTAAGGAACTAACATCTCCCCTACATATTGAGCTAATAAAGCAAAGATCAAGAAGGCAGATTCCTGTAATTTAGGTACATCTGAAGTAACACACTGAAACATAAACGGTAACAACTCAGGCCAATTGTTTTCAGGGAGAATTGAAGAAGCAAGTTCGGAAATAGTGTCGCAAAGCTTCTTGATGATGGATTTTGATTCTTCGCGTTGAATACATGCGAGAAGGACTGATTTGATACCGGACTGAGTAGACTCGGTGAGGCGCGGCCAGATGAATGAGTCATCTCTGGTAAGCAACTTTCTGAGGAGGATTGTGGACATGGCACGGGCTTCGGGGTGAGGTGAAGAGGTGAGAAGATTAGCAAGCTTGAGAGCGAGTGAATTAGGATCGTTTTGCTTGATGAGATTGAAGATTGACTCAGCCTGAGATCGTTGCTCGTTGGAAGCAGACATGAGATGGGAAATTAGGGTTTCGAATGGTGCTGAATCGGGTCCAAGGATTGCAGCAAGTTGAGCTTGCTCGGCAGCCATGGCGAATGAGTAAAGAGAGGCGGATGTGTGGATATGGCTGTAGAGAAGATGGCTGCAGAGAAAAGAAGAGAAGGTGGCTGTGTTTTTGTGAAATTGGGGTTTTCTCTTACACAGGGAATTGTGTGTCGCTATGAATATATAGAGGCGTGAAATACACACTGCCGCACTCCTTACGCGGAAATAGGGAGAGAGTGGGAATTGGGAGGGTTTTGGGTTTTTTGAATTTTTTTTTCATTAAATAAATAAAAACAAAAATAAAGGTATTAGTACATAAATATAGTTGGTTCGATTTTTCATTAAATATAATTATATGGTTATTAAAAAAATTAAATATATTTTCACTTACCTATGTGAAGACTAGAACTTAAAAACCGTTAACTGAATAAAAATCTTCGATTCATATGAGTACAAAATACAAATGTAGCATTAAATATGCTACATTTATAAGATTAAAAGTTGCAATCAAACTGAATACAAAACAAAATATTTACAAAGTAGATTGTTTACTTTCGATCTGAAATTTATAACAATGTAATTGTAACTTCCAATCTGAATACAAAAAAAATATTTACAAGCCTAAATTTAAAATAATATATCTAAATTAAAAAGTGGTCGGTTTCTTTTCAATACCAAATCAAATCATTAGTTGAGTTTTTTTTCTTTGGTTTGTCTTGACGGTTTGGTATGTACACCCCCACCTTCAATTTTTGGTGTGCACAAATAGATACTTAAACTGTATAAAGTTGAACAAGTATACACACGTGTCATATGGGGCATAATACATGTAGAACGTCATGTAGGATGTTGCATAAGACGTGAATTATCACGTAGGACGTCAAGTAAGACATATGTGTCTATTTGTTCAACTCTATACATTTAAGTGTCTGTATATGCACACCCAAAATTGGAGGGCATAAATGTCAGATAAGGCCAAGTTAAAGGGAATGTTTATGTATTATGTCAAAACTAAAGGCTACTATCAAAAAACTTGAGTTGATTTGATCAATGCCAACAAAGTGACAATTAGATATATCTGACGAGATATAAACTAGTGCGTCGATTTTTTAGCAACTAAAAATCACAGTCATGAAAAAGTTTTAATAATTTGGAGTAATACGGTAGACATTAAAATTTTGTGGGACTCTATAAGATGTGTTCAATTCGAGTTGAGACTCTACAAGTTGTGTTCAATTTCAATTACGACTCTTGGAGGCTACTAATCATAAACTCTAGTTCATGCCTATATAAAATGTACTATATTCCCTTAAAGAGGCATTTCAAATACTCCACAAATTCATGGAATATTCATAATGAGATCAAAATCAATCATCCTAGTTCGAGAAATACGCCACTAACGGCCCTCGAATCACATATAAATCTTATGAGAGAGGAATCAAGGGATCAACAGATTTGTACTCACAATCTTGATGAATAAAATTGTTTCTTCATATTTTATTGGTGATTGTAATTTATTTTCTATCACCTTTAAAATTTGTTGCAAACAAATTGGCACGCCTAGTGGGACTAAATCTGTCCTTCATCTCTTCTCTCATGGATCAAATCTGCAAATCTAAAGTCACAAAACCGCAAAGGTGGAAGAATGAATACTTCAAGTCTCGTCTTTGAGTTTCATCAAGTCTACACTCCGACAAGCCTTTAAGCAGGGGGCATTTGTAGACATTGAAATTTTGTGGGACTCTACAAGATGTGTTCAATTTCAATTATGACTTTTGGAGGCTACTCAGCCCTAAACCCTGGTTCATGCCTATATAAAGTGTATTATATCCCCTTAAAGAGGCATCTCAAATATTCCACAAATTCATGGAATATTCATAAAGAGATCAAAATCAATCATCCTAGTTCGAGAAATATGCCACTAACGGCCCTCGAATCACGGATAAATCACCAATCTTGATGAATAAAATTGTTTCTTCATATTTTATTTGTGATTGCAATTTATTTTCTATCACCTTTAAAATTTGTTGCAAACAAATACATTTAAAGAAATAGAGCTTCTTGTCACGGGCTTAAACTTTCACTAAACATTCCGTGCGGCACTTGACAACTTACTCACGAATCTTTCATGATCTTGTAAGCTCAAGTAAGCCCTTTGAAACTTAGATCGTTAAGAGAATGAAAGAAAGACAAAGAAAGTTTTGGAAGAATGTTTTGTATTACTTGGAGAATGCTTTACAACTTGCTTGATTCTTGCTTGGTTTGTTTACAAATGAGAGCCTCTCTATTTATACTACAATCCCAGGGGCTAAAGCGTAAATAAAAATTGTTACATAAGTCCCTACTTATTTACAAGTTAGTTCCTCTTCTAGAATTCTCTACAACTCTAAAACATTCCAAGGACTTTCCATGTAATTATATAACCTTCCCTAGGAAATCTCCATATTTCTCTAGAATATTCCACTAAAGACTATTCTTCTTCCAAGAAAATATCTAGGGAATTCTAGAGTCTTCCGCAAACCTCTCCACAACTCTAGATTATTCCCCCCTTAATTTTATGCCAAACTTGAATAACAAAGTGGCGGGTCATGACACTCTCCCCCACCTGATGTTGCGACAATCGCGTCGAGTTTCTACTACATGGACAATCAGTCTTGTCTTCTCACATGTGTGACCAGTAGTCCATTCACTCGATCAGTGCCCTTGTGCAAGCCCTCAGACATCATGTCTTTGTCCCCTTTTGGAACTTTTCCTATACATGGTGGTAAAGTCCCTTTTGCACTATTGTCTTTCGTCACACTCACATTGGTGGCTACGAATGTAGACTCCTTCTTCTTAAGGCCTCTCACGAGTTGCATGGTCGTTAGTCGAACTTGTCCTTCCGTCGTTGGTACCTTAACTAGGGGCACCATACATGATCCTTCTTGTTCCATGACTAAGAGTCGTTGGAGGTAAGGTCACCGCATGACACTTTTGGAAGAACTCCTGCCCAAGAATGATATCAAAGATATCTAAATGAGCGACAATGAAGTTAGTTTTACCTTGCCACTAGCCTAGCGTGATGCTTACTCCATGCGCGACTCCGCACTCGGGAGTCGGTGGTGCGTTGACCGTCTTGAGGTGGCCGTTACTTGAACTGTACCTCAACCCCAAGTTTGTTATTGCGGTCTTGTTCATGATGTTGGTCTCTACACTTGTGTCGACCATAGCACGAGCGGGTCTTCCATTAATCGTGATGTCTACATACTGTGCGCCATACTCTTTCGGCCTCTCTGATTGCTTTGCGATGGCTCTGCATAGTCCAATCAAGCCCAACTGCGTCGTGTCTGAACCTTGCACTGGTTCTTGTGCATCCTTCTCCTTCCGCTCTCTCATGATGGCACCAAGGTTTTTCAGTTCAGGGTATCTTGCATAGCCATACGACCCACCACATATGTAGAAACCGTTTCTTTTAGTAGTTTCTGCCTTCCTCTAAGTATCGCCATGACGTCCAGACTTCTACCATCGGACCTATAGGTGTCATGATTCTTAAGATGTAGTCGCTGCTCCTCGATTTTGCCACGATCTCCTCCACCTTGGTCATGACTACCTCTTATTTCCTCTCCTCTGGCTCTGTCAGGCTTTTCATGCTTGAAGTCTGTCAAAGCTTCGGCCTGCGTGATGGCTTCATCAATAGTCATGACCTGTCGGTGCTCCAATTTCGTCCTGGCCTAATTTTGTAGCACATCCATGAAGTGGAATAACATATCTTCATCTGTGAGGTTGGGAATCTGAAGCGTGAGGGTGGTGAACTCCTTCACGTATGTGCGCATGCTGCCCGTCTACTTCAGTTCCCTAAACTTGCGCTTTGCCTCATAGATGACGTTGTTAAGGAAGAACGCCTTCTTGAACTCCACTCGAAATTGCTCCCAAGAGTTGATGGTGCAAAACCCCTTCCCTATTTCTTACTCTTTACGCCTCCACCATAACATGGCTATCTCCGAGAGGTACAACACCGCAATGTTGATCTTGTTCTCATCACTCTTCACCTGTTGCACTTGAAGTAATTCTCCAAATGCCACAAGAAATTCTCCACCTCTTATGTGTCGCGGACGCCTCTGAACATCGGTGGCTTGGGAGCCTCAATCTTGGCCTCCCTATTCCTATTGGGTGTAGCAGATCCTCCAGCTTCCATTCCTCCCTTGAGCGCTTCCATCTCGGCCTTCATGGTTTCAATCGTGCTTAACGCCTCAATGAGCCAACACTCCAAGGAAGTAATGACCTCCTTCATCTCATATTCTGCATGCTTATAGGCCTCCAACTCTTTGTGGATGTGGTCATTCTCTTCAAGGGTGAAGTCCTCGAGAGTCTTAAACTTGACGTCGACCTTGTTCAAGCGCTGGCCTAAGATCTCCATAGCCTGCCTCGCCATGTCAACCCTTGTGATTCGCTCTACTCCGGGCATGACGTTAATGGGCTCCTCACCACGTTCATCGTCACTTGCTTCAGTGGTTGAAGGTGGGTGAGATGTTAGCGCTTCACTTGGTGTAGGATCGAGCAACAATTCATCGCTACTCATAAGGTGCTTTTTTCCCTTGTGGTGCTTCTTCCCACCATCCTGCCTGATGTTGGTGGTGCTAGTGGCGTTAATGTTTCCTTCATTGGCCATTCCCTTAGTACGAACCTTTGCTCTGATATCACATTGTCACGGACTTAGACTTTTAGTAAATATTCTGTGCGGCACTTGACAATTTACTCACGAATCTTTTACGATCTTGTAAGCTCAAGTAAGCCCTTTGAAATTTAGATCACTAAAAGAATGAAAGAAAGACAAAGAAAGCTTTGGAAGAAGGTTTTGTATTACTTGGAGAATGCTTTACAACTTGCTTGATTCTTGCTTGGTTTGTTTACAAATGAGAGCCACTCTATTTATACTACAATCCTAGGGGGCTAAAGTGTAAATAAAAATTGTTACACAAACCCCTATTTATTTACAAGTTAGTCCCTCTTCTAGAATTCTCTACAACTCTAGAACATTTCAAAGACTTTCCATGTAATTCTATAACCTTCCCTAGGAAATCTCCATATTTTTCTAGAATATTCCACTAAGGACTATTCTTCTTTCAATGTAGGCCTTCCAAGAAAATATCTAGGGAATTCTAGAGTCTTCCATAAACCTCTTCACAACTCTAGTTTCTTTCCCCTTAATTTTATGCCAAACTTGAATGGCAAAGTGGTGGGTCATGACATTCTTTTTTTATTAAACCTAAGTCGTGTGGCTTATGAACAGAGGCGTACACATGATTATTCATCAGCAGTGTCACCTTTTAAATTGAGAAACAATAAATAAAACAATATAACATCATATTAAAAAATAATAAAATATAAATATATCACAATTCATGTATTTTTTTTTATATATAAAGCGTCAAATGATCACTAAACAACTTTTATTTACACTTTCTTTGGATGGTTGTTAGGTATTATTTCATAATGTATCGTATTGTATTGCATTATGTTGTATTGTATCATACTGTATTGTTTTAATGAATACATTGTTTGGATAGATTGTACCGTTCTCCGTCGTTACCTAATGTCGCACATCCAAAATTTGAATGATTAACCTACAAAAATTATAGGATATGGGGTAGAGATACTATAAAAAGGTAGGGTAATTGATAGAATATAAATTAAATAATAAGTAAAGACAAAATGAGAATAAAATATTAAGGTAACGACGTGATCACACCAAAATAAGTAATAATTAAAATAAACATTGTATTTAAACTAACAAAATAATACAATACAATTCAATACAATGGTAACAACCATCCAAACAAGGTGTTAGTGGATTTCATAATTATTCTTGTAATCAACTTGATGGGTGAGAAAGAAGGTCAAAGGGAAAAAAAACATAGAAAATGTTGCAAAATGAGGTTGTGCAGATTCAAACACACAACCTTGTTTATGGAACCGAGCATCAAATTAAACAATTAAGCTGCGCAAACTTTTTGTATTAGGAGTGCCACCTTATTTATATATCCTAATATTTTCTTTTTCCTTTTCATTATATAAAAACATTTAGTACATTTTTCCGACGAAGCAGTGTCACGTGACACCGCTTGATGCTTCCTAAATCCACCCCTGCTTATGAACGCTTTTTTCATTTAGGTTTTTTTTATTGTATCAACAAAATAAAGATTGTGTCGACAATAGAAGTGGGTGAATGATTTGGACAAGTTCATTTTTTTTAATATTCAAATTATAAATAGGATTTTGAATTTAATTCAAAATTTTTGGACTTGATTGTGGATTTTGAATTTTGGGATATATATATATATTTATAGCATGTTTGTAATTTTTCGAAAAGTGAAAAATGCTTATTTTAGGGAGTCAAGATGTTTGATCAATTTTTTAGCCAAAAAAAAGGATAAGTGATTTTGAGTAACAACATAAATTATTTTTCATAAGTTAACAACAAGATTTTTTTCCGAAATCATTCCTGAGGCCTTGACTAAGAAATCTGCTTTAATATTGGCAAAAATAATTTTTAAATTGATTACGGAACACAAACTTCTTTTATCCAATTTCAAAAGGCATTTAAGAAAACTACAAAATACTTCTCAAAATAAGTAAATTTTGAAGTTTGATAAAAATTAAAATAAAATTTATTGATTGATTGACATGATTTCGCTTTGCTTGGATTTATTAAATTTACGATCTTAATGCTTTTGTTGATAGGAAATTTTGATAATTGTATTACTAATTGCGTGAATACTTTATTCGGATGATTATTGTGAACAAGGAAAAAATTAAGACAATTTAACATGAACACCTTATCTGTAAGTTCATTTTTATATATATAAAAAGCTCAATTCTAGGCTCAAATTCATAATAACCAAATCAATTAATCTAAAATCAAACTTGAAAAGTGATCTGACTCAATTTTTTATTGGACTTGAATTATTTTTAAACTCAAAAATTAAAAATTCAAACTTCCCAACTGTGTACCCTAAGTTGACAGGACAAGCATTAATAAGATGATTTATAGAAAAAAATTCAAGTCAGTCAATCTTAAAATATTTAATTAGCAGGTTCAAAATTTAATTTGATGGTTTGACTTTTCATTTTTTATACTAAATTAATTATATTTAAAAATTAAAAATTAAAAATTAAATATTTGTTAAATTTTTGTTGATTCGTATGTATATCTATGTTTCATGTTGAAAATATCAGATTCAATTAAACTCATAATGTATATAGGTATATTTTTTTAGCTACATTATCATCATGCTTTCAATTTTCATCTATTGTAGTGATAAATGATATAACTATATACTTAATTATAATAAATAATTTGAGTCAAATTAAAAATAAATAAATTGATATTTCATTTAATTATTTAGTATATGAAAATTATTGATTCGACTAATTCAATTTAGCATTGTATGACTCATTAAGGGGGAAAATGCCCTTCTTGAAGCAATACAAAAATTTTAAAAATAAACATTTTGAAAGAAACAAGATCTTGCTAGATTAATATAAAAAAAAATAACAATTAAAAAATATGATTTTTTTTCATTTTCCTTATATAGTATTTCACAAGACAAGTGAAAAAGATTAAGATAGAACGAAAGATATTTTCTTTTGACTATAATTTATTCAGAAAAGGAGGGATGGAAAAGAAAAAAGAAGTTAAAAGAAAAAAGGACTAATAAGTGAAGTAATGGAAAAAAAGTTGAAACTTTCCTTCATTTTTGAGTCATTCAAATATGAAAACCCGATATTCAAGGTAAATACATATGTTTAGAAACTTGTGAAGACTATATATTTAAAACTCCAACAAATTTATATTAGTTGGCCAGACACTGTGAATTACATTAAAAATGTAAGCCCAAATTATATTCTCTTTTTTATAAGTGGAACATGATCAAATCACTTGAAAATCACCTAACAGAAAAACAATAAAATACAATATATATATATATATAGGAGATTTGGTATATATACAAAGAAAGAAAGTTCATGAAACCATCAATATAGTGGCATAATCAATTGTTATCAAAGATGCAATTTATCACTGCATCTCAATGAAGATTGATAATGTATGAATAGAAATTGATTTTTTAGTATTATTCAAGATATTATCAAATGTACGAGAGATACCATGAAATATTGCAACACTAGCGAAAATAGCGATGATATCAAGCAACTAGCACAATCCTATCAAGTTATACTAAACATATTTACAGAGACGAAAATACTTTGATGACTTATATAGCTAATTTAATATTTGACACAAATGACAAAATCAATTTTACTATTTTTATAAATCTGCCAATACAAATCATATAGATTCATAATTTAAACAAACATCAAGTGTCTAAGCTGAGGATAAGAACTAGAAAGATAACATAAAACACTAACAGAAAAGTGACAACTATGACTATACACATACCATCATATTTGTTCTTAGTCATAGCAAACACGATAATATGGTTGCAGACAGACATAATAAGACATAATTAACACACAACACAATTTTAAGAAACCTCGATTACGATTTATGGAAAAAACAAAAGGAAAATCACAAAAATTACATCAACCCCAACAAAATTATACATCAAGAATGACCTAAATCAAACTAAGAGCAAAAGACCCCAACAATCAATGGAAAAAGAAGCTAGAGTAAAATCGATTATTCCGTAATTATACAATAAAGAGGAATGACTTTTCATGCTACAAGGAGCAGGCTCACATACCACTGGAGATCGAATTACAACAAATGATTAAAATAAAGTATTTTCAATTTTCTATTTGAGGATTCTTATTTTAATTAATTTCTTTTATTTGCATGATTAATAACATATACTGTAATTATTCATGTAATTTATTATTTGTAAATCATATTGATTTCATATATAATTTATTTTAGAACAAATTTTGCTTATTTAATTTTTTCATTTGTATTATATATATACATATATTGGTATAATATATGAGAAATATATACATATATATATATATGCGTAACTAAGTGAGCTTCTTATTTTATTTGTATCCTTATGTATCTCTATTATTTGTTATAAAAAATGATATATATGTGTGCGCGCGTATGTGTGTCATGACCTAAATCGTCGTGATAGGCACCCACACTAAACCCATAATGGGAGAACCAATCACCTACCAATACGTAACCAACTAAATAGCTAAAAGAAATAATTCATCAATTAAAGTCAATGTTCATAACTAAAATCATTAGAAGAATACTCTCACTAGAATCTGAAAGTCGTGTACCAAAAATACCTAACATAGTCTAGAATACAAGGATGTAATCCTAAAACAAAAGAAATCTAAGTCCAAAAAATAGACTAGATAGGAAAGATGAATTCATGGCAGCCCGAAAGAAGCAGCTCACCCTTAGATTCAGGAAACGTGGGATTCACAACTAAGGTCATGCAACAGCCACTGGAATATGCCATGTACGCAACAAAAGAAGAGCAAGTGCAATATCAATACACAAAGCACAATGTATTGATAGGATCATCGACTAGCTCCAAATATATGAAATATGAACTATAACTTAGTTAAATATATAACAACACATTAACCCGAATCAGTAAACATAAATAAAACTCTCAATCCTCAACTTGACTTAATAACCACATGTAACATGTCCAACATCATCACAATGAATAAATAAGTTCACTCATGAAACCCCTACACAGAGGAACAATCAACATGTACCAGGTGTAGTACCCGAGCCAACCAATATAGAACCTATATCAGACGTGGTACCCGAGCAAACCAATAATCCATTTTAGGCGTGATACTCAATCCAACTGAGAATCACATACATCACATAATCACAACTACAATGAATATAACCACACTTGTAAGACCACAAGCAATTAAGACAAGTTCATTATATGAGATTGACAATAAGATATCATTTCACATTTGTACCTTTTTACTTTCTAACAACGTATTGTACAAGCAATACTAATGAAATAGTTAACATGCACACATAATGTAAATTGGGAAACAACTCGACCATCACCTAAATTGAATCAAGCTCGAATGCTCCACTAAATCTGAGTATTCCCCTTGTTGTGAAACTTTATCTTGTTCTCAATATAAAAACAATAGCACAACACAAAATCAATCCCAAGTAGCCTAAATAATCCAGATCATATCTTAAACCCAAATCCCATGCCAATCTCATGATTATTTCACCCAAATCAGGGCTTTTCCACCGATAATTCACCTAGAACTATCAATTTACGGCAACATGACTAGCGAATAACGGTAATATAATCATGATCAAAGGGTTTTTGATCAACACGCAAGGTTCTACAACCCACAATTCTTGCTACACCGGATTTTACCCATCTTAGGTTACGCAAAACCCTTTCCTAGGGTCACAACTATCAATTCCAAGGTATAGGAATCGAAGTACCCGATTAGGGGAACGAACCACATACCTTTACAAAGAATGTGATGAAAAACTGATGGAGTTCTCCCCAAATCGCCTTTGCCTTTCCCTAAAATGTTCTTGAGTGAGAATGAACAATTTTTGGAAAGTTTCTGCATTTACAACTACTCAACCCGCTATAACATCCCAATCCCGCTATAGCGGCGCCGCCGTAGAGGAAGTTGCCCGCTATAGCGAAGTGGACCACTTGACTTCCACGATAGTAGGAATTTTTCTTCTGTAGCAATCATCGCTAAAGAGGCGTGCCATATGCTATAGCGGCTGGCATGGGACAAAAACTTGAGAATCCTCCCATTTTTGTCTATTTTGCAAAACACCTTGAGCCTTGAAGTTCCAGACCAGTCCTTTTATGCCAATTTCAATATCGGGAGTTCTATTCATCTAAATTCAATTTTAAAAATTCTTATGGATTCCTTAGTGTCTTAGCAAAAAATTAAACAAACTCTACGAAGATATTTTACTCAATCCTTTCCCTGAATTGCCCTAAACTTCATCTTGCTCAGATTTTATCCGAGCCCAGCCTAGCTTGAAATTTTCAACTCCCCACCCCGAAAGTTTTCTCACCTAATTTCTTTTACGATTAGCTCATCCCCAATGATAGGAAGGATCGTTACACTGTGTAGTATTTATTAGTTCAATAGTAGCCCATATTTAACTCAAATTTCATCTTTCCCCTTAATTATTCAAATTCTAGCTAGTTTATACTCAATTATTCCCCAATTGATCCAATTTGTATAACTCATTTTAACTCATAATATGATCCAAATTCGTGTTTTAATCTCGATCATTCTTCTCATCTTTATCAACGACCCACATTAAATCCATCTTTCTTTCCTATTTAATGAAAATTAACCCCCAATCCCCTAAACCTAGTCATTCCCCCCTCAGACCGCCGCCCTCTCTTCCTTTGGTTCTCCTCTTGTCCTCTCTCCACTACTTTCCATCTCTAGCTCGGTCCACCGCCTACTAGAAAATTGATTGTTGTGACACCATCATTTTATGAAACCATCGCCTTTTTTTTTCTGCTTTAGCCACCATCAAATAGACCCCTCTTATTTTGCTCTCTTTTCTCACATATCTCTCTTTCTCTCCACTTCATCACTTCTCCAATGAACTTGAGAATGTTCTGATGAAGGAAACTCCAAAAGAGGCATTAACAGACAAAGTTTTATACGATCGTGATAACTTTAAAATGATGTAGAATCACCTGATTTTGTCTTTGTCTTTTTAGACTTTGAAGTTTCAAGTTTGAGATGGATTCTTGTGTATTCGTCTTTGGTATGATATTTCTAATGTTGATTATTACCCTCTTTCATGTTGACTCACTTTTTCTTTAAATAGATTCTAAGATCTGAAATTTGCACATTTTGCTTAGGGTTTCTTGTTTAATTTTTTGTGATTATGATAAATTTATCCATTTAGACTATTATATTTGAAAATCTCTAATTGATACAAATTCGATTTCAGTAACAACTGCTTTGAGCGCTGATTTCGTACATGTATATATGTGATTTTCAGAGCTTTGGTTTTTTTTTTTTCGTTTATATTTTTGAAATAATTTGCTTAGGATCTTGTTTTGGCATAAATATAAGTTAAAATGCTCCATATTGTAATTTTGTTTCGTTTTTCTGTTCAATGTGATTACAGTGATAAATTTGAATTTTTACTTGACATAATTATGAGAACTTTGATTTTAGTGATTTCAAGTTGTTGTCTTGATCATGTGATTGAACATAAAATCTCTATAATTGTATTCTCTGTATTCTATTTTTACCTTAATCAATTTAGAGAACTTAAACAAGTGTTTATTTTTGTAAAGTCTTAATTGTGTCATGCCTATTGACTTGCTTATTCTTGTAAAAGGAAAATTTAAGTTATAAAAAAAGCTCTATTTCAATATTATGATAGAATTTTTCATACTTGTTTCATTCAATTAAGGAAGATTCTTATATAACTGATTTTCTTTTCTTATTTGGTTTGTAACAGTTTAAATATTTGGGCACGTATGTTATATTTTGCCTGCCTATTATTCAATTTATTATTTCACCTTTTCTTTAGTCTTGACGAAATTTTTACTTACTTATTTATTTTAACCAGTACTTGATTTTTTCACGTAGTTAATTCGACTGCCTGATTTAAGAAAAAAACTTATTATGAATGATTATTTTTCTTTTCTTAACTTATGTGATTGATTATGCCTGTCTTCTATATAAGTAGTGTTTTGCTTCATTATTAGACAGGCTTGGAAGACTGCTTTCTAATTTCTTCTTCCTCTTATACTTTTTAAATAGTGAACAGTCTCATTATCTTCTAAATTATGCTGGCTGCAAGCCAAAGCAGACTTGGTTACTTTACTCTTATATCCTCTTTGAGACGAGTACTACTCAGAATCCTTTAGATCCTTGGATCTTGATGTGTAAAAGACAGAGTACTGATTTTTGATATTATTGTTGAACTTTAAGAATTGGAGGCGGTTGATTGTCAGGAACTCTTATTACCTATCTGTTGCTAACTAGTTAGTCTCTATCAAAGTGACTTCAGTTTGTGTTTGTAGATGTAGTTAAGTTCTTCGTTAAGTTTATGTGTTTTTCTTTTCATATTTTTTTATTAGAGACAAAGGTCAGTCACTCACCCTTTTTCTTTATGTGTTATTTGACCTTGTTCAAATTTATTTTAATAATTGTATATCTATGAGTAATGTGATCAAGCTTTATCTAGTACATTGGGGTTCTCTTGAGTTTGACTTGGACTTAAAATTTATAACTAATTTCGTTCTTATTTGTTTTGTGTATTTAAGTTTAAAGTTATTGCTATGTTTGGCCAACATTTTACATTTTACAATTGGCTTTATATTTCGAATGAGTATGTCTTGTATGAGTATGACCATGTCTATAGCCTTTTACTTTTGAGTTCTGTTGCTTAATTGATGACATATTTAATTAATTATCACGTTTTCTGGATATAAAAGTCAAGTACATACCCTATGTTTTTTGTTTTTTTTATATATATATATATATATATATAGGAAGAGAGGGCAACGGTTTGAGGGGGGGGGATGCTTAGGTTTAGGGGATTGGGGGTTAATTTTCATTAAATAGGAAAGAAAGATGTTCATGACTACTTACTCATGATTAATCTAATTAGAATATGCCTTGATACAATATTGATTAGGCCATCTACTCACAGACACTTTATCACATTAGCTTAACCTAGACTACTCTTGATTAGCATTTTGTTTATGTAATATTGATAATGCTCAAACTAACCTCAAAACAAGTTCGAAGAGTAAGCAATCGTAGTCAATAAAAATACCCAACTAAGAGTCGGAGTTGAATCCCACAGGGAACAATATGCTGGTAATCGAAAAGATAAAGGCTAACTAGATACTAGTTTGAATCTAAACATGCAATATACACAACTATCAAATAAAAGACAATTTTTCTAACTACACCAAGAACGGGGTCAAGACAATATCAAGCAAGGGATGTATGAGAATTAGGAAATTTGGGATTTAATCAACACTCAATGATCCATTGCAATTCAATTCATGCTAGATCATCATACGTGTAACACCTCAGATCTTAAAAGAAGAAAGTTTGAAGGTTTCTGGAATTCTGGTGCTAGTACCAGCGGAGCCACCTACGGCTCGTGGACTGACCTACGGTCCGTAGGTAGGGCCCGTGGTTGGCTAGCCCAGGTTCCCTTCTTATGTCAAGTTTCAGTACTTTTTGTACGGTTCAAAAGGACGAGTCGTTGTTCAGTGTACGAGCCGTAGGTGTGTCTCGTGGATGAGTCCCAGACTTAGAGAAATTTTAGGGTCAAATGATGGGACCTACGGCCCTGATGTACGGTCCGTGGAAGGACCCACGAGCCATAGGTGGGTCCCATCGTTGGGGGTCTGGAGTTGATGGTCTCTGAACCAAATAATGGTCGACCAGTACGGTCCGTAAGAGGACCTACGGGCCGTAGGTCGAGCCGTTGGTGGGGGTCAACAGTTATATTTTTAGAGGGTCTTTTCCCTAAATATTTAATTCTTAATCTAAGTCGGTTTGGCCCTTAACCTAGACCCTATATAAACTTTTAAAGCCTAATTTTTACCCATTCCTAAAGCTCTCCTCTCCCAAATAATTCTCTCTCTAGAAAAGCTTGAAGAAGAAGAAGAAGGAAAGAGCTAGGGTTTTCAAGTCAAGTCCCCTAATCCTCCATTGATTTCAAGCTTTTGGTATTAAGGTATGATAGCTTTCACCTATGGAGCCCTTTCCTCCATAAGGTTCCCAAATTCCTCAATTTCAAAGTAAAAATTTTCAATTGAATTTAGGGTTTTCTTCTATCATGTGGGTTCTTATCAATTATGATCAAATTGCTTTAATTATGACTTCTTATGCATGAAATTGAATTGAATGTTTTAAGTTGAATCCCCATGAACCCATATGAATTTCATGATTTCTAGAGTATGATCATAATGTGAGGTTTTGAACTATGAAAGATGAATTGGGGAAATTGAATGAGCTAAAGATACATGAGCCCATGCATGATTTATGTCTTCTAAGCTATGAATTTAATGATGAAGTTATGAATGATCAAAAGATGGGTTTTATGAATATATGCATGTTCAATTATGAAATTTATGATGATTTAAGACTTGCTTTGAGATTGAAGCATAATTGATGTTGTTGTTGATTTGTGAAAGGGTTTTTCACATATTACTCCAACCATGAATGTGAAAGAATTGTTTTCACATAAAGGATTCATAAAGGGTTGAAAGGTTTTCTCAACTAAACTTGAATCAAAGTTAAGGAGCTATTCTAATGAAAGGGGCAAGAGGCGATTACCCATGTTCCCTAATGATAGATAAGAGGCGATTACCCGTGTCTGCGAAAGATAAGATAAATCATGATTTATGATTAATTCGTGGGAATTATTCTTAGCAACGAGTGGACAAGAGGCGATTACCCATGTCCCATAAACTATGTGCCACCATAGGATGATTGTCTAGATAGACATTAGCTAGTGGATCCACGTAAGCTAGAAGTTCATGGTCTTACCTTGGCAAGTAGGACACCTCTTTTCGGTGTGGGGTAGACACCGGATTCCATGTTAATAGCTTACATGGTCCTAAATGTCGATTAAAGGTAATTTCCCGCAATAATGAACTAAAGTGACTTTCAAGGTATTTTCTCAAGTAAAGTAAATAATTTTAGCTTGCATTGATCATGATTTATAACTTATGATTTCTAACCCTTTTCTCATGGTTTAGCTTGATCATTGCATGATATGAAAATGTCCTCTTTTTGCATGTTTAAATGTTTTTATGCATGGTTATCATACTTGGTACATTTTTGTACTAACGCATACTCTTGCTTACATTTTCCTATAAGTGTAGGGTCCGGGTCATCCCCATCTTCTAGTGGCTAGTTCTTGATAGAAGAGATCATTGACGAATTTGGTGAGTCCTCATATGTTCGAGGATGTAGCCACCTATACTTTCGTGTCATTTGTTTTCGTTTAGAGACTTTGTATGGGTTACGTCCCAATGTTCCTTCATTTCCCATGATTGGATGGCTTTTGAGACTATATGTAGACATCCGCTATTTCCTTAAACTCGTTTGATAATGAATTGTCTTTTGAACTCTTAAATTGTTATTATCTTGTATGATGCATGCTAAGTGGCTTATATGAGGCCTTTCGGGGTCTTGTATGCCATGTCACATCTGGGGGGTACTTTAGGTCGTGACAAACTTGGTATTCAGAGCACAAGGTTTTAGAAAGGTCCTGGGAAGTCTCATAAGCCACGTCAAGTAGAGTCTTGTTCATGAGTATGAAGCGCGCCACTTTTATGAATGAGAGGCTATAAGATGTTTAGGAAATTCCACTTCTTTCGTTACTCCTAAGTCGTCCGATAGAGTGTAACTCTATATGTCTCTCTTCTAATCCCTATCCTATGCGTTTCAGGATATGGCTACTCGAAGAGCTTATGCTAGAAGGAATGCGGGAGAGAATGTGGAACAAGAAGCTACTTCTTAAGCTCCTCAAGTTACGGCCGATCCTTTGGCCGAGCAAGTGACTAATGCAGAATTTAGGGCTGCTTTTCAAGTGTTGGCTCAAGCCATGATGGTTCAAGCCAATAGGGAAGTTGTGGCTCATGTGAACCCAAATGTGGGTACGGTGGCATCTAGAGTGAGGGAATTCACAAAGATAAATCCTCTAAAATTTCATGGTTCTAAGGTTGAGGAAGATCCTCAAGAGTTCATTGATGAGGTGTACAAGGTGCTAATGATCATGGGTGTGACACCGGAGGAAAAGGCGGAGTTGGCCACTTATCAACTTAAGGGTGTGGCTCAAGTGTGGTTTGAGCAATGGAAGAGTGAGAGAGCAGACGATGCGGGTCCTCTTGATTGGTAAAAGTTCAAGGTTGCTTTCCTCGATAGGTTCTTTCCCTTTGAGATGAGAGAGGCAAGGTGCTTGAATTCATCAATCTTTGTCAAGGAAGCATGAGTGTGAAGGAGTATGCTTTGAAGTTCACAAAATTGTCTCGATATTCTCCTACTATGGTTGCCGATACTAGGGCAAGGATGAGTAAGTTCATTTCGGGATTGTCCGAAATGGTGGTCAAGGAATGTCGTACCGCCATGCTTGTTAATGAAATGGATATTTCTCATCTCATGGTTCATGCTCAACAAATAGAAGAGGAGAAACTCCAGGAAAAATCTAGGGAGGCAAAGAGGGCTAGGACCGGTGATGGTAACTTCTCACATTTAAGGTTCGATGGTCATGGCCTTTCTAGGTTTTGACAAAGGTTTTTCGGTCAAGGTTCCTCCAATACTCCCAAAAGTTCAACAAACAAAGGGTGTCTAACCCTAATCCTCAAGGAGGGAATGGTGGTGGACCCCTATTGCCTACTTGTGCTAAATGTGGGAAAAAACATGAGGGCAAATGTCTAGCCAGTTCTAATGCATGCTTTGGTTGTGGTAAGATGGATCACAAGATAAGGGATTGTTCCTTAGTGGCTAGGAATGAAGGAGATAATCATTGACGGGCTCAACCTCAACATCCTACGGGTTCAAGTGGGAATTCGAAGCGAAATTGATTCTATGTTCTTCAAGCTCGCCATGAGCAAGAGGGTTCTCCCGATGCGGTATGTTGAAAGTCTTTCATTTTGATGTTTATGCTTTGCTTGATCCCGGTGCTAAAGCATTGATCCCGATACTACCTTGTCTTTTGTGACGCCATATGTGGTTATGAGGTTTGATGTTCTTCCGGATGTGTTGTTAGATCCCTTTTGTGTCTCTACTCCTATTGGTGAATCTATTGTTGTTAAGAGAGTCTATAGAAATTGTCCCATCTCCTTATCCCATAGAGTCACTCATGTTGATATTGTAGAGCTTGATATGTTAGACTTTGATGTTATTCTTGGGATGGATTGGTTCCATTCTTGTTATGTTTCTATTGATTGTAGGATCCGAGTAATCAAGTTTCAATTCCCAAATGAGCCTATCCTAGAGTGGAAGGGGGGAAATTCTATGCCTAAAGGTCAATTTGCGTCATGTCTTAAAGCTAGAAAGATGATTTCTACGGGGTGTATATACCATCTTGTTAGGGTGATAGATATGGATTCCGAAACCCCTACTCTTGAGTCGGTCCCTGTTGTTAATGAGTTTCCGGAAGTGTTTCCCAATGATCTACCCGGTGTTCCTCTCGAAAGGGAAATAGACTTTGGCATTGATCTTCTCCCCGAAACGCAACCTATCTCTATTCCTCCTTATCAAATGGCTCCGACAAAACTTAAGGAGTTAAAGGAGCAATTGAAAGATTGTTGGATAAGGGTTTCATCCGACCAAGTATCTCTCCATGAGGTGCTCCAGGTTTTTTGTTCTAAAGAAAGATGGTTCACTTCGTATGTGCATTGACTACTGCCAATTGAACAAGGTTACCATTAAGAATAAGTATCCTCTTCCATGGATAGATGACTTGTTTGATCAACTCCAAGGGGAAGTTACTTTTCTAAGATCGATCTTCGTTCGGGTTATCACCAATTGATGGTGCAAGAAGATGATATTCCGAAAATGGCTTTTCGGACTAGATATGGCCATTATGAACTCCTAGTGATGTCGTTTGGGTTAACGAATGCTCCAGTCGCATTTATGGATTTGATGAATAGGGTGTTTAGACAATATCTTGATAGGTTTGTGATTGTGTTCATAGATGATATTTTGATTTACTCAAGGAGTGAGGATGAGCATGCCGATCATTTGAGGATTGTGTTGCAAGTCCTCAAGGAACAACAACTCTTTGCAAAGTTTACTAAATGTGAGTTTTGGCTAAGGTCCGTGGCTTTCCTTGGTCACATTGTCTCCGGTAAGGGTGTTGAGGTGGATCCTAAGAAGACGAATGCAGTTAAGAATTGGCCTAGACCTCTATCTCCTTCGGATATTCGAAGTTTCTTGGGTTTGGCTGGTTACTATAGGAGGTTTGTTGAAGGGCTTTCTTCGATTCCTTCCCCATTGACAGCTTTGACTCAAAAGAAGGTTAAGTTCACGTGGTCCGAAGCGTGTGAGGAGTTTTCAAGAGTTGAAAGATAGACTTACCTCGGCTCCGATATTGACTTTACCGAAAGGGTCCGATGGGTTTGTGGTCTATTGTGATGCTTCAAGGATTGAGTTAGGGTGTGTTCTTATGCAAAATGAGAAAGTCATTGCTTATGCTTCAAGGCAATTCAAGATTCATGAAAAGAACTATCCTACTCATGACTTAGAATTAGCGGCAGTTGTGTTTGCTCTAAAGATTTGGAGGCATTACTTGTATGGTGTCCATGTGGATGTCTTTACTGACCATAAGAGTTTGCAATATGTGTTCAAGCAAAAAAATCTAAATCTTTGCTAAAGGAGGTGGCTTGAGTTGTTAAAGGACTATGACATGAGTGTCCTCTATCACCCCGGCAAGGCGAACGTGGTGGCGGATGCCCTTAGTCGGTTGTCTATGGGTAGTGTTCCTCATGTTTAGGATGGTAAGAAAGAGTTGGTTCGAGATGTTCATAGGTTGGACCGATTTGGTATTCGGTTGATTGATTCTAGTGAGGGTGGTGTTATGATTCACAATGGTTCAGAATCGTCTTTTGTGTCCGATGTGAAGACTAAGAAAGATCTTGATCCTAATTTGGTTGAGTTAAAGGAAGCGGTGCTCAAGAAGTCCGTTGAGGCTTTCTCCTAAGGGGGAGATGGTGTGTTTCGATATCAAGGTCGTTTATGTGTTCCCGATGTAGATGACCTAAGAGGACAAATTTTTTCGGAAGCCTATAGTTCTAGATATTCCATTCACCCGGGAGCTAAGAAGATGTACCGTGATTTGTGGGAGGTCTATTGGTGGAATGGGATAAAGAAGGATATTGCGGAATTTGTGGCTAAGTGTCCTAATTGTCAAAAAGTGAAAGTTGAGCATCAAAAGCCAGGAGTTTTGTCCCAAGATATTAGTATTCCAACTTGGAAGTGGGAAGGTTTGAACATGGACTTTATTGTTGGTTTACCCCGTACCTATCGACAACATAACTCGATTTGGGTTATTATGGATCGTATGACGAAATCAGCCCATTTCATTCCCGTCAGGGTTTCTTATTCGGCAGAGGACTATGCTAAGTTGTACTTGAGAGAAATTGTGAGGTTGCATGGAGTCCCTCTCTCCATTATCTCCGATCGTGGTACTCAATCCACTTCTCAGTTTTGGGAATCTTTCCAAAAGGGCCTTGGTACTCGTGTTAAGCTTAGTACGACCTTTCATCCTCAAATCGATGGGCAAGTGGAACGTACTATCCAAATTTTGAAAGATATGTTGAGAGCTTGTGTGATTGATTTCAAGGGTTATTGGGGTGATCATTTGCCTTTGATTGAGTTTGCCTATAATAATAGCTATCATTCGAGCACTAGTATGGCTCCATTTGAGGCTCTCTATGGGAGGAGGTGTAGATATCCTATAGGTTGGTTTGAAGCTGGTGAAGTTGCTTTGCTTGGTCCCGAATTGGTACATAAGGCTATGAAGAAAGTTCACTTATTAGATAAAGGTTGAAAAAGGCTCAAAGTCAACAAAAGTCCTACGCCGATATTAGAAGGAGAGATTTAGAATTTGATGTTAGTGATTGGGTCTACTTGAAAATTTCACCCATGAAGGGTGTAATGAGGTTTGGAAAGAAGGGGAAGCTTAGTCCCCGTTATGTAGGTCCATATCAAATTTTGAGGGGTGTTGGTAAGGTTGCTTACGAACTTGACTTACCCAATGACTTGGCATCTGTGCATCCAGTTTTCCATGTCTCCTTGTTGAAGAAATGCGTTGGTGATCCGACATCCATTGTACCATTAGAGAATCTTGGTATAATGGATAGCCTTTCTTATGAAGAAGTTCTGGTTAAGATTTTAGACTGGCAAGTTCGAAGGTTGAGGGATAAAGAAATTGCTTTCGTGAAGGTTCTTTGGAGGAATCAATTAGTTGAGGGTGCTACTTGGGAGGCCGAGGCCGATATGATGTCCCGATATCCTCATCTCTTTCCCTCCGATCCTACTCTAGCTTGAGGTGTCTAGTTCCTCATGGTTCATTCTTTTGGTTTCATGTGTCTTAGTTATTTCCATGATTCCTTAATTATGTATATTCATTCAGAGTTAAATTTCGAGAAAATGAACTAGCTTGATTAATTTCTCTATGATTATGTGCATTGAGTGTAAATTGCATTAAGCCTTCATGAGATGATGTTTGAACATGCTTTTAGCTTGGAGTTGATGTTTCCTCCTCGGATATGTGATTTATGTGATTGCATGCATGTTGGGCGGTTAGATCTTGATCTTACCTTTCTTATGATGTTTCGATTCCCATTCGAGGACAAATGTCCCCAAGGGGGAGATAATGTAACACCTCGGATCTTAAAAGAAGAAAGTTTGCAGGTTTCTGGAATTCTGGTGCCAGTACCAATGGAACCACCTACGTTTTGTGGGCTGACCTACGGTCCGTAGGTAGGGCCCGTGGTTGGCTAGGCCAGGTTCCCTTATTATGTCAAGTTTTAGTACTTTTTGTACGGTTCAGTAGGATGAGTCGTCGTTCAATGTACGAATCGTAGGTGTGTCTCATGGATGAGTCCAAGACTTAGAGAAATTTTAGGGTCAAATGATGGGACCTACAACCTTGATGTACGGTCCGTGGGAGGACACACGAGCCATAGGTGGGTCCTGTCGTTGGGGGTCTGGAGTTGATGGTCTCTGAAACAAACAACGGTCGACCAGTACGGTCCGTAAGAGGACCTACGGGCCGTAGGTCGAGCCGTCGGTGGGGGTCAACAGTTATATTTTTAGAGGGTCTTTTGGTCTTTTCCCTAAATGTTTAATTCTTAATCTAAGTTGGTTTGGCCCTTAACCTAGACCCTATATAAACTTTTAAAGCCTAATTTTTACCCATTCCTAATCATTCCTAAAGCTCTCCTCTCCCAAATAATTCTCTCTCTAGAAAAGCTTGAAGAAGAAGAAGAAGAAAAGAGCTAGGGTTTTCAAGTCAAGTCCCCTAATCCTCCATTGATTTCAAGCTTTTGGCATTGAGGTATGATAGCTTTCACCTATGGAGCCCTTTTCTCCATAGGGTTCCCAAATTCCTCAATTTTCAAAGTAAGAATTTTCAATTGAATTTAGGGTTTTCTTCTATCATGTGGGTTCTTATCAATTATGATCAAATTGCTTTAATTATGACTTCTTATGCATGAAATTGAATTGAATTGAATTGCATGTTTTAAGTTGAATCCCCATGAACCCATATGAATTTCATGATTTCAAGACTATGATCATAATGTGAGGTTTTGAACTATGAAAGATGAATTGGGGAAATTGAATGATTTTGAGATAAAGATACATGAGACCATGCATGATTTATGTCTTCTAAGCTATGAATTTAATGATGAAGTTATGAATGATCAAAAGATGGGCTTTATGAATATATGCATGTTCAATTATGAAATTTATGATGATTTAAGACTTGCTTTAAGATTGAAGCATAATTGATGTTGTTGTTGAGTTGTGAAAGGGTTTTTCACATATTACTTCAACCATGAATGTGAAAGAATTGTTTTCACATAAAGGATTCATAAAGGGTTGAAAGGTTTTCTCAACTAAACTTGAATCAAAGTTAGGGAGCTATTCTAATGAAAGGGGCAAGAGGCGATTACCCATTTTCCTAATGATAGATAAGAGGCGATTACCCGTGTCTACGAAAGATAAGATAAATCATGATTTATGATTAATCCGTGGGAATTATTCTTAGCAACGAGTGGACAAGAGACGATTACCCATGTCCCATAAACTATGTGCCACCATAGGATGATTGTCTAGATAGACATTAGCTAGTGGATTCACGTAAGCTAGAAGTTCATGGTCTTACCTTGGCAAGTAGGACACCTCTTTTCGGTGTGGGGTAGACACCGAATTCCATGTTAATAGCTCACATGGTCTTAAATGTCGGTTAAAGGTAATTTCCCACAATAATGAACTAAAGTGACTTTCAAGGTATTTTCTCAAGTAAAGTAAAGATGTTTAGCTTGTATTGATCATGATTTATAACTTATGATTTCTAACCCTTTTCTCATGGTTTAGCTTGATCATTGCATGATATGAAAATGTCCCCTTTTTGCATGTTTAAATGTTTTTATGCATGGTTATCATACTTGGTACATTTTTGTACTAACGCATACTCTTGCTTTCATTTTCTTTTAAGTGTAGGGTCCGGGTCATCCCCATCTTCTCGTGGCTAGTTTGTGATAGTAGAGATCATTGAAGAATTAGGTGAGTCCTCATATGTTCGAGGACGTAGCCACATTTACTTTGATGTCATTTGTTTTCGTTTAGAGACTTTGTATGGGTTACGTACCAATGTTCTTTCATTTCCCATGATTAGATGGCTTTTGAGACTATATGTAGACATCCGCTATTTCCTTAAACTCGTTTGATAATGAATTGTCTTTTGAACTCTTAAAATTGCTATTATCTTGTATGATGCATGCTAAGTGGCTTGTATGAAGCCTTTCGGGGTCTTGTACGCCATATCACGTCTAGGGGGGGGTACTTTAGGTCGTGACAATAAGTCAACCCTAATCTCCTTTCGATCTTAAAGGGTTATATCACAATATCTCCTTTCGGTCTTAATCACATCAATACAAAACAATCCATGACCTTAATCTAAACCTCTATTTCTGGCAAGTTTATCATTCAACCAAATAAACCTAAATTATCTCCTTTCAGTCTTAAATTTAGGAATCAAAGTTAAACATGATCATCAACCTTATTCTTCATTTCACAGATTCTATTTTCAAGCAACCCACAAAGATTGAAAGCTATACAAGTGTGCACTCTCAAATCATAATTTCAAACATGAGAACTAGATTAAACCTATTTCATGAATTCAAACTTAGAAGCAAGGAATTACAAAAGGTATAGAGCAATAAATAATATACCCAAATAGCTTTGTCTATTTCTAGCATAAAAGCCCCAATTTCATACACATAATTACACCCACATTTCTAGCAAGTAAGAACAAGAAAATGAAGAGGGGTAAAAGAAACTTACTAAAATAGAACACAATCTCTAAATCCACAACAGAAATGTGAGGCAACTTACCTTCAATGTCTCAACCCAAAATTAAGGACAATATAAAATCTACTTTTTGCTCAGATGAGTTTTTCTCTCTAATTTCTTGTCTAACAATTCATGGATAATCCATAATGTTCTCCTCTAGCCCTATTTTCTGAATTTGGATCCAATGCCAGGGAAATGCCAATTTTGCCCTTGACCTACTGGGCGGGCTTGGCAAAAGCGAACGGGAGTTTGCTTAAGCAAACATCGCAGAAGCGACACTCCCATCGCTTAAGCGAACTCTACAAATTTTGGCCAAGTTGCAAAAGAGAGCCCTGCATGGTCGCTTAAGCGACCGTTGATTGCAAATTGACTATTCACAAAACTGAACTCTTCTCTGTAGGTGCGATATCTAGGGCTCAATTTCTGCCAGTTTCAGCTCCCTTTCCACTTTTATGCATCATTTTTCCTCCAAGCAGCAAATACCTAAAATTAACACAATTCAAAGGGTAATTATCCTCTTTCCGTACTTGAGTGCCACAAAATCATAAGAAAAGAGCCTAAAATGAGTGCAAATCCACTACTCATCAAACACCTAAGAAATTGGAAGTTGAGTTGGAAAGGAAAAGTTGCATTTTTGGAACTGAGGTAGTGATTTATGAGTCCAACCTACGGACCGTAGGAAGTCCTATGGCCTATTGGAAGGGAGTCATAGGGCTTGATTTGAGTTTTGGAAATTTCAAGTCTTTAAAGAATGACCTACGAGTAGCCAAGAAGAATCGTAGGAGTGTCAACGGGCCATAGGAAGTGCCCGTAGAAGTGATCTAGACTTAGAGAAATTTTGGATCTGAACTTGGGTCTATGAGTTGGCTCTACGATTCGTAGAGTGGTCGATGACCCGTAGAATGGTTTCGTGGAAGTTGAAAGGATTTTGGGTTTCAGTAGTTGGGTCTACGATTGACCAGCACGGTCTATAGAAAGTCCTATGAATCGTAGGTCGAAGTCGTAGGATCCCCATGACAGTTTTTAATTAAGGGTGTTTTGATCTTTTCCTACCCATTTAACCCCTAAACTACATCGTTTTGGCCCTATAACTACCCCTATAACCAGTTTTACTCTTCAAAAACCAAACCCAATTCTTTCATTCACTCGAACTCTCCCAAAATCTCTCAAGTCTTCTTCTCCAAATTCTCTCAAGAGTTCCAAGGTGAAGAGCTAGGGTTTCAAGCTTCAAGGTTTCATTCTTGTTGCTTTATTAGGGCTTTGATTATCAAGGTATGTGAGAATTCACCAATGGATTCCTTTCATCCATTGGGTTCCAAGGGAATCCAAATCTCCAATTTCAATTTCACCCAATTATCTAGGGTTTCATGCAATTCTCCATAAGTCCTATTTATTATGATTTAATTGCTTATTTTCAATCTTATTATGCATGATTTGATTCAATTACATGGTTTTCAATTGATTTCACATGGACCCATGTCTATGTCTACAATATGAACATAAATTATGATGTTTGCTTATGAACCTATGAATTATAAATATGAAAGCTATGCATGTTTTATGAAGAGGATGATTTATGAACTATGGATTCTTTTGAGATAAGTATCAATGATTTGTGAAAGGTTTTCTCACATATGAATGAAATCATGATTTAAATTCTTAGAAAGGTAAGTGTCTATTATGAAGAAGTTTATGAAATCATTATTTAAAAGGAGCTACTCTATGATGACTTATGATTGGATTGGTAGTTTAATTGTTCCTTTCCAAGTATTGTGATATGAATATGATTATGTATTTTTCTATAGGGATTTAGTTAGCACCGAGGGGACTTTTAGATGGAGGCTCTCCCGTTAGTAAAGGTCAGGTCTCTAAAAACAATCTCTTTGTCCCAAACTAAGTGCCCCCATAGGATTATCTTAAATGACCTAGCTAGTGGATCCACAATAGAAATTATGAATGAATGTGACGGAGTCTACCTTGGCAAGTAGGTTCCCCTTTTTGATGTGAGGGTCATATCGAATTTCATGTTATAGCTCATATGGTCTTGTTGCTGATTAAGGGTAAATATCCCACAAATGAACTATGTTTTCTTCAAGGGTTTTATGAAAGCTTTTCAAATGGTTTAAGTATGCATTGACCTCGTATTTGACTTATGATTTCTTTATAAAGGCTTTTATCACGTTTTACTTGGTCATGCATATCATGTTTAAAGATTTCTCATATTATCATGCCTATGTTTTTATGCATTTCCCTATACTTAGTACATTCAATGTACTAATGCATACCTGTGCCTATATTGTCTTATAATATAGGGTCTGACGCTTCTCCTCCCGCTCGTGGCTAGCTTGGATTGCTCTACTAGTACTTGGGATTGGTGAGTCCTCATGCTCCGAGGACAAGACCATTGATTTTTAGTTCTTTTATTATCTTTTCATTTCAGACTTGTACGTGGTGTATGGGTTACGTCCCAACCACTTTTATGATGTTAGAAAGGCTTGTGTCAGATTTAATAGTATTCCATGTATATTTTATATACTCTGTTGGTATTAGTTTTGTCATGGTATGATTTGAGACTTATGTTACCTATTCTCTCTTCTTGTATTTCTTTTACATCATGCTTATGTCAAATGGCTTGTTTAGGATCTCTCAGGGTTCCATTTTCCATGTCACACCTAGGGGGTACTTTGGGTCGTGACAAACTTAGTATTTAGAGCATCATGTTTTAGAAGAGGGTCCTAGGTTGTCTGAAAAGATGCGTCAAGTAGATTCTTGTTCATGAGTATAAAGCGCACCACATATATGAATACGAGGCTACAAAGCATTTAGGAAACTTCACTTCTTTCACTACTCTAAAGTCATGCCATAGAGTTCATCTCTATAAAGGTCTGTCTCCTAATTCTTGTCCAATGCTTTTTTGGTGAAATGCCTCCTCGAAGAGCTAATGCAAGAAGGAATGTGGAGCTCTAGGTTCCTCAAGGGCCGGTTGGTCCTTTGGTCGAGCAAGTGACTCATGCCAAATTCTAAGTCGCTTTTCAAGTATTAGCTCAAGCTATGACGGCCCAAGCTAATAGAGAGGCCATTTCTCCCATGAACCCAAATGTGGGTATGTCAGCGATGATAGTGAGGGACTTTACTAGAATGAATCCCCCGGAGTTTCATGGGTCTAAAGTTGATAGGGATCTTCAAGAGTTCATTGATGAGATTTATAAGATAGTCGAAATTATGGGAGTGTCAATGGTGGAGAAGGTGGAATTGGCTGCTTATCAACTGAAAGGTGTTGCTCAAGTTTGGTTCAACCAATGGAAAGAAAAGAGGGCTATATAGTGATGCGGGTCCTCTAGACTGGGAAAAATTCAAAGAGGCTTTTCTTGATCGTTTCTTTCCTCTTGAGATGGGAGAGGCAAAGGTGCTTGAGTTCATAAATCTTCGTCAAGGAAGTATGTGTGTGAAGGAGTATGCTTTGAAGTTTACTCAATTGGCTGAGTATGCTCCGACTATGGTTGCTGACTCTAGGGCAAGGATTAGCAAGTTTGTATTGGATGTGTCCGAAATGGTGGTCAAAGAGTGCCGAATCGCCATGTTGATTAAGGAGATAGATATCTCTCATTTGATAATTCATGCCCAACAAATTGAACGGGAGAAGCTAAAAGAGAAGTCTAGAGAGTCAAAGAAGGAAAGGACCAGTGATAGTGACTTTTCTCATTCTAGGTTCGCTGAGCATGGTCGTCCTCAATTCTGGCAAAGGTTTTCCGGTCAAGGTTCTTGTAATGTTCTGGCTCTTAAGTTAAATAAAGATAGGGTGTCTAACCCTAAGCCTCAAGGAGGTAGTGGTAGTTGATCTTCTATCCCCGCTTTCCAAAAGTGTGGCAAGAGTCACTCGGGAAAATATATAGCCGGTATGGATGGTTGCTTTGGTTGTGGGAAGAGTGGTCATAGTATGAGAGATTGTCCGTTACTTGCTACTAAGGGAAGGGATAGTAGGCAGGCTCAGCCTAGTGGTTCTGGTTCAGGTGCTTTTCATCAGAACAAATTCTATGCTCTTTAGACTCGACAAGATCACGAGGGTTCTCCAGATATTGTGAATGATATGTTGAAAGTCTTTCATCTTATGTATATGCTTTGCTTGATCTGGGTGCTACCTTGTCATTTATTTCTCCATATGTGGCCATGAGATTTGTGTTGGTCTCGAAATCCTTTCTAATCCCTTTTATGTCTCTACATTGGTTGGTGATTCTATTGTGGCTAAACTAGTTTATAGAAATTGGCCTGTTTCCATTTTTCATAGAGTCACTCATATTGATCTTGTAGAGCTTGATATGCTAGGTTTTGGTATTATTCTTACGATGGATTGACTTCATTCTTGTTTTGCTTCCATAGACTGTAGGACCAAATTGATCACATTTCAAGTTTCGAACGAACCTATCTTAGAATGTAAAAGGGGAATTTCAGTTCCTAAGGGTCAGTTCATATCTCCCCTAAAGGCTAGGAAAATGATTTCTAAGGGTTGCATTTATTATCTTGTTCAGGTTAGGGATACAAATTCCGAAAACCCTACTCTTGAGTCAGTTCCGATTGTAAATAAGTTTCCTAAGTGTTTCCCGATGATCTTCCTGATATTCTCCCGAAAGGAAAATAGACTGCAGTATTGACCTTCTCCCAGATACGCAACCTATCTCTATTCCTTCTTACCGTATGGCTCCGATGGAATTTAAGAAATTAAAGGATCAGTTGAAGGATTTATTAGATAAGAATCTTATTAGATCGAGTATATCTCCATGGGGTGTTCAGATATTGTTTGTTTGCAAGAAGGATGGTTTCCTCCAAATGTGTATTGACTATCGACAATAATAAGGTTACCATAAAGAATAAGTATCATATTCCAAAGATTGATAATTTATTTGATCAACTCCAAGGTGTAAGTTTCTTCTCCAAGATTGACCTTCGGTCGAGTTATCACCAATTAAGGGTAAAAGAAAGTGACATTTCAAAGACGACTTTTCGAACTTGGTATGGTCACTATAAGTTTTTGGTGATGTCTTTTGGTTTGGCTAATGCCTTGGCGACATTCATGGACCTAATGAATATGGTCTTTAAATAATATCTTGACATATTCGTAATTGTGTTTATTGATGATATTTTGATTTACTCTTGGAGTGAGAATGAGCATGTTGAGCACTCAAGGATTGTGTTGCAAATTCTCACGGATCGGGAATTGTATGCTAAGTTTAGAAAATGTGAGTTTTGGTTGAGGTCCATTGCTTTCCTTGGCCATATTGTCTCTGGAGATGGTATTCAAGTTGATTCTAAGAAGATCGAGGTAGTTAAGAATTGGCCTAGACCTTTGTTCGCTTTATATATTAAGAGTTTATTGGATTTGGCCGATTATTATAGAAGGTTTGTGGAAGGATTTTCATCTATTGCTTCACCTTTGACGACATTGACTCAAAAAAGATGAAATTCGTATGGTCGGAAGCTTGTGAGAAGAGTTTCCAAGATTTAAAGGATAGACTCACTTCAGCCACTATATTAACATTACTGGAAGGATCAGATAGTTTTGTAGTTTATTGTGATGCTTCTCGAATTGGTTTTGGTTGTGTTTTGATGCAACATGGGAAAATCATCACTTATGCTTCAAGGCAATTGAAGGTGCATGATAAGAATTATCCGACTCATGATTTGGAGTTAGCGACGGTGGTTTTTGCCTTAAAGATTTGGAGGCATTCCTATATGGTGTATATATGGATGTGTTTACTGACCACAAGAGCTTGAAGTATGTGTTCACCCAAAAGGATTTGAATCTTTGCCAAAGTAAATGGCTTGAGTTATTGAAAGATTATGACATGAGTGTCCTTTATCATCGGGGTAAAGCAAACGTGGTGGTAGATGCTCTTAGTCGGGTATCGATGGGTAGGATTGCTCATGTTAAGGAAGGTAAGAAAGAGTTAGTTCGTGATATTCATAGATTGGCCAGATTGGGTGTTCACTTGGTCGATTCTAATGAAGGCAGTGTGGTTGTTTAGAATAGTTTGGAATCGTGTCTCATATCAGATGTGAAGGCTAACCAAGATCTCGATCCAATTTTGGTTGATTTGCAGAAGTTGATTTCCAAAAAATCTATTAAGCTTTTTCCCAAGGGAGAGATGATGTCCTTAGATACCAAGGTCAGTTATGTGTTTCAAATGTTGATGAGTTTAGGAATCAGATTTTGACAGAAGCTTACAGTTCTTGGTATTCGATTCACTCGGGAGCCACCAAGATGTACCGCGATTTATGGGAGGTCTATTGATTGAATGGGATGAAGAAGGATATCACGGAGTTTGTAGATAAATGTTCTAATTTTCAACAAGTGGAAGTTGAGCATCAAAAATTGAGTGGTTTGGCTCAAGACATTAACATTCCTATTTGGAAGTAGGAAGATTTGAATATGGACTTCATCACGGGTTTACCTTGTACTCGCTGTCAGTTTAATTTGATTTGGGTTATTGTGGATCGAATTACGAAGTTAGCTCATTTCCTTCCCGTAAAGACATCATTTTCAGCAGAAGAGTATGCCAAGCTTTATATTCGGGAGATAGTATGGTTGCATGGAGTGACCTTATCCATTATCTCTGATTGGGTACCCAGTTTACCTCTGAGTTTTTGAGGTCGTTTCAGAAAGGTCTTGGTACCCAAGTGAGCTTAGCACGACTTTTCATCCACAGACCAATGGACAAGCCGAGTGTACTATTCAGACCTTGGAAGATATGTTGAGGGCTTGTGTGATTGATTTTAAGGGTAATTGGGATGATCATTTGCCTTTGATTTAGTTTGCTTATGATAATAGCTATCACTCGAGTATCTAAATGGCTCCGTTTGAGGCTCTCTCTGGTAGGAGATGTAGGTCCCCTATTGGTTGGTTCGAAGTTGGTGAGGTCGCTTTGATAGGGTCTGAGTTAGTGCATGAGGCTATGGAAAAGGTTCGACTCATCCGAGAAAGGTTGAAAACAGCTCAAAGTTGACTAAAGTCTTATGTCGATGTTAGAAGAAGAGATCTTGAATTCGATGTTGATGATTGGGTCTACTTGAAAATCTTACCATGAAGGGTGTGATGAGATTCCGAAAGAAAGGGAAGCTTAGTCCCTGTTATGTGGGCCCATATAAGATTTTGAGGCGTAGTGGCAAGGTCTCTTATGAGTTAGAGTTACCTACCGACTTAGCATCGGTAGATCCGGTATTCCATATCTCCTTGTTGAAAAAGTGTGTTGGAGATCCGACGTCCATTGTGCCTTTGGAAACTTTGGGAGTTAAGAAAAGTATTATGAAGAGGTTTCGATTGGAATTTTGGACCGTCAAGTTCGGAAGTTGAGAAATAAAGAAGTTGCTTCCGTGAAAGTTCTTTGGAGGAATCAATTATTTGATGGTGTTGCTTGGGAAGCTGAAGTCGATATGATGTCCAAGTATCCTCATCTCTTTCCCTCCGCTCCTATTCTAGCTTGAGGTATTAATTATTCATGGTTCATTCTTTCGGATTTATGCATTTGTCTTTTTTTTTCTTTCCATATGCATGCATGTTCACAAAAACTTGTTTTAAGTTTATGTTTTAGCTTGGAGTCGATTAGTCTTTGATTATATGCATTTGATGTGATTTGCATTCATGATTGGGTTGTTAGTTTCTCTCCGACTCTATTCATGTTTACTTGAGTCCCATTCGATGACGAATGTTCCCAAGAGAGAGATATTGTAACACCTCAAAAATTGGAAGTTGAGTTGGAAAGGAAAAGTTGCATTATTGGCACTGAGGCAGTGGTCTACGAGTCCAACTTATGAACCGTAAGAAGTCCTACGGGCCGTAGGAAGGGATTCGTAGGACTTGGTTTGAGTTTTGGAAATTTTGAGTCTTTGAAGAATGAACTACGAGTAGCCAGGACGAATCGTAGGAGGGTCTATGGGCCGTAGGAAGTTTTCGTAGAAATGATCCAGACTTAGAGAAATTTTGGACTTGAACTTGGGTCTACGAGTTGGCTCTACGGTCCGCAGAGTGGACTGTGACCCATACAATGGTTTTCTTTAAGTTGAAAGGGTTTTTGGATTTCAATAGTTAGGTCTAGGGTTGAACAGTACGGTCCGTAAGAAGTCCTACGAACCGTAGGGTCCCCCGACAATTTTTTATTAAGGGTGTTTTGGTCTTTTCCTACCCAATTAACCCCTAAACTACATCATTTTAGCTCTATAACTACCTCTATAACCATTTTTACTATCCAAAAACCAAACCCAATTCTCTCATTTACTCAAACTCTTCCAAAATCTCTCAAGTCTTCTTCTCCAAGAGCTCCAAGGTGAAGAGCGACGGTTTCAAGCTTCATGGTCACTTTCTTCTTGCTTTCTTAGGGATTTGATTATCAAGGTAAGTGAGAATTCACCAATGGATTCGTTTCATCCATTGGGTCCTAAATGAATCTAAATCTCCAATTTCAATTTCACCCAATTATCTAGGGTTTCATGCAATTCTCCATGGGTCCTATTTATTAAGATTCAATTGCTTATTTTCAATCTTATTATACATGATTTAATTCAATTAGATGGTTTTCAATTTATTTCATACTGACCCATGCCTATATCTACTTTATGAACATGAATTATGATGTATCCTTATGAACCTATGAATTATAAATATGAAAGCTATGCATGTTTTATGAAGAGGATGATTTATGAATTATGTATTCTTTTGAGATAAGTATCAATGATTTATGAAATGTTTTCTCATATATGAATGAGATCATGATTTAGATGCTTAGAAAGGTAAGTGTCTATTATGAAGAAGTTTATGAAATCATGATTTAAAAGGATCTACTCTATGATGACTTATGATTGAATTGGTAGTTTAATTGTGCCTTTCCAAGTATTTTGATATGAATATGATTATATCTTTTCCATTGGATTTTACTTAGCACCGAGAGGACTTTGAGATGGAGGCTCTCCCGTTAGTAGAGGCAGGGCCTCTAGAAGCCATCTCCTTGTCCCAAACTACGTGCCCCCGTAGGATTGTCTTAAATAACCTAGCTAGTGGATCCACAATAGCAATTATGAATGAATGTGACGGAGTCTACCTTGGCAAGTAGGTTCCCCTTTTCGGTGTGAAGGTAGATTTCATATTATAGCTCACATGGTCTTATTGTCGGTTAACGATAAACATCCCACAAATGCACTATGTTTTCTTCAAGGGTTTTATGAAAGCTTCTCAAATGGTTAAAGTATTCATTGACCTCGTATTTGACTTATGATTTCTTTATAAAGGTTTTTATCACGATTTACTTGGTCAAGTATATCATGTTTAAAGTTTTCTCATATTATCATGCCTATGTTTTTATGCATTTCCCCATACTTAGTACATTCAATGTACTAATGCTTACTTGTGCCTATATTTTCTTATAATATAGGGTCCGACGTTCCTCCTGCCACTCGTGGCTAGCTTGGATTGCTCTACTAGTACTTGCGATTGGTGAGTTCTCGTGCTCCGAGGACAAGACCATTGATGTTTTGATTCTTTTATTGTCTTTTCGTTTCAGACTTGTACGTGGTGTTTGGGTTATATCGCAACCACTCTTATGATGTTAGAAAGGTTTGTGTCTGACTTAGTAGTATTCTGCGTATCTCTTATATACTCTGTTGGTATCATTTATGTCATGGTATGATTTGAGACTTATATTACCTATTCTCTCTTATTGTATTTCTTTTACATCATGCTTATGTCAAGTGGCTTGTTTAGGGCCTGTCGGGGTTCCAGTTGCCATGTCATATCTAGGGGTAATTTGGGTCGTGATAGTTTATTACTAGATAACATGTCTGTAGGAGCTCATTACTATTTCTCTGTTATTAGATCTCAAGACTATAAGACCTAATGAATTGTTAGCCTATGAACAATAACGATATTTGAAGAATGTGCCTATAGAAATTTCATTCATAACATGTTATATCATTATGTCTATGAAGTTCAATTGCAACATATTGGATGCTAGGCCTTAGGATTTAATTAATTCCCAACATATTTGAGCATTACTGCCTTTTAGATATCATGTCTACAGGATCTAATCAACCAACTAATTTCAACTTGTTAATCACTTTAATTATTCAGCCTTATATGAGAACCTTGCGTGCTCATTGTCTTCGTCATATATATTTTGTTTGATGCTAATTCTATGTCTAATTAATTACCTTAGAATTTTATTAAGTCTAGATCCAACCCAATTTAGAAAGTCCACTGCCTCTTAGCTTGGCCGTTAAGTTGGGACGACTAGACATAATTATGACATTTAGTCTTTTCTCATTTTTTTTAATGCACTCTTAGGCATAATAATAATAACCCCATCCAATCAACTTAGTTGAATAATGAGAAATGATAGTATGTACTCTCTGAATAAAATGAGCAATCATTAATTGATTGTGAAATATTATTTTAGTTGCATCGGGTGATCCCATTTGGATTAAATTCCTCCCTCCATATTTGTTTTACTCCTCATTAGGAAGTGATCTATATGATCCACTTATGCTCGATAACCTTGTACTTTGGTTAAAAGGTTTTCTTGAGGCTTTGTATGGGGTTGAACGATTACTTCTTAATTCATAAATAGAATTATCTGTAATTAGTTTAGTATAGTTCCTTAACACACGTTAATTTGTTAGGTGGCGACTCTTTTCTTTTTATCCTAAAAGAGTTGCCACATGTCATGACCCATTTTTTGCGAGAAAAATAAGGCGCGACAACATGATGTTTTCGCTATGGATACTTAGTTTCTTACCGTTAGATATTTATCTTATGTTAGATTTTATGTATGTTTGTGTTTTCTTATGGGGTGTAGTTCCTCCTTCCTTATTTATGTGTTATCTTTTTAAACTTTATTTCCTTTAATGTATATCCATTTTTCTTATTCCCATTTTACGTGTTTTATTAATTTACTCTGCTTACATATGTATCCTATTCTTGAATTTCTTTGTTTGCCATTTTATTGAATTATTTTCCTCCTATGCAAATTTATTTGTATTTGTTCCATATTCTTGGGTAATTTACGGCCTTGTTTATCATGTTTTCTTACTCTTTCAGTCGTCTCCTTGTTTGATCGTTTTGTTTTCCTTATTTAAATTATTTACCTTGCATGTAATTTCTCTTCCCAAATCTCTTTATTTGTTTTCTTATTTGATTTGTTCTCCTTCCATGCCTATCCCTTCCCTTCCTTATCCAATTACTCGTTTCCTTCCGAAATTTATTTCTTTTATATTTACTTACCTAATTTCGGGATAAATTAGTTTACTTGTTTGTCCTTTAACTTAATATATTTATCACTGTATTTTATTACCGCTTTTCTTATCAATTGCATAGTTTGTTACTGCTTTCCTTATGTGTTATTTTCTTATGATTAAACTGTCATTCTATTCATACTCCGTTCTAAGTGATGCAAATTAATATATCAATATTGGTTTCAAGAATGGGGGTGTGAGCTATCTTGGATATGAAATTTTTCAATCAATCACAAAGGGCTCAAATTGTCATGAAAGATTCACAAAAAGAGCTTTTAAAGTTCATAACATGCTCAAATGGATTTATGCGGGAACAAATGACAACCACATAGGTCATCAAGGACTTTGGAGCTTTCTTCCAACCATCATGATCTTGAAAGAGTTAAAAGAAGCATGAAAGAAAGACTTCAAGGCCACTAATATGCTCAAATGGTTATTTTAAAAAATTGGTCATTCTTGTAGTTTTCCTATTTTTATAAAACTAATATAAATAGCCTTTAAGGTCTTCATTTAGGGCAACTAACTTTGAACATAGAAAAAAAAATACTCTTTGTCTGAGTTTATGAAGATTGCCTTGTATCTCTTTAATGAACCACTCTTGCATACTTTAAGTATAATTTCCATGTATTTGTATATTCGTCTTTCCCCCTTGAATTTATTTTAGTAATTAATGTGCTAGATTATCCTTTCTTTGTTCTAAATCGTAAATCGCCTTTGTTCTGAAGGCCTAGCGAGTTCCTTTTTTTTTTTTTTCAAAGGCGGCCCCTTCTCTTTCTATTTCTTAATCATATCCTTGCTATATTATTTTCTTGTTTGATTTAGATTTAAAATACTTGTTGTCTTTCTAGATGCAAACAATATTTTGAATAAGAATCAAACAAGTAAGAAAAGAAAACATGGATATGATTAAGAAATAGAAAGAAAAGGGACACAATTTAGAAGAAAGAAAGGATAATCTAGCACATTAATTACTAGAATAAATCCAAGGAAAAAGAGAAATGAATTTATACATGGAAATCTTACTAAGAGTATCCAAGAGAGGTTCATTCAAGAGATACAAGAGAATATCTCAAAAATTCACACAGAGTATTTTTCTCTATCTTCAAAGTTAGTTTTCCTAAATGAAGTCCTTGAAGACTATTTATATTAGTCTTGTAAAATAGTCAAATTACAAGAATGACCAAATTATTAAAATAACCATTTGAAAATATAACTGACCTTGAAGTCTTCTTTCCATGCTTCTTTTAACTCTTTCAAGATCATGATGGTAGGAAGAAAGCTCCCAAATTCTTGATGACTGTAACGACTTGAATCTACACCCAGGTGTGACTGGTAGTCGAGATCATGAATGACCTCAAGTGAACTCTTGGTACTAGTATGCTACTAAAGAGTTGATATGACATTTTAAGAAAGTGACCGAAAGTTGTGTTGGGTTTTAAAAGTGTGAATAGGAAATGAAGAGTCGTGACTCTCCTGAAGGATTGTGACTTTATCGAAGGGTTATGACCTTTACGAAAGGTTGTGTCTTTTCTAAAGGGTTGTGACCGTTTGAAAGGTTGTGTCTTTTCCAAAGGGTTGTGACCTTTCATGAAAGGTTGTCCCTTTTCCAAAGAGTTGTGACCTTTCTGATAAGTCACAATTATCACCTTTTCATACTACTCTTTGTTGGGTATAAATAGAGAGGTTTTCTCTCATTTTTCAGTATGAAATTTTTTCCGTCTTTTGCATATATTTTCTTACAAAACAAAATAGAGTCTATGTGTGATTCGTTGTTATCTTTCTGAGTTCGTTGAAATTATCGAAGTTTGAGGTACCACTACTTCTTTAATGGTTAATCCATTTTATCTTGGGAGGAATTAATCTACAACCTCGGGTACTTGAGGGGATTAAATTTCTTAAGGACACACAGTGGGTTCTGTGGACTCGGATAGTTCTTTTCTTTTTCTTTTCATCTTTTATTATTTCTGATTTGCTAATCTGAATACAGGAGGTAACAAGCTTAAGAAATTTATATATTGTTGGTATTTTCTGTAGTAAGGAAATTATTTTTATTTTCTGTATTCTTTTTGTTGGAGAAAAAAAAGAAGAGAAAGCGAATTATTTTATCATATGATAAAAGAGATTTGGGATGAACTAGTACTACTTTAATATGTTTGAATATATTTTCTGTTGTAAGTTTTTCTTGGATGGGTAAGATTATTTTTATTTTCTTCTCAAGTGCATTGAAGCATTGCAGAAGTAAATGAATAGATGTTGTCTCCTAACAATATTTGAACATGAGTTGAGTTTCTCGTTGAATTCAATGCTTTCTGAGGCAAATTGGAATATGATGTAAACTGGGAAAGGGAAAAAAATAGCAAGAAAAGTGACTTGCATAGAATCATTGCTAACGGATAGAATATGATTCAATTGGAGTATAAAATCAGGTTTTATCTTTATTTTCCCTTGATTATTTCTTGTTCTATCCTTTATAAGTTATGAGATTTATTTCATAAATGTTAGGATAGATTTTCATTATGTGATGATCTTAGAATATATCTTTGTTATTATTTATATGTATTCTATTTGGAGGAGGAAAAAAAAAACTTTTGTAGTTTTCTACTTCGTGTGAAATTTGATTGTGTTTGATTTTTGAAGAGTAAATCTTCTGATTTTTTTTCTTTGGTTTGAAGAATATAAGAACTTCATTGAACAAATCGAACCGTGCATTTAGTTTGAAGAATGCACCAATTTATAAAACACTCAGTTTGAAGGAATCTTCCGACTTGAAGAGTTTAAAAACTTCGTTAGGAATATTAAGGCTAAACGATTAGAAGAATATAAAAACTTCATTGTTAAACTAGAAACAAGTTGTATAAAGATTGAATCTTTATTGTTAGTATTCTAAATACTAAGGGGTCGTTTGGTAGGAAGTATTAGGATAAATAGTCCACGTATTATGTATGGTATTATTTAGTACTATGTTTGGTAGGAATTTGGGTCTATGTATAACTAATCCATGGATTAGTTATACATCCTCCATGGTATTAGAGGATGTATTACTAATACTTCCATTTGGAGGTATTAGTAATACATAGGATTTAATACCATGAGATAAGTCTATGTAAAGACAAAAATATCCCTCAAATCATTTTAATCATTTTGTTTATTTTCTTGATTTTATGTGTTATATTTGTATTAATAAATTTATTTGAATAACTTAGCTTACAAATTATTTAGAGAGATATTTGTTACTAAATAAATTCAATACAAATTAATACAATATTTGAAATGTGAGTTGTTTAACATTTACTAATTAAAAAGGCAAATATATCACTACATGACGTTTGTGATCTTAATTGAATGTATTATTTGTTGATATATATATATATATATATATATCTGTGTGGTTTTCTAATTACTTGTATTTTGAACAATTTATAAAATTGCATTACATATTAAAATTACAACTTACAATTTTTATGTATAAATGAAAATGGTTTATTCAATTTTACTATTGTTTATCATCTTTTCGATTTTAAAAGTAGATGGTTTATCTTTTTTACATTAAAAATTGACATTTTGTGAGTGATCAATTTATTAAGATGACAATTATTTATCCTCAAATAATCCAAGTGAAAAAATAGCAAACATGACAACAAAATTGTTCTTCTCCTAGCTAGTTAGAAGGTGATAAAATATAATATTGTCCGGCAATTATCCACCTTGACCCAATTACATAATAATTCAAAGGTACAATTGGAAAGAAATTTTTTATAGAGTTTTAATCCAAACATAAAATGAGGTGGGAAATAATGAACCAAACACTTGATAAAAATAAACCTTGCATTACTAATCCCTACACTACTAAACCCTGTATTACTAATCCATGCGTTATTAATCTTTATACCAAACGGCCCCTAAGTGGTATGTCTAATTGTGACAGAAAGGAAAAAAAACACTAGTGACATAAAATTAGTGATTTTTGTGCCTGCAATGAGTGTTTCTATGGATTAAATCTCCAAAAGTAGGCTTCATGTTGCCAATGTGTTTTTTGATGGTATACAATTTGAAAGCATGAGAAAAAAATATGTGAAAAATAATTTGAAATACTTGAAAAATATTTTTGAGATCATATTTAAAATGTAGGGGGTTCTTTACTTGTGATAAAGAAAAAATTAAACTTAGTGTCTAATTTAAATTTGCAAGTAGAAGATATGAAATTCAATGACATTATTATATTATGTTAGACCCACAAAATTCTTGGAGTATATTTGATATTGTAGTCGTTGAGTCTCTCTTTACTAGTATATGATATGACTAGTATAAAACCACCAAATTATATATATACTTGCTCAAAAGAATTGTGTTTTTTGATGGAAAAATATGAAAATTGGTGAAAGGTGAACTGTCATGTTTGTGTTGTAAAAAAAGTATTTGAGTCGTATGCTCTTTTTGGACCCAATGAGACTATGTTCATGGGTAACTATGCACTAACCAAATTGAAGGTTATGAAAAGGTTCTTCTGGAAAGAACATTTGGCAAGGTGCTGACTCTAAACAATGTCTGTATGTGACAAAGTTATAAAAAGTAAAGAACAAAATTTTTGTGGGAAAAAGTTACCTCACGGAAGGTCTTTTCAAACTCAATATTTCTGCTTGTTCTTACTTGGTTGAGTTAAACTGTTTATGACATGAACGCTTGAGACATGCCAAGTACAAACCCTTGCAAAAACTGATCAACTTAGATGTTTTATTCTTATAAATTTGTTGAAAGGAATTTTAATTCCTTAGTATTAATTCACGCTGACATTTGTGATATGAAGTCGACACCATCTCGTGGTGGGAAAAAAGTATTTTATTACTTTTATTGACAATTGCACTAGGTACTGTTATGTTTATTTGCTGAATGGTAAGGAAGAAGCAATAGAAACATCTAGGCAATATTTAACTGAAGTTGAAAATCAGTTGGATAAAAAGGTTGTCATGATTAGAAGTGGTGGATGTGGAGAATATGAATCTTCTTTTGCAGAAATATGTTTGGAAAATGGAATCATCCATCAAATTACTACACATACTCACCTTAGTCTAATGAAATTGTTGACATGAAAAAAATCAAACTTTGAAGGAAATGTTGAATGTCCTACTTATAAGTTCAGGTTTACCACAAAATTTATGAGGGGAACCTATCATTATAGCAAAAGAGAACAACCAAAAGTTTGTCTGTTCAGAAAGAGAGAAACAAAAAGTTTTGTTTGTTAAGAAAGGGAGCAACAAAAAGTTTTGTTTGTTCAGGCTTTGTTGTATCCTGATAGAGAATTGTTTGTCGCCCCTTAAAATATATACAAGCAATAACTCTTGAAAGATAGTGATCATATAATATTCAATATAGTATATTCCATATGAGAAATGGAAATGAGGGAAATCCAACTTGAAATATTTCATAGTGTGGGGGTGTCCAGGAAAAATTCAAGTTCCTATTTCCAAAAGGGTCAAAATAGGACCTAAGACTGTGGATTGTATGTTCATTTGATATGCTACAAATATTAAAGCATGTCGATTTATGGTTCATAAGTTCAAACTGTCGGATAGTCAAGTGAAGGGTCTAAACGACCTTGAAAAGAACCAAAGGAGAATGTACTTAATAGAGAGATTCAGAGGCGTAGTAAATGTCAATGGACATCTACTTTCCTTTGGGTTTGATTTTGTAACATTTATTCTTGAAAATGAGTCCCAATCTTGAGCAATCATACTTGGGAGTTAGTTGATCTTCCTCCAGAAAATAGATCTTTGAGTTCAGAGTGGATCTACAAAAGGAAAAGAAAGTTGATGGAACTATTGACAAATACAAAGCAAGGCTTGTTGTCATAGGCTTTAGACAATAAGAAGGCATTGATTATTTTGACATATAATAGTCACTAATTAGGATTACATCAATTCAGATGCTAATAGCGCTAGTTGTGACACATGGCCTTTAAATTCGTCAAATGGATGTTAAAACAACTTTCTGAAATGGAGAATTGGAGGAAGAAATTTACATGGAACAACTAGATGGCTTTGTGGTCCTTGGTAAAGAAAAGAAAGCGTGTAAACTTGTTAAGTCACTTTATGGACTAAAAAAAAGCATCCAAACAATGACATGAGAAATTTGACCAAACCATGTTGGCAAATGGATTTAAGATTAATGAATGTGATAAATGTTTTTACATTAAAGACACTCCAATCAAAAGGTCATTGTTTGTTTTTATGTTGATGACATGTTGATCATCAAAAGAGACATTTCTGATATAAATGCTACTAAGCATATGCTAGAAAGTAACTTCGATATGAAAGACATTGAAGTAGCTGATGTGATTGAAAAGGTACTTGACAACTTCAAGTATTTGAATTTCAATATTGTCAAGACTCCAATAAATGTGAGCTTTGTACTTCAAAAAGAATGAAGAAGAAAGTGACTCACAATTGAATTATGCTAGAGTATTGAGAAATATGATATATATCATGAAGTGTACGCGATCAGATATAACATGTGCTATTAGTAAACTGAGTCAGTTCACGAGTAATCTCAATCAAACTTATTGGATGACAATGAAAATACTTTTAGAGTATTTAAAACATACTTTAAAAAAACTATGCTTTGCATTATAACTAATATTCAACATCATTGGAAGAATATAGTGTTGCAAATTGAATCACCAGGTCAAATGAAGTAAAATCCACGAGTGGATATGTACTTACTCTTGGTAGAGGAGCAGTCTCTTGGAAATCTTCCAAACAGAAATGTATCGCTCCCACTACTATGAAATCTGAGTTTATCACTCTAAATAAGGCTGCTAAAGAAGTTGAATGACTCCGGAATTTTTTGAAAGATATTCTTTTTTGCCCAAACATTTAGCACCAGTATGCTTACACTGTGAGAGTTGAGTTTCTATAGATAGGGCATGGAGCATGATGTATAACGAAAGTCTCGTCATATATGACATAGACATAATATCGTTAGAGAACTACTCTCTAGTGGAATTATCACAATTGACTATGTAATGTCAAAGGATAATGTGTCGGATTCACTTACAAAAAGCCTAACTAGAGAGGGAGTTGATAGATTATCAAAGGGAATGGGACTATGGCCGAGGACAAGTCATTGTGGTGGTAACTCTACCTAGAAGACTGGAGATCCCAAGATCTAGGTTCAAAGAGATCAAACAAAGTCATTAATGACGGTTCAACATTGTCAAAAATTATTTTATGGTCCATTCTCATGATAAGACAATGTTAAGTAACAAGGATAAAGGCATTAGGACTTTTTAATGGTTTCTAAGTTTGATACATGGTATATCAAATGGTGTATCTACGGGATAACACATTTAGAAATCACCCATGTAAGTGTGAAGTGTAAGCCACTTCAAGGAGAATTCGATAAGGCCAGTTCTCTACGCACTTATAAACCAAGATGTGTTCATGGCTGAAACGAACAAAACGATAAGAACCAAAATTAGTTCAAGGTTTGATCTTATGACTTATTTTGTCTAGGTATACACCAAAGCTCGACGGTTCAAAGATTTCAAATCTACCGATTGACCGAGTATATCCGATATATGTTCACTATGGAAAGTTCAAAGGGAAACCCACTTATCCAGATGCAATCAATCCTTACTTACGAATCACACAGTTTTTTCATGCATATGTTTTTACAATAGACATTCCCTATTCATGTGGGGGATTGTTGAGTTTTAAAAGTGTGAATAGGAAATGAAGAGTCGTGACTCTCCTGAAGGGTTGTGACTTTATCGAAGGATTGTGACCTTTACGAAAGGTTGTGTCTTTTCTAAAGGGTTGTGACCATTTGAAAGGTTGTGCCTTTTCCAAAGGTTGTGACCTTTCATGAAAGGTTGTCCCTTTTCCAAAGAGTTGTGACCTTTTCGATAAGGCACAATTAACACCTTTTCATACTACTCTTTGTTGGGTATAAATAGAGAGATTTTCTCTTATTTTTCAGTATGAAATTTTTTCCTTCTTTTGAATATATTTTCTTACAAAACAAAATAGAGTCTATGTGTGATTCGTTGCTGTCTTTTTGAGTTCGTTGAAATTATCGAAGTTTGAGGTACCACTACTTCTTTAATGGTTAATCCATTTTATCTTGGGAGGAATTAATCTACAACCTCGGGTACTTGAGGAAATTAAATTTCTTAAGGACACACAGTGGGTTTTGTGGACTCGGATAGTTCTTTTCTTTTTCTTTTCATCTTTTATTATTTCTGGTTTGCTAATCTGAATACAGGAGGTAACACGCTGAAACTTAGTTAACCAAATCATGTAATTAACATGTCTGAATAAAATAATCAGGAGGTCATGGAATTTACTCTACTATCTAGACTGAAAGAAATAATTTTGCTGGGACATGGCCCCCATCTACATTAAAACAAATAATTACTCTAATGAAAAGTCTAGCTACTAGTTACTCCATGAAGTCCTCGAATGAGGAGGACTCACCAAGTGTTGATTGGAAAGCTTCAACCTGTCTAGCCACGAGTCTGAGGGTGAACATTTGAATCTATATCATAAAAGGATGCATCGCAGAGAAAAGCATGCAGCCAGTACATGGAATGTACTAATTATGTAATGTCACTAAGTATAATCTTAAGTAACATAATATAAATGAAATACATCTCGAAACAAGTGTATTAATGTCATATCTTACAAGATCTTAATGATGATACAAGAATATAAAATTAATTGTAGCTTTACTGGGGAGTTTCATACTACCTATATAAACCATGCGAGCAACATGGAGTCTAACGTACAACACCACTCGGTAGGGTGTCTTATAGCTTTCCAAAGGTGTAGAACATGTCTACTGTGGATCCAATAACTAAGCCATTTAGGCTACAAATGTCAATATCAACTTGCGTAAGACCCTTATCCTACGGTGGTGACGTAGTTCTGGGACTTGTGTTGTTTGATTCCTCATTCTCTTGGCGCTAAATAATCCTTCCAAAATATATATATATGCTCATGAATAGATAAACTATCAGGCTGTCCGAATAAAGTGTGACACTATGCTCAAATCTGTGAGGCGAAACTCAAATCTTTCTTTCTAAAATCATTTGCTGAAAACTCTTTCTAAACATATCTTTCAAATCATGTTTATAAATTAAATCGTGAAAAGATATCTTCTAGAACATGTATAGCTTGTAGATACTCAAAATAGCTTTCATAATAGCATAAAGACTCTAAATCATGCTTTGAAATATAATTTTCATAAATCATAAACAATATCATGTCAATAACTCATAAGAATGACAATGAAAATCTTTACCAAGTATAAAAAGGAAGTACAATAATCAAGAATTCATAATTATGAATAAATAGTTCAAGAAACCATGCAATTTGGGTCATAATTATGAAGATTTTGGAAGTGGTTTTGACAGCCCTAACTATAGAATTGGATTCAAGAAATATTAAGAAAAAGCTTTGGACATAAGGAGGAAAGGAGTTCCTTTACATACCGTAAACACTTGACTATTCTTGAAGAAGAACCCTAACTTGATGAAGAACAATCAAGAATTCTTGAAATTGTAGGATTCATTTTCTTGAAAACCCTATGATCAAGATTTAAGATTTCTATCAGCAATTCACGAATAGACGAAGAAATTTGGGTTGAAAGGCTTGAAATTCATGGGGAAGAACTTACCTTGATGAAAGAGGAGGACAAGAGGAGAGAAAACCACTTCTAGGGCTTGAAAGAATGGTCAAAAGTGAGAAAAATCAGACTAAAACCGACTTAAATGATTTCCCGTCATCCAACTGGTGAAACATCTATCCAAAATTGTTCAATGCTTGTGAAATGCATGTTCAAAAATAGAAAACCTCTTAATGTTTCTAGGGCTTGAAAGAATGGTCAAAAGTGAGAAAAATCAGACTAAAACTGACTTAAATGATTTCCCGTCATCCAACTGGCGAAACATCTATCCAAAATTGTTCAATGCATGTTCAAAAATAGAAAACCTCTTAATGTTTCCTCAATCGGCGCTAGACCGGCGTTTCACCGGTTCAGAATTGGTCAAAACCGGCAAAACGCATGTCCAAGATAGAATTTCTAACAAAATTAAATTGATCATAACTTTTGACTCGGATCTTGGATTGACGAGAGGTCAGTGGCGCTAGAAATAAGACTCAAAGTCCTTAAATGTGATAGTTTATGGGACACATAACTCTTCATATTCTAAGAGATATGCTCGTTTAAAGTTGACCCAAGTAAAATCATGAATCGCAACTCAATCGGTAAGAAAACTTTCAACTCAACTTTGAGCTAGAAAATTCTTACAAACTTACTTAACCTCCAAAACACTTTACACACTTAGGAATTGATCTTAATATCTAAGCACAATTAGGTATCATCTGGTATAGGCCTATACGCATACGCAAAATGGTCCACGTCTAAGCTTAGGAGTTGTGGGTGTTACAATATATCCCCCCTCCCGGGATCATTCATCCTCAAATGATGATTAAGCTAGGATAGACAACTCAAACTTAAGTTGTACTAAACTAAACTCTCCAATAAGGTCATAACCATATCGAGGAAGACACAAATCACGGACATGAACATAGAAACTACAATACTGAAACATGAAGTATAGAGGTTGAATCTTAAACTAGGCGATGATTATTACCTCCGACATCTTCATTTGAGGAATGAAAAACTCTGGGTATCTAGGTTTCATATCCTCTTTGGCTTCCCACATAACCTCTTTAACAAACTGATTTCTTCACAAAACCTTAACTGACGCCACCTTTTTGGTTCTCAACTTACGAAACTATCGATCTAGTATTTGAAACGATACTTTCTCATAAGACAAATTGTATTTCACCCCAATAGTATCCAAAGGGATGATAAGTGATGGATCCCTAACACGTGGAACATGGGATACACTACTTCCAACTCCATTGGCAACTCTAGCTCATAAGCTACCTTCCCAATTCTGCTCATAATACGGTAGGGATCTATGTACCGAGTACTAAGCTTACCTTTTTTCCACCAAAACACATCACCCAATTCATAGACAAGACCTTCAAGAAGACCTTGTAATCAAACTCAAACTCTAATTCTCTTCTCCTTACATCAGAATAATATTTCTATCGGTTCTGAGTAGTCTTCAACTGCTCTCTAATTAGTGTAACTTTCTCCATGGCTTGATGGACTAACTCTGCCCCTATCAAAGTGGCCTTACACACCTTGAACCAACCAATTAGAGACCTACAACTTTTCCCATATAGTTCTTCAAATGGAGTCATCTGAATACTGGAATAATAACTATCATTATAGGCAAATTCGACAAGAGGTAGGTGATCATCCCAATTATCTTTGAAGTCAATCATGCAATCCCTCAACATATTTTCTAGAGTCTGAATGGTACACTCTATCTGTCCATCAGTCTACATATGAAAAGATGTACTAAGGTCTACACGGGTTCCTAAACCTTTTTGAAAAGACTTCCAAAATAAGTAGTGCATTGAGTACCTCTATTCGAGATGATAGACAAGGGAACTCCATGAAGCCTGACTAACTCTCAAATATATAATCTGGCATAATCCTCACCTAAATCTCTAGCCTTAATAGACATTAAGTGGGCTGACTTAGTCATCCTGTCTACAATTGCCCAAATTGAATCATGTTATCGATGTGTACGGGGTAGGCCTCTTATGAAATCCATATTAATGATCTCCCATTTCCACACAGGAATGCTTATGTTCTGAGCCTTACCACCAGGCCTTTGATGTTCAACCTTCACTTGCTGATAGTTGGGAAATTATTGCTACAAAATTTATAATGTCCTTTTTCATACCATTCCACCTGAAAACTTTTCTCAAAATCACGATACATCTTAGTAGAACCTACACGAATAGAGTATCTAGATTTGTAGGCCTTGATCAAAATCCTCTCTCTTAGCCTATTTACAACAGTAACACACAATCTATCTTGATATTGAAGAATAGTATTTTCCCCAATAGAGAAACCTTCTACCTTCTGCTTGCAAACTACATCTTTCAATTAACGTAATATGGGATCATTATCTTTCTTCTCCTTCACTTCAATCACAAATGTAGACTCAGAATCGTTTTGATCTATTACAACACCCTTATCGGAATCTATGAGACAAATTTCCAAATGTGCAAGTCAATGCACCTTTTTCGCAAGCTCTTTCTTACCTTCTTTCACATGAGCAACACTACCCAATGAAAACCTTATAAGAGAATGAGTAACAACATTTACCTTACCTGGGTGGTAGAACACATTCATGTCATAATCTTTGAGAAGCTCAAGCCATCTTCTCTACCGAAGATTCAATTTCTTTTGGCTAAAGACATAATGCAAGCTCTTGTGATTTGTAAAAACATCAACATGAACACCATAAAGGTAATGATGCCAATTTTTCAAGGCAAAAACCACTGCTCCTAACTCAAGGTCAGGAGTGGGATAGTTCTTCTCATATACCTTAAATTGTCTAGAAGCGTAAGCAATGATACTACCATTCTGCATCAAAATACAACCAAGAACAACTCTAGAAACATCACAATATACCACAAAACCATCTGTACCCTCTAGAAAGGTAAACATAGAGTAGAAGTCAATTGAGCCATTAACTCCCGAATGCTTTATTCACGACCTTTAGACCACTAGAATTTGGCCTTCTTATGTGTTAATCTAGTTAATGGGGCAACAATAGATGAGACCCTTTAACAAACCTTCTATAGAAACTGGCTAGACCCAAAAAGCTCCTAATGTCAGTCAGAGTAGTGGTCCTAGGCCAGTTTTTTAGTGCTTTAATCTTCTAAGTGTCAACTTGGATACCCTCACTAGAAATAACATTCCCAAGGAATACAACTGATCTCAACCAAAATTTGCACTTAGAGAATTTAGCAAACAATTGTCCATCTTTGAGGGTATGAAGAACAATTATAAGGTGACTAACATGCTCTTCCTCACTACAGAAGTAAATGTAGATATCATCTATGAAAACAATCACAAACATGTCGAGGTACTACTTGAACACTTTGTTTATAAGGCCCATAAAAGATGCAGGAGCATTGGTTAGCCCAAATGGCATATTAAGAAACTCATAGTGTCCATACTGAGTTTGAAAAGCTGTCTTCGGAATGTCACACTCTCTAACATTCAACTGATGGTACCCAAATGTATGATCAATCCTAGAGAAACAAGTGGCACCCTGAAGTTGGTTGAATAGGTCACCAATTCTGGAAAGTGGATACTTATTCTTAATTGTGACCTTATTCAACTGGCGGTAGTCAACACACATTCTGAGAGAACCATCTTTCTTATGCACAAAAAGTACTGGAGCACCCCACATGGAAACATTAGACTTTATGAATCCCTTATTTAGAAGGTCTTTTAACTATTCTTTCAACTCTTTTAACTTGGCTGGAGCCATATTATATTAAGATAGGCTACATATTAGGAAAAATATCTATATCAAAATCTATCTCCATGTTGAGAGGGACTCCAGGAAGATCATTTGGGAATACTTCTGGAAACTGACATACTACAGGAACTGATTGAAGGGATGTGGTCTGAAGGTTGGAATCCTTGACCCAAACTATGTGGTAAATATAACCCTTAGAGGTCATCTTTTGGTCCCCAAAATATGAAATGAAATGACCCTTAGGCAGGTAGAATTACCCTTCCACTCTAAGATTGGATCATTAGGAAACTGAAACTTTACAACTCTAACAGTTAACTAGGGCATAACAAGAATATAACTAGTCCATGCCTAGGATGATATCAAAGTCTACCATATCTAAGTTTACTAGATCTGCTGTGGTATCTTTATGAAGGACTAAAATAGTGCAACTCCTATAAATTCATTTATCTAAAACGGACTCTTTGATGGGGGTAGAAATAGAAAAGGGTTCTAAGAGTTGCTCGGGACTGAAACCAAACTTTACAGCAACATATGGAGTCACAAAAGACAAGGTAGCACCAAGGTCTAACAAAGCATAAACATAAATGGAGAAAACTTTTAACATACTAGTAACAACATCAGGTGAGTTTTCCTAGTCCTCATAGGAAGGCAAGGTGTAGAAGCAATTTTGACTACTATTTGAACTAGAAGTGGTGCCCTTTTGAGTGTGTCAACCTATTGGAGCTGATGAAGTATTTGATTGAGTTCTATTTTCCCCCATTTCTTACCTAGATGAGGGGCGATCCCTTATCTTATGAGTTATGACCTATGTGATCATATCTTTAGCAACCATCCTTACCAAAAAGACATCCCCAAGGTGAATTTGCCCACACCTGTTGCAAGCAGGGTGTGATGGATACTCTTTTGCAACACTTCCCTGAGATCAAGAGCCAAAATCTCTCCATCTATGATCATTTTTGGGTATGGGGTCGGCTGAAGATGGGGCGGGTATAGATGATCTCAATTGAAAGGAGGACCTATTCCTATTTCTGGTCCTCTGCTGATTGAACTCATGATTTGTTATCTAGGCTCGCTTATTGCGTAACTTTTCTCTATCCTTCTACTTATCCTCCTCAACCTGTTGCATATGAATAATCAATTTTGATATGTCCATATCCCCAATCAACATTACTTCCCTACCTTTCTTGTCTGAAAGATAGGAGGATCCTAATGCAAACAAGCTCATCCTACTCCTCATGTCAGCTACTATCTTCGGAGAATAGTGCAACAGCTGAGTGAACTTAAGGCTATACTCTTGTATGCTCATAGAGTTCTACTTCAGGTTGAGGAACTCTCTGACCTTACCCTCTATTAACTCTTGAGGAAAGAAACATCCTAAAAAGACATCTCCAAACATAACCAAGCTAAGGGGTGGTACATTCTCACCCCTAGTCTTCTTCCACTGATCAAACCATATCCTGGCAACATCCTTAAGCTGGTATGAGGCCATCTCAACACTATCTACATCACCAACATATATCACCTGAAAAATCTTCTGAACCTCATCAATAAAAATTTCTGGGTCCTCATTAAGCTTTGACCCTATGAAGTCAGGTGGATTATCCAAAGAAATTCATGAATCCTAGAAGTGTCTGGAACATCCTGACAGTTTATAGGGGATGCTCCCTGGTGGTCAATCTGAGTTGTCATAGCCTGAGTCAATATATGGATGGCATTGCGAAACTCAACATTGGTAACTTCAGCTTGAGGTGCCTGAACAACAGGTGCATTGGGACCCCTTGGTCCGATGGGAATTTGCGGCACTTGGGGGTTTTCATCCTACCTGATAGGACGTCCTCTGTTCCTAGTTTGCATTATATGACCAACATCTCTTCATGGAGGCATGATCTGTAACACGTATAAGCAACAAATTAGAAAGGGCTAATAGAGTTAAACTCTATCGCACAAATGAGATTACGAAAGAAGGGAATTATTTATTAACCATCTTGTAACCTCCTTAGTGTAAGTGTGGCATGCTTCACACCAATAAAAAGAACTCTACTAGATGCATCTTTTTAGACATCCTAGGGCAATTGAACCTAAGACTCTGATATCAAGTTTGTCATGATCCAAATCTACACATAGGGGTGACTGGTACTCGAGATCATGAATGACCCCAAGTGGACCCTTGGTACTAGCATGCTACTAATGAGCTGATCTGACATTTTAAGAAAAGTGAGCGAAAGTTGAAAGTTAGGTAAATGAATCATGTAATTAATATATGTCTGAATAAAATGATCAAGGGGTCTATGGAATTTAAAAATTAATGTTTGAGTAAGCCTCTGCTAACTGGACTAAAAGAATTAATTTTGCTAGGACAAGACCCCAACTACCTTAAAACAAACAATTACTCTAATGAAAAGTCTAGCTACTCCATAAAGTCCCCGAATGAGGAGGACTCACCAAGTGCTGATTGGAAAGCTGAAACCTGTCTAGCAATGAGTCTGAGGGCAAATGCTTGAATCTACATCATAAAAGGATGCAGTGCAGAGAAAAGTATGTAGTCAGTACGTGGAACATACTAAGTATGTAAGATATCACTAAGTATAATCATAAAGTAACAAAATATAAATGAAAGACATCTCAAAACCATTTTATAAATATCAGATCTTACAAGATCTTAATGATGATGCAAGTATATAAGATTAATAGTAGCTTTACTAGGGATTTTATTACAATTGACGTAAACCATGTGAGCAACATAGAGTCCAACTTACAACCCAGCTGGGAGGGTGCCCTATACCTTGCCAAGGGATAGAACCCGTCTGCTGTGGATCCAATAACTGAGCTATTTAGCCTAAAGGTGTCAACCTCAAATGGTGGAAAATGCTTATCCTAGAGTGACCACATAGTTCTAGGACTTAAATTTTGTGACTCTGTATCCTCTCGGTGCAAAATAATTTTTCCAAAATTTATATATATGCTTATGAGTAGATAAACTGTCAGGCTGCCTGAATATAGTGTGACAAAATTCTCAAATCTGTGAGGCAAAGCTCAAACCCCTCTTTCTAAAATCATATGCTGAAATCTCTTTCTAAACATATCTTTCAAATCGTGTTTATAAATTAAATCGTGAAAATAAATCTTCTAGAAGATGCATAGCTTGTAATATTCAAAATAGCTTTTATAATAGCATAAAGACTCTAAATCATGCTATGAAATATAAACTTCATGAATCATAAACAATATCATGTCAATAACTCATAAGAATGACAATGAAAATTTTTACTAAGTATAAAAAGGAAGTATAATAGTCAAGAATTCAAAATCATGAATAAATAGTTCAAGAAAACATGCAATCCGGGTCATAAATATAAAGAATTTGAAAGTGGTTTTGATAACCCTAACTATGGAATTAAATTTATGAAAATATTAGAAAAATCTTTGAATATGAGGATGAAAGGAACTTCTCATTGAAGTCCTACATACCTTAAATACATTAAACTTCTTGAAGAAGAACCTTAATTTGATGAAGAATGATCTAGAAACCCTTTCTTGAAATTCTTGGATTCATTTTCTTAAAAATCCTATGGTCAAGATTTAAGATTTCTATCAGCGATTCATGAATAGACGAAGAAATTTGGATTGAAAAGCTTAAAATCAATGGAGAAGAACTTACCTTGACGAAGGAGGAGAAAAGAGAGAAAACTATATTTAGGGCTTGAAAGACTGGTGAAATCAGACTAAAACTAACTTAAATGATTTTCCATTGTTCAACTGGCATTTCAACCGGTGAAACGCCTATCCAAAATTGTTCAACACTAGTGAAACACATGTTCAAAATAGAATACCTCTAAATTTTTCTTCAACCTGCACTAGACTGACGTTTTGCAAATTCAGAATTGTTCAACGCTGGTGAAATGCATGACCAGACAAAATGTCTAACAAAACTAAAATGATAATAACCTTTCACTCGGACCTCGAATTTACAAGAGGTCGGCGACGTTTGGAAGAAGACTTGAAGACCTTTAATTTGATAAGTTTTGGGACACATAAATATTCATATTCTAAGAGATATGCTTGTTTGGAGCCGACTCAATTGAAATCTTACTTCGAAACTCAATTGGTAAGAAAATGTTCAACTCAACTTTGTACTAGAGAATTTTTATAACCATAATTCACCTCCAGAACACTTCCCACACTTAGGAATTGATCTTAACACCCAAGCACAATTAGGTATCATCTGATATGGGCCTATACACATACACAAATGATCCAGGTCTAAGTTTAGGAGTCGTGGGGTGTTACAATGACCTATGTGGTTGTCATCTCATCCCGCATAATTTAATTTGAGCATGTTATGAACTTTAAAATCTCTTTTAGTGAATCTTCCATGACATTTTAAGCCCTTCGTAGGTGATTGGAAACTTTCATATCCAAGATAGCCCACACCGCCATTCTTGATATGAATCTTGATATCTGTGTTTGTACCATTCTCCCCTTCTTGAAAAGAATTCGTCCTCGAATTCAAGCCTTGCAACACAAAAGAGGGAACAACAACTAGATAAGTATATCATAATCCTTCAAAGTAATGCCAATACAACGAAAAACATCTCCGAGATTAAAGACAAAGTTTAATCCTCTGAGAACATCAAGAATCACTATAATCATACCAAAAAATATCCACAAAAAATCATTATTCAAATGTAGAAGGGCCTAAAATTCTCTCAATTATTTGAATTAGTACAAAAATACCCTCCATCCTTCTTTCAACCCCTAAATACCCTTGATGTCAACCTTACGGCTCAAAATATCCTTATTTCTAATGACACACACTCTTATGGTGGATGAAGAGTAAATTTATACCAAATTCTATTGTTTGAGGGCATTTGAGGCCCTTCTCCGTTAAAATAATTTAAAATTACTTAATATATGGGCTCGTATGATTGACCTAATTTTGGGTTCCGTAGTAAATTAAAAATTTTAAAAAGTAATCATCTACCATCTACACTTACCTCCCCCCACTTCCTCTCTTCCACTTTTTTTATTCTTGAATCTTTTCCACCATTTTAAATTTTAATTTTTTAAACTAATGACAAATTAAAAAAGGGAGAAAAAAGGAGAAAAATAACAATGAGATTCATTTATAAATAATTAGTTCAATAGAAAACGATTTAATTAAGCAACTATGTACGTATATTGCAATTTTTCATTTGTGTGTACCAAAAATTAAAATAAAAGAATGAAAATAACCTTTTTCCTATCCTCTCCCACCATAAAAATAATACAAATTAAAAGAATATGAACATATAAGTTCATTTCAAGTTTGAATCCTTGATATCCTAATTAATAATAAGAGATTTAAAAAAGAATAAAAGAAGGGAGTGAATAAGATAATTGAATAATTGATAGAAAATTTTAGATTAATGAAAATTAATAATCTTTTTTTAGATTGGCGATCAGACGGGGAGAGTACGGATTTTAGTTAGATCCCAAGTTTGAATTGGATTATAGTAAATAAGGGATTGATTTAAAATAGGCCTATAGAAAGATATCATGAAATTAATATTTTTTAAAATATTAATTTCAAGTTCATCTGGTCAAAATATGGATCATATGTAGTTTTTAGGCCCACACCCCCATTCTTGATATGAATATTGATATCTTGGTTTGTATCATTCTCCCCTTCTTGAAAAGAATTCGTCCTCGAATTCAAGCCTTGCAACACAAAAGAGGGAACAACAACTAGATAAATGTATCATAATCCTTCAAAGTAATGCCAATACAATGAAAAACATCTCCGAGATTAAAGACAAAGTTAAATCCTTTGAGAACATCAAGAATCACTATAATCATACAAAAAAATATCCACAAAAAATCATTATTCAAATGTAGAAGGGCCTAAAATTCTCTCAACTATTTGAATTAGTACAAAAATACCCTCCATCCTTCTTTCAACCCCTAAATACCCTTGAAGTCAACCTTACGGCTCAAAATATCCTTATTTCTAATGACACACACTCTTATGGTGGATGAAGAGTAAATTTATACCAAATTCTATTGTTTGAGGGCATTTGAGGCCCTTCTCCGTTAAAATAATTTAAAATTACTTAATATATGGGCTCGTATGATTGACCTAATTTTGGGTTCCGTAGTAAATTAAAAATTTTAAAAAGTAATCATCTACCATCTACACTTACCTCCCCCCACTTCCTCTCTTCCACTTTTTTTATTCTTGAATCTTTTCCACCATTTTAAATTTTAATTTTTTAAACTAATGACAAATTAAAAAAGGGAGAAAAAAGGAGAAAAATAACAATGAGATTCATTTATAAATAATTAGTTCAATAGAAAATGATTTAATTAAGCAACTATGTACGTATACTGCATTTTTTCATTTGTGTGCACCAAAAATTAAAAATAAAAGAATGAAAATAACCTTTTTCCTATACTCTCCCACCATAAAAATAATACAAATTAAAAGAATATGAACATATAAGTTCATTTCAAGTTTGAATCCTTGATATCCTAATTAATAATAAGAGATTTAAAAAAGAATAAAAGAAGGGAGTGAATAAGATAATTGAATAATTGATAGAAAATTTTATATTAATGAAAAATAATAATCTTTTTTTAGATTGGCGATCAGACGGGAAGAGTACGGATTTTAGTTAGATCTCAAGTTTGAACTGGATTATAGTAAATTAGGGATTGATTTAAAATAGGCCTATATAAAGATATCATGAAATTAATATTTTTTAAAATATTAATTTCAAGCGCATCTGGTCAAAATATGGATCATATGTAGTTTTCAGGCCTCCTTGAAATAGTGTCACTTTGATCTACATAACGAGGTTGATAGCGAAAAATGCTATGGTCGTTGTATCTATGTGTGGGTGCTCCATCTGCATCACGAAGAAACATTTAGTGGAAAGGTTGTACGTTAACCCTAAGTTTGTAGAGGTAGATGTGGCAGAAGAAACTGTACGTGGCTAGAATGACCATCGCATCCTCTGCCTCATCCACCTCCAAAACCTTGGGGTTAACGCTAGACTTTCCACCTAATGTTTCAGCATGATCCACATGCAGCCCCCACCCGCGGCTACAACGACCATCGCATTTTCTCGCTATCAATTTCTCCACACTCTTTTTCATATGGTTGTTCTCTGATCACTGGGTGGCGGCTGTGATTCTTCTTGTGGAGATTAATGGTGCAAAGAAATTTCTATTGGAAATAGTTCATAGAAGGTATCAAAAGGTGGTAGGGAGAGTATGATGTGGAGATGTGCAGGGCAGGGTGGTATATATAGGCAGTTTCAAGTGTGACATAATAGTGGCGTCATAGCTAATATATATTCATGTAATCTTGCCAATAACTACTTTTGAAATTTCATTTGACCACCTCATCTTCATTTATGATGGTCTTTTATTACTTCCAACAGAAAACAAATGAGGGAAATAAATGAGCGAGGTTTGAGACAATCAGTGACGTACGCATGATCTTTTGCGAGCAGTATCACTTTTCAAAATGAAAAACAATATAACACTTTCTCATGCAAACTTCTATTCCCTTTTTGATAAGTCCACCACTAGCCCTCTCAAACAACCTGCAATTAACTCTCAATTTCTCATGCTAACTTCCTAGCCCTTTTTGGAACAGTACATGAAACTGACGCCTTAGACCAACTCATCCATCTGCCTTAATAACCAATGTGTCAATAAAAAATTAATATACCTCAATTATCACACATAACACATAGCTCAAATTCAAAGTCCTTACCTTGACCTACAATAAAATGAACCATGTCCCACATGACCACATACATGTCATACCTAAGATCAACTCACCTTTCAAGTAACCCGAACAACTAAAGTATTCAACATGCAACAATTATATTATGAAGAAGTAAACCAAGTTCACTCATGGAACCATAAACACATACTTAGTCCTCTCACAGAGCCTAAACTCAATTTGTTAGTGTACCAGCATGGTACCCGATCTATCCTAAGTGAGTGTACCGGCGTGGTACCCGAGCCACCCATATATAGATATCCCCATATCAAGCGTGGTACCCGAGCCATCCATTAGTTCATTCCAAGCATGTTATTCGAGCCAATCATTAGTATATACCAGGCATGGCCATATCAGTGTTCCGAGAGTTAGGGATTTGATTCGTTTGATACTTCATGGAGCCCATGATTCCAGATATTCTATCCATCTGGGCACCACAAAAATGTACTGTGATTTGAGGCATCACTATTGGTGGAGCGGCATGATGAGTGATATTGAAGACTATTTGTCCCGTTACCTGTGTTACAAGCAGGTCATGAATGCCGAGCATTTGAGGCCCGGTGGTGTGCTTAAGAGGCTACCCATTCCAGAGTGGAAGTGGGATTGCATCACAATGGATTTTGTTGCGTGTTTCCTCAAACTTCTAGAGGTGTTGGTAGCATTTGGGTCATCATTGATCAATTGACCAAGTCAACACACTTCTTCCCTATTAAATCTTCATTCAACACTGAGAGGTTGGCTCGTATCTATATTCAGGAGGTGGTTCATCTTCATGGTGTGCATGTGTATATTATCTCAGATCGGAGTTATCAGTTCACTTCTAGCTTTTGGAGGACCTTCTAGGAGAAGTTGGACAATCGTATTGACCTTAGCACAACTTTCCACATGGAGGCCAATGGGCAGTCGGAGCATACTATTCAGGTTCATGAGGATATGTTGCGGCCTGTGTTTTGGAGTTTAGAGGTCATTGGGACTAGTTCTTGCCCTTGGTAGAGTTTGTGTACAATAACAACTACCACTTTAGTATTCAAATGGCCATGTTTGAGGCCTTATATAGTAGGCGTTGTCGCTCACCAATTGGTTGGTTTGAGTCTACAAAGCCTAGGCCGCGTAGTACCTACTAGATTCAGGAGGCCTTAACCAGGTACGAGTGATTCAAGATAGACTCAGAGGAGTTCAGAGTAAACATTAGAGTCATTTTGATCGTAGGCATTGACTCTTGACGTTTTCAGTTGGTGAATTGGTTTTCCTCCGTGTGTCGCCCATGAAGGGCATGATGAGATTTGGGAAATGGGGCAAGCGTAGCCCTAGGTGGCCCTTTCTAGATCCTCTGAATAGTTGTTGAGGTTGCTTATGTGTATGCTCTGCCTCCATTATTTTAGCTATTCACCCCATTTTCCATGTTTTGATATTGCACCGATATGTTCCTGATGAGTACCATGTCCTCCAATATGATGCGGTAGAGTTGGATGACCGTTTGACTTTTGTAGAGGAGCCAATTCCTATTCTAACCAGAGATGTCAGTGATTGCGTTCGAGATCTATTCCTATAGTGAAGGTCCGTTGGAGGCATCGTCCAGTTGAGGAGGCTACCTAGGAGACCTAGCATGAGATATGAGAGTAGTTTCTCGACTTGTTTGAGCTTTAGATACTTCTTGACTTTTACTTTTGCGGATAAAAGTCCTTTTAGTTGTGGATGTTTTAATGACCAACCATGTCATATCCGTGTTAATGTCTTCTATTCATTATTTAGAGCTTTCGTATAGTGACCCCAAGTCATTTATGACTTGCTGGGACTGACAGTTTGGTCACTTGGTCATTCATTTGTTTTTATGTGAATTTCTATGTTTTGGAGCTTTTGAACCTTGAGCGGTTGATTTCGGTCAATAGTTTAGGAAGGCAACCTCAAAATCCAATTTTGATAATTCCATCATCTCCGTAAGGGTCTTTTAGGCTAGTGGCATGGTCGACACGGCTCCTGAGGCTTTCGGTGTGAGTTTATGTGATTAGGCCTTTTTACTCTTGAGTTTTGGTCTATTTTGACCTTGGTCAACATTCTTTGTAAAAATGCCCGAATGAGAATTCCTTCAGTGCGGTTAGCTTTAGAATGTTGAGTTTGGTCTAGACTTACCCTTCATTTGGATCCCGAGGCTTCTGAGATAATTTTGATCCCCCTTATGGATTTTCGCTTAAAATGAAGTTTGGGTGTGGGACCCACTTTTTGTCGAGACGACCTCAGATGGAAGTTTTAACTTCTCCATTGATTTTGGAAGGTTGAATTTGATTGGGTTGCATATATCTTTTATGTGCGCTGGGTTCCAAATCAATCCCAAGATGAAATTTCTTGGTGTCTGATACTGGTGCTGCTCTCTTATGAGAAATTGATCTCACTTAAGCGACCTTTGCTTTAGTGGCCAAGGCTCTGCTTTAGTGAACTAGATCAGCCAGGCAGCAGCCGCTTTAGAAGCCCTGGCCCTCACTTAAGCGACCCTCACTTTAGCGACTAGGGGCTTACTTTAGCGAGCTTGGCCAGCTCGAGCCACATCACTTTAGTGTACCGGGCGCCGGTTTAGCGAGCTTTTCTCTAGAGTCCTTACCTGACTTATAATAACATGAACCATGTCCCACATGATCACATCCAAGTCATACCTAAGATCAACTCACCTTTCAAGTAACTTGAACCACTCAAGGATCCAAAATGCAACAATTATATTATGAAGAAGTAAACCAGGTTCACTCATGGAACCATAAACACATACATGGTTCTCTCACAGAACCTAAACTCAATCTGTTATTGTACCAGCATGGTACCCCATCTATCCATAGTGAGTGTACTATCGTGGTACCCGATCCTCCCATATATGGATATCCCTATATTAGGTGTGGTACCCGAGCCAACCATTAGAACATACCTAGCGTGGTATTCGAGCCAATCATTAGTCTAACTAACAACCCAGTTGGGAGGGTTCCCTATACCTTGCCCATGGTATAAAACATGTCTTCTGTGGATCTAGTAATTGAGTTATTTAGCCTAAAGGTGTCAACCTCAACAAGTTGAAGATGCTTATCTTACGGTGACAACATAGTTCTAGGACTTGGATTGTCTGACTGTGCATCCTCTCGGTGCAAAATAATCTTCTCAAATTTTATATATATGCTCATGAATAGATAAACTGTTAGGTTGTTTGAATATAGTTTGACAGTATTCTCAAATATGTGAGGTAAATCTCAAATCGTTCTTTCTAAAATCATATGCTGAAATCTCTTTCTAAACATATCTTTCAAATCATTTTTATAAATTAAATCTTCTAGAAGACGCATAGCTTGTAATACTCAAAATAACTTTTATAATAGAATAAAGACTCTAAATCATACTCTGAAATAAAAACTTCATGAATCATAAACAATATCATGCTAATAACTCATAAGAATGACAATACAAAACTTTATTAAGTATAAAAAGGAAGTACAATAGTCAAGAATTCATAATCACGAATAAATAGTTCAAGAAAACATGCAATCTAGGTCATAAAGATGAAGAATTTGAAAGTGGTTTTGATAACTCCAACTATGAAATTGAATTCATGAAAGATATTATGAAATTGAATTCATGAAAGATATTTAGATTAACGATCAGACGGGGAAAGTATGAATTTTAGTTAGATCCCCAGTTATGTATTGGATTATAGTAAATTAGGGTTTGATTTAAAATAGGCCTATAGAAAGATATTATGAAATTAATATTTTAAACAAGCGTATCGGGTAAAAATATGGATCATATGTAGTTTCAAGGCCTTCTTTAAATAGTGTAACTTTAATCTACATCACGAGGTTGATAGCAGAAAATGCTATGGTTGTATCCGCGTGTGGGTGCTCAATCTGCATCACGATGAAACATTTGGTGGAAAGGTTGTACGTTAACCCCAAGGTTGTCGAGGTAAAGGAGGCGAAAGAAGCTGTGCGTGGATACAATGACCATCGCCTCCTCTGCCTCATCCACCTCTAAAACCTTGGGCTTAACGCCAGCCTTTCCACCTAAGGCTTCAACGCAATCCACATGCAGCCCCCACTTACGGCTACAACAACCATTGCATTTTCTCGCTATCAATTTCTTCACACTCCTTTTCATGCGGTTGTACTCTGATCACTGGGTGGCGGCTGTGATTACGCTTATGGCGATTAACAGCTCAAAGAAATGTTTGTTGGAAATAGTTCAATGCAAGGTGTCAAAAGGTGGTAGGGAGAGTGGGACATGGAGATGTGCAGGGCAGGGTGGTATATATAGGGCAGTTTTAAGTGTGACGTAATAGTGGCGTCATAGCTAAGATATATTCATGTAATCTCAACAATAACTATTTTTGAAATTTCATTTGACTACCTCATTTTCATTTATGATGGTCTTTTATTACTTCCAATAGAAAACAAATGAGGGAAAATAAATGAGCGAGGTTTGACACAATTAGTGACGTACACATGATCTTTTGCGAGCAGTGTAACTTTTCAAAATGAAATACAATATAACACTTTTTCATGCCAACTTCTAGGCCTTTTTTTATAAGGCCACCACTAGCCCTATCAAACAACCTGCTATTCTCTCTCAATTTCTCATGCCAACTTCCTAGACCTTTTTGGAACTGTACATGAAACTCGCGCCTTAGACCAACTCATCCAACTACCATACTTAATAACCAATGTGTGAATAAACAATTAATATACCTCAATTATCACTTATAACACATAGCTCAAATTCACAGTCCTTACCTGACATATAATAACATGAACCATGTCCCACATGATCACGTACAAGTCATACCTAAGGCCAACTCACCTTTCAAGTAACCCGAACCACTCAGGGATCCAAAATGCAATAATTATATTATGAATAAGTAAACCAGGTTAACCCATGGAACCATAAACACATACTTGGTCCTCTGACAGAACCTAAACTCAATCTGTTAGTGTACCGGCGTGGTACCCAATCTATCCTTAGTGAGTGTACCGGCGTGGTACCGAAGCCACCCATATATGGATATCCCCATATCAGGCATGGTACCCAAGCCAACCAATAGTACATACCAAGCATGGTATTCGAGCCAATACTTAGTCCAACTTACAACCCCAGTCGGGGGGGGGTGCCCTATTCTTTTCCAAGGGTATAGAACCTGTCTGTTGTGGATCCAATAACTGAGCTATTTAGCCTAAAGGTGTCAACCTCAACTAGGAAGATACTTATCCTACGATGACGACATAGTTCTAGGACTTGGATTGTCTGACTCCGCATCCTCTCGATGCAAAATAATCTTCCCAAAATTTATATATATGCTCATGTACAGATAAACTGTTAGGTTGTCTGAATATAGTTTGACAGTATTCTCAAATATGTGAGGCAAATCTTAAATCGTGAAAAGAAATCTTCTAGAAGATGCATAGCTTGTAATACTCAAAATAGCTTTTTTAATAGCATAAAGATTCTAAATCATGCTCTGAAATATAAACTTCATGAATCATAAACAATATCATTTCAATAACTCATAAGAATGACAATGCAAAACTTTATTAAGTATAAAAAGGAAGTACAATAGTCAAGAATTCATAATCACGAATAAATAGTTCAAGAAAACATGCAATCTAGGTCATAAATATGAAGAATTTGAAAGTGGTTTTGATAACTCTAACTATGGAATTGAATTCATGAAAAATTTAGAAAAAGATTTGGACATGAGGAAGAAAAGAACTTCTTATTGAAGTCCTACATACCTTAAACAATCGGCACTTCTAGAAGAAGAACCTTAACTTGATGAAGAACGATCTAGAAACCCTTTCTTGAAATTCTTGGATTCGTTTTCTTAAAAATCCTAAGGTCAAGATTTAAGATTTCTATCAGCGATTCATGAATAGACGAAGAAATTTGGATTGGAAAGCTTGAAATCAATGGAGAAGAACTTACCTTGATGAAGAAGGATGAGAAAGGAGAGAAAACAACTTTTAGGGCTTAAAAGAATGGTCATAAGTGAGAAATCAGACTAAAATTGAGTTAAATGCTTTTCCATCGTTAAACCGGCATTTCAACAGATGAAAACCTATCCAAAATTATTCAACGCCAGTGAAACACATTTTCAAAATAGAAAACCTCTTAATATTTCATCAACATGCACTAGACTGACGTTTCACGAATTAAGAATTGTTCAACGCTGGTGAAATGCATAACAAGACAAAATGTCTAACAAAACTAAAATGATAATAACTTTTGACTCGAACCTCGAATTTACAAGTGGTCGGCGATGTTTTGAAGAAGACTCGAAGACCTTTAATTTGGTTGGTTATAGGACACATAAATATTCATATTCTAAGAGATATTCTTGTTTGGAGCTGACTCAATTAAAATCTTGCTTCGAAACTTAATCGGTAAGAAAACGTTCAACTCAACTTTGCACTAGTGGATTTTTACGACCATAATTTACCTCTAGAACACTTCCCACACTTAGGAATTTATCTTGACACCCAAGCACAATTAGGTATCATCTAATTTGGGCCTATACACATACACAAAATGGTTCAGGTCTAAGCTTAGGAATTGTGGGGTGTTACATTGACCTATGTGGTTGTCATTTCTTCCCGCATAATTTCATTTGAGCATGTTATGAACTTTAAAATCTCTTTTATTGAATCTTCCATGACATTTTAAGTCCTTCGCAGGTGATTGGAATCTTTCATATCTAAGATAGCCCAAGCCCCGATTTTTGATATGAACCTTGATATCTTGGTTTGCATCATTCTCCCCTTCTTGAAAAGATTCGTCCTAGAATTCAGGCCTTGCAACACAGAAGAGGGAACAACAACTAGATAAGTATATCATAATCCTTCAAAGTAATGCCAATACAACAAAAAACTTCTCCAAGATCAAAAACAAATTTAAATCTTTTAAGAACATCAAGAATCACTATAATCATACCTAAAAATATACACAAGAAATCATTATTCAAATAGAGAAGGGCCTAAAATGTCCTCAACTATTTGAATTAGTACAAAACTACCCTCTATCATGACCCAGGGTAGCCCCTAGATGTAACACGACATACAAGACCCCGAGAGGCCTCATACAAGCCCTTAGCATACATAACATACAAGATATAGAGATATAAGAGTTCAAAAGAGCATTTTATATCAAAGCTTTACTAAAAACAACTGAAGTCTACAACTCATGTCTCAAAGCCTTCTAATATCATAGAATACGAATAAAAGTGATAGGGACGCAACCCAATACAATATCCAACACTGAAAGAAAACGACATGAAAAATAAGAACAACTAGGCCATGTCCTCAGATGGATGAGGACTCACCAAGTCTTCTTCTTAACTCTAAGTCAATGCTCTAGCCACGAGTGGAAGGTGAAGTGCCACGTCCTACACCAAAGAAGTTAATGTAGGCAAGAGTATGCGTTAGCACAATTAAGTACTAAGTATGATAGCAATGCACATAAACACATAAATCATGCTAGAGATAGAGACATAATCATGACATGTAATGGCCAAGCTAAAAACATGATAAACATGAGAAACATGAAACATAAAACATATATCAAGGCCAAAGCAAGCTAATTCATCTTTCCTTCCTTTCTTTACTTCATCATGAGAACACTTATTCATTAACTTGTGGGGAAAAGCCTTAACCGACATGTAAGACCATGTTAGCTATCAACACGGAATCCGATGTCTACCCCACACCGTAAAGGGGTGTCCTAATTGCCAAGGTAAGACCATGAACTTCTTAGCTTATGAGGATCCACTAGCTAATATGTACTTAAAGACAACATCCTGTGGTGGCAACATAGTTTATGGGATATAGATTGCTTTAGAAGACTCGGCCTCAACTAACGGGAGAGTTCCATCTAGAAAACCCGACCTCTACTAACGGGAGAGCTTTCACTAGAAGACCCGGCCTCTTCTAACGGGAGGGCTTCCATCTCAATATCCACTCGGTGCTAAGCATAATTCCCACGGATTAGTCATTAACATATTTATATCATCAAACATGAAAAGGTACAACTAGGGTTACCAATTCAAGCTAAAATCATACTTATAGATATTCATCTTTCATGGACCTTGTCCAAGCTAACATCATTAAAATAGCTCCTTAAGAGCATGGGTAATCGCCTCTTTGTTCTTCTTTTATCATAATGGGAGAATTACGTGAGAAAACCTTTCACTACTCAACCATAGCATCATCATATCATAATTTTGGTACTTTACTCTCAAAGCACCCTTAATTCATCATGCTCATATTTCATAGTTCATAGAGTTCATATGGGTTCATGCAAGTTCAACTCATATCATGCAATTAAATGCAAGCTCATGCTTAGAATGCCATAATTAAGACAATTTAGTCATACTTGAAGGAACTCACATAATAGAGGAAAATCATGCTTTTGAATTGATCATGCTAAATTCATAAGATTATCCTCAATTCATTCATAATTCATGCTTGATTTCATAGAGAATTCATAACCTTCATCAAATCATAATTCAACCCAACAATCAAAGCATAGACTATCAAATTGGGGAGAATTAGCTTGGGATCATGGGGGTTAATGCAATCTCTACATCAAATCATGTAATTCACGCTAATTCGTGAACTAAGTTACTTTATCACACTAAATCGTGCACTAGGAATCATAAAATCAATAATTGGAATCATAATTAAAGAACCCACAATGATTGATCACAAACCCTAATTCAATTGGGTTAGAATAAACCTTTGAAATCATGAAGAGGAGGAAGGGCCCATTAGAGGAAAAGACTCCTAATGGTGAACACTATCATACCTCAAAGCAATCCACAAGAAATTGGAGAAGATTATAGTTCTTCAATGGAGGATTGAAGCTCCTTCTTCTTCCTTGAGAGTTGAGAGATATTCTTTTTAGAGAGAGAAATATTTGAGAGAGGAGAGTTTTTGAATGAATTAGAATTAAAGGAATTAGTCTTAGAAAGTGTTTATAGGTCTAAGATTATGGGTATAACCGACTTAGCCTAATAGGTAAACAATTAGGAAAAAGACTAAAAAACCCTTAACTAAAAACTGTCGGGGCCAATCGACGGATAGGATCTACAGTCCGTACATCAATTGACAGATAGTCCTGTTCTTCCGTCAATTGATTCAGAAAGTTCATTTTGGACTGAAAATTTGGTTAAGTCTGGAAGGCATCTACGGAACCCATCTACGGCCCGTCAACTGGACTACGAACCGTCCTGCAGTTCCATAGGTCAAGGACTACGAACCCATCTACGCTCCGCTTGCCCATCGGTTTGGGGATGAAAGGCCGTACTAAGCTTAACACGAGTACCAAGGCCTTTTTGGAACAACTTCAAAAATTGAGAAGTAAAGTGTGCACCACGATCGGAGATAAAGGATAACGGCACTCCAAGCAACTAACCATCTCCCTCAAATACAACTTAGCATAATCCTCCACCGAATAAGAAATCTTGACGGGAATGAAATGGACTGACTTTGTCATTCTATCCACAACAACCCAAATCGAATCATATTGTCGCCTCGTGCGAGGCAAACCCACAATAAAATCCATATTCACATCTTCCCACTTCCAAGTAGGAATACTAATATCTTGGGTCAAACTTCCCGGTCTTTGATGCTCAACTTTCACTTGTTGTCAATTAGGACACTTAGCCACAAATTCCGCAATATCTTTCTTCATTCCGTTCCACCAATAAATTTCCCACAAATCACGGTACATTTTGGTATCTCCTGGGTGGATGGAATAGCGAGAACTATGGGCTTCTGATAAAATTTGTTCTCTTAAGCCCTCTACATTGGAGAACACAAACGACCTTGATATCGAAGCACACCATCTCCCCCTTGGGAGAAAACCTCTATGGACTTCTTGAGTACCGCTTCCTTTAGTTCAACCAAGTTAGGATCAAGACATTTCTTAGCTTTCACGTCATGCACCAAAGAGGATTCGAAACCCTTGTGAACTGTAACACCACCTTTAGTAGAATCAACCAATCTAACACCCAATCTAGCCAATCTATGGACATCGCGAACCAACTCTTTCTTACCATCCTCAGCATGAGCAACACTACCCATAGATAATCGACTAAGAGCATCCACCACCACGTTAACCTTACCGGGGTGATAGAGAACACTCATATCATAGTCTTTTAACAACTCAAGCCACCTTATTTGGCGGAGATTCAAATCTTTCTGTTTAAACACATATTGCAAACTCTTATGGTGGGTGAAGACATCTACATGTACTCCATACAAATAATGCTGCTATATTTTCAAAGCAAACACAACTGCCGCTATTTCCAAGTCATGAGTAGGATAGTTCTTTTCATGCACCTTAAGTTGTCTTGAAGCATGAGCAATGACCTTCCCGTTTTGCATAAGAGCACATCCTTGCCCAATTCTCGAGGCGTCACAATAAACCACAAAACCATCGGATCCTTCTGATAGAGTCAATATCGGAGCCGAAGTAAGTCTATCCTTCAACTCTTAAAAACTCTTTTCACATGCTTCGGACCATGCGAATTTAACCTACTTTTGAGTCAAAGCCGACAACGGAAAAGCAATTAAAGAAAACCCCTCAACAAACCTCCTATAATAACCGGCTAAGCCTAAGAAACTACGGATATCCGAAGGTGATAAAGGTCTAGGCCAATTCTTAGCCGCTTTCGTCTTCTTAGGATCTACCTCAATGCCCTTACCGGAAATAATGTGACCAAGAAAAGCCACGAACCTTAACCAAAACTCACATTTACTAAACTTCGCAAAGAGTTGTTCATCCTTGAGGACTTGCAACACAATCCTCAAATGATTAACATGTTCATCCTCATCCTTTGAGTAGATTAAAATGTCGTCAATAAACACAATCACAAACATGTCAAGGTATTGCTTAAACACTCTATTCATCAAGTCCATAAATGCTGCCGGAGCATTTGTCAATCCAAATGACATTACCAACAACTCGTAGTGACTATACCTAGTCCGGAAAGCCATTTTCCGAATATCATCTTCCTTCACCCTTAATTGGTGATAGCCCGAACGAAGGTCGATCCTAGAGAAATAACTAGCCCTTTGAAGTTGATCAAACACATCATCTATCCTTGGTAGAGGATACCTATTCTTAATGGTAACCTTGTTCAATTGGCGATAGTCGATACACATACGGAGTGAACCATCTTTCTTCCTTACAAACAAGACCGGTGCACCTCATGGAGAAATTCTTGGCCGGATGAAACCCTTATCCAACAAATCTTTCAACTGCTCTTTTAGTTCTTTAAGTTCCGCAGGAGCCATTCTATAAGGAGCAATAGTAATAGGTTGCGTATCTGGGAGAAGGTCAATACCGAACTCTATTTCCCTTTCGGGAGGAATACCGGGCAAGTCATCGGGAAACACTTCCGGAAATTCATTAACAATGGGAACCGACTCAAGAGTAGGGGTGGTCTCGAAATCTATATCCCTCACCCTAACAAGATGGTAAATGCAACCCTTTGAGATCATCTTTCTAGATTTTATGTAAGAAACAAATTGACCTCTAAACATAGAATTTCCTCCCTTCCACTCTAGGATAGGCTCATTTGGAAACTGAAACTTGACCATTCGGGTTCTACAATCAATAGAGGCATAACAAGCATGCAACCAATCCATCCCAAGAATAACATCAAAATCTAGCATATCAAGCTCTACAAGATCAACATGAGTGATTCTATGGGATAAGGAGATGGGACAATCTCGATAAACTCTCTTAGCCATTATAGATTCTCCGATCGGAGAGAGACATGAAAAGGATCTAGCAACACATCCGAAACAACATCAAATCTCATAGCCACATATGGCGTCACAAAAGACAAGGTATCACCGGGATAAAGCAAAGCATAAACATCAAAATGGAAAACTCTTAACATACTAGTAACCACATTGGGAGAGCTCTCTTGCTCATGAAGAGCCTAAAGTGCATAAAATCGATTTTGCTTCTGAGCATTCGAACCCGATCCTCTAGGTGGAGCTTGCTTATTCTCTCTTCCCTTGGCAGTGAGAGATGGAAAATCCCTCATCTTGTGACCATGCTTTTGACAATTATAACAACCATCCGTACCGGCTAGACATCTACCTTCATGCTTTTTCCCACACTTGGCACAAGGAGCCAATAAAGAACCACCATTACTCCCTCCTTGATACTTGGGGTTAGACACCCTATCATTGTTGGACTTCAGAGGAGCATTGGATGAGCCTTGGTTAGAGAACCTTGGTCGAAATCTAGGACGACCATGTCCATCGGACCTTGCATGGGAAAAGTTACCATCTCCGGTCCTAGCCCTCTTGGTCTCCCTAAACCTTTCCTTAAGCTTTTCTTCTTTAATTTGATCGGCATAAACCAAGAGGCGAGAAATATCCATGTCATGCACAAGCATGGCGGTGCGGCACTCTTTCACCAACATATCGGACACTCCCGACACAAATTTGTTCATTCTTGCCCTTGGGTCGACAATAATGGATGGAGCATATCTAGCCAATTGTGTGAACTTCAATGCATACTCTTACACACTCATATTTCCTTGTCGAAGGTTGATAAACTCAAGCACCTTAGCCTCTCTCTTTTCAAGAGGGAAGAACCTATCAAGGAAAGCAACCTTGAATTTATCCCAATCAAGAGGACCCTCATTAAACGCCCTCTCACTCTTCCATTGTTTGAACCAAGTTTGGGCAACACCCTTGAGTTAATAAGCGGCCAACTCCGCCTTTTCTTCCGGCGTCACACCCTTGATCAACAACACCTTGTACACTTCATCAATGAATTCTTGAGGATCTTCCTCAACCTTAGAGCCATGAAATTCTGGAGGATTCATCCTTGTAAAGTCCCTCACTCTTGATGCCGTTGTACCCACATTTGGGTTCACGGGTTCCACCACTTCTCTATTGGCTTGAGCCGTCACAGCCTGAGCCAACACTTGGAAAGCAGCCCTAAACTCCGCATTAGTCACTTGTTCCGCCAAAGGGTCGGCTAGAACTTGAGGAGCTTGAGGAGGAGCTTCTTGTTCCACATTCTCTCCCATATTTCTTCTAGCGTAAGCTCTTCGGGTCGCCATATCCTGAAACGCGTAGGACAAGGATTAGGAGAGAGATATATAGAGTTAAACTCTATGGCATGACTTATGAGTAATGAAAGAAGTGGAATTTCTTAAACGCCTTATAGCCTCTCATTCATAAATGTGGCGCGCTTCACACTCATGAACAAGACTCTACTTGACACGGCTTATGAGAAATCGTAGGATTTTTCTAATACCTTGCGCTCTGAATACCAAGTTTATCATGACCCAGGGTAGCCCCTAGATGTAACTCGACGTACAAGACCCCGAGAGTCCTCATACAAGCCCTTAGCATACATAACATACAAGATATAGAGAAAGAAGAGTTCAAAAGAGCATTTTGTATCAAAGCTTTACTCAAAACAGCGGAAGTCTACAACTCATGTCTCAAAGCCTTCTAATATCATAAAATACGAATAAAAGTGATAGGGACGCAGCCCAATACAATATCCAACACTGAAAGGAAACGACATAAAAAATAAGAACAACTAGGCCATATCCTCGGATGGATGAAGACTCACCAAGTCTTCTTCCCAACTCTAAGTCAATGCTCTAGACACTAGTGAAAGGTGAAGTGCCACGTCCTACACCAAAGAAGTTAATGTAGGCAAGAGTATGCGTTAGCGCAATTAAGTTCTAAGTGCCATAGCAATGCACATAAACACATAAATCATGCTAGAGATAGAGACATAATCATGACATGTAATGGCCAAGCTAAAAACATGAGAAACATGAAACATAAAGCATATATAGAGGCCAAAGCAAGCTAATTCATCTTTCCTTCTTTTCTTTACTTCATCATGAGAACACTTATTCATTAACTTGTGGGGAAAAGCCATAACCAACATGTAAGACCATGTGAGCTATCAACACGGAATCCGGTGTCTACCCCACACCGTAAAGGGGTGTCCTACTTGCCCATGTAAGACCATGAACTTCTTAGCTTATGTGGATCCACCTTCTAATGTCTACTTAAAGACAACATCCTATGGTGGCAACATAGTTTATGGGATAGAGATTGCTTTAGGACACTCGGCCTCAACTAACAGGAGAGTTCCATCTACAAAACCCGACCTCTACTAACGGGAGAGCTTTCACTAGAAGACCCAGCCTCTACTAACGGGAGGGCTTCCATCTCAATATCCACTCGGTGCTAAGCATAATTCCACGGATTAGTCATTAACATATTTATATCATCAAACATGAAAAGGTACAACTAGGGTTACCAATTTAAGGTAAAATCATGCTTATCGATATTCATCTTTCATGGACCTTGTCCAAGCTTACATCATTAAGATAGCTCCTTAAGAACATAGGTAATCGCCTCTTTGTTCTTTTTTTATGATAATGGGAGAATTACGTGGGAAAACCTTTCACTACTCGACCATAGCATCATCATATCATAACTTTGGTACTTTACTCTCAAAGCACCCTTAATTCATCATGCTCATATTTCATAGTTCATAGAGTTCATATGGGTTCATGCAAGTTCAACTCATATCATGCAATTCAATGCAAGCTCATGCTTAGAAAGTCATAATTAAGACAATTTACCCATACTTGAAGGAACTCACATAATAGAGGAAAATCATGCTTTTGACTTGATCATGCTAAATTCATAAGATTATCCTCAATTAATTCATAATTCATGCTTGATTTCATAGAGAATTCATAACCTTCATCAAGTCATAACTCAACCCAACTATCAAAGCATAGATTATCAAATTGGGGAGAATTAGCTTGGTATCATGGGGGTTAATGCAATCTCTACATCAAATCATGTAATTCACGCTAATTCGTGAACTAAGTTAATTTATCACGCTAAATCGTGCACTAGGAATCATAAAATCAATAATTGGAATCATAATTAAAGAACCCACAATGATTGATCACAAACCCTAATTCAATTGGGTTAGAATAAACCTTTGAAATCATGAAGAAGAGGAAGGGCCCAGTAGAGGAAAAAACTCCTAATGGTGAACATTATCATACCTCAAAGCAATCCACAAGAAATTGGAGAAGATTGAAGGTCTTCAATGGAGGATTCAAGCTCCTTCTTCTTCCTTGAGAGTTGAGAGTTTCTTTTTAGATAGGAGAGTTTTGGAATGAATTAGAATTAAAGGAATTAGGCTTAGAAAGTATTTATAGGTCTAAGATTAAGGGTATAACCGACTTAGCTTAATATGTAAACAATTAGGAAAAAGACCAAAAAGCCCTTAATTAAAAACTGTCGGGGCCAATCGAGGGACATGAACTACGGTCCGTAAATCAATTGACGGATCATCCTATTCTTTCGTCAATTGATTCAGAAAGTACATTTTGGGCTGAAAATTTGGTTAAGTCTGGAAGGCATCTACGGAACCCATCTATGGCCCGTTAACCGGACTACGAACTGTCCTGCTGTTCCGTAGGTCAAGGTTTAGAAACTTTGAAATCCTAAAATTTCACAATGCCATTGACGGTTCCCACCTACGTCCCATCAATCCATATACGGCCCATAGGTGGCTTCTGTTAGTCACTGTGTTCAGGTGAGGTCTGCATTTTTAAATCCCTTGGAAGCTTGTGGTGTTACAATATCTCCCCCTTGGGAACATTCATCCTCGAATGAGAATTAAGACATCTTGAGAAGGGTAATAGACATGGACTAACAACCCAACCTAGCATGCAATCACATAAATGCACATATCCGAGGAGGAAACATCAACTCCAAGCTAAAGCATGATGAACACATCATGTCATGAAGACTTTATGCAACTCATACTCAAATGCACATAATCATATAAGACTCTTCATGAACATACACAATCAAGGAATCATGGAAATCAACTGACACATGAGACCAAAAGAATAAACCACGAGGAACTAGATACCTCAAGCTAGAGTAGGATCGGAAGGAAAGAGATGAGGATATCGGGACATCATATCGGCCTCGGCCTCCCAAGTAGCACCCTTAATCAATTGATTCCTCCACAAAACTTTCACGGAAGCAACTTCCTTATTCCTTAACTTTCAGACTTGCCGGTCTAAAATCTCAACTGGAACCTCTGCATAGGAAAGACCATCCTTTATGCCAAGATTCTCTAATGGCACTATAGTGGTCGGATCACCAACACACTTCATCAACAATGAGACATGGAAAATCGGATGCACAGATGCCAAATCATTAGGCAAGTCAAGCACATAAGCAACCTTACCAACACGTCTCAAAATCTTATATGGGCCTACATAACAGGGATTAAGCTTCCCTTTCTTCCCAAATCTCATTACACCCTTCATGGGTGAGATTTTCAAGTAAACCCAATCATCCACATCGAATTCTAATTCTCTACTTCTAACATCGGCATAGGACTTTTGTCGACTTTGAGCTGTTTTCAACCTCTCCCTAACAAGTCGAACTTTCTCCATAGCCTCATGCACCAATTCCGGGCCTATCAAAGCAACTTCACCAACTTCAAACCAACCTATAGGAGATCTACACCTCCTACCATAGAGAGCCTCAAATGGAGCCATACCAATACTAGAATGGTAGCTATTGTTATAAGCAAACTCAATCAAAGGCAAGTGATCATCCCAAGTACCCTTGAAATCGATTACACAATCCCTCAACATATCTTCCAAGGTTTGAATAGTACGCTCCGCTTGCCCATTGGTTTAGGGATGAAAAGCCGTACTAAGCTTAACACGAGTACCAATGCCTTTTTGGAACGACTTCTGAAATTGAGAAGTAAAGTGTGCACATAGATCGGAGATAATGGATAACGGCACTCCATGCAGCCTAACCATCTCCCTCAAATACAACTTAGCATAATCCTCCACCGAATAAGAAATCTTGACGGGAATGAAATGGGCTGACTTTGTAATTCTATCCACAACAACCCAAATCAAATCATATTGTCGCCTCGTGCGAGGCAAACCCACAATAAAATCCATATTCACATCATCCCACTTCCAAGTAGGAATACTAATATTTAGGTCAGACCTCCCGGCCTTTGATGCTCAACTTTCACTTATTGTCAATTAGGAAACTTAGCCACAAATTCCGCAATATCTTTCTTCATTCCGTTCCATCAACAAATCTTCCGCAAATCACGGTACATTTTGGTAGCTCTTGGGTGGATGGAATAGCGAGAACTATGGGCTTCTGATAAAATTTGTTCTCTTAAGCCCTCTACATTGGAGACACACAAACGACCTTGATATCAAAGCACACCATCTCCCCCTTGGGAGAAAACCTCTATGGACTTCTTGAGTACCGCTTCCTTCAGTTCAACCAAGTTAGGATCAAGACCTTGCTTAGCTTTCACATCATGCACCAAAGAGGATTCGAAACCCTTGTGAACTGTAACACCACCTTTAGTATAATCAACCAATCCAACACCCAATCGAGCCAATCTATGGACATCGCGAACCAACCCTTTCTTACCATCCTCAACATGAGCAACACTACCCATAGATAATCGACTAAGAGCATCCGCCACCACGTTAACCTTATCGGGGTGATAGAGAATACTCATATCATAGTCTTTTAACAACTCGAACCACCTTCTTTGGCGGAGATTCAAATCTTTCTGTTTAAACACATATTGCAAACTTTTATGGTCGGTGAAGACATCTACATGTACTCCATACAAATAATGTCGCCATATTTTCAAAGCAAACACAACTGCCGCTAATTCCAAGTCATGAGTAGGATATTTCTTTTCATGCACCTTAAGTTGTCTTGAAGCATAAGCAATGACCTTCCCGTCTTGCATAAGAACACATCCTTGCCCAATTCTTAAGGCGTCACAATAAACCACAAAACCATCGGATCCTTCCGATAGAGCCAATATTGGAGCCAAAGTAAGTCTATCCTTCAACTCGTAAAAACTCTTTCCACATGCTTCAGACCATGCGAATTTAACCTTCTTTTGAGTCAAAACCGTCAACGGAGAAGCAATTGAAGAAAACCCCTCAACAAACCTCCTATAATAACCGGCTAAGCCCAAGAAACTACGAATATCCGAAGGTGATAAAGGTCTAGGCCAATTCTTAGTTGCTTCCGTCTTCTTAGGATCTACCTCAATGCCCTTACCAAAAATAATGTGACCAAGAAAAGCCACGGACCTTAACCAAAACTCACATTTACTAAACTTCGCAAAGAGTTGTTCGTCCTTGAGGACTTGCAACACAATCCTCAAATGATTAACATGTTCACCCTCATTCTTTGAGTAGATTAAAATGTCGTCAATAAACACAATCACAAACATGTCAAGGTATTGCTTAAACACTCTATTCATCATGTCCATAAATGTGGCCGGAGCATTTGTCAATCCAAATGACATTACCAAGAACTCGTAGTGACCATACCTAGTCCGAAAAGGCGTATTCGGAATATCATCTTCCTTCACCCTTAATTGGTGATAGCATGAACGAAGGTCGATCTTAGAGAAATAACTAGCCCCTTGAAGTTGATCAAACAAGTCATCTATCCTTTGTAGAGGATACCTATTCTTAATGGTAACCTTGTTCAATTGGCGATAGTCGATACACATACGGAGTGAACCATCTTTCTTCCTTACAAACAAGACCGGAGCACCCCATGGAGAAATACTTGGCCGGATGAAACCCTTATCCAACAAATCTTTCAACTGCTCTTTTAGTTCTTTAAGTTTCGCAGGAGCGATTCTATAAGGAGGAATAGAAATAAGTTGCTTATCTGGGAGAAGGTCAATACTGAAGTCTATTTCCCTTTCGGGAGGAATACCGGGCAAGTCATCGGGAAACACTTCCTGAAACTCATTAACAATGGGAACCGACTCAAGAGTAAGGGTCTCGAAATCTATATCCCACAAGATGGTAAATGCAACCCTTTGGGATCATCTTTCTAGCTTTTAGATAAGAAACAAATTGACCACTAAACATATAATTTCCTCCCTTCCACTCTAGGATAGGCTCATTTGGAAACTGAAACTTGATCATTCGGGTCCTACAATCAAAAGAGGCATAACAAGCATGCAACCAATCCATCCCAAGAATAACATCAAAATCTAGCATATCAAGCTCTACAAGATCAACATGAGTGACTCTATGGGATAAGGAGATGGGACAATCTCGATAAACTCTCTTAGCCATGATAGATTCTCCAATAGGAGTAGAGACACGAAAAGGATCTAGCAACACATCCAGAACAACATCAAACCTCATTGCCACATATGGTGTCACAAAAGACAAGGTATCACCGGGATCAAGCAAAGCATAAACATCAAAATGGAAAACTCTTAACATACCAGTAACCACATCGGGAGAGCTCTCTTGCTCATGACGAGCCTGAAGTGCATAAAATCGGTTTTGCTTCTGAGCATTCGAACCCGATCCTCTAGGTGGAGCTTACTTATTCTCTCTTCCCTTGGCCATGAGAGATGGACAATCCCTCATCTTGTGACCACTCTTTCCACAATTATAACAACCATCCGCACCGGCTAGACATCTACCTTCTTGCTTTTTCCCACACTTGGCACAAGGAGCCAATAAAGAACCACCATTATTCCCTCCTTGAGACTTGAGGTTAGACACCCTATCATTATTGGACTTCGGAGGAGCATTGGATGAGCCTTGGTTAGAGAACCTTGGTCGAAATCTTGTACGACTATGTCCATCGGACCTTACATGGGAAAAATTACCATCTCCGGTCCTAGCCCTCTTTGTCTCCCTAGACCTTTCCTTAAGCTTTTCTTCTTCAATTTGTTCGGCATAAACCATGAGGTGAGAAATATCCATGTCATGCACAAGCATGGAGGTGCGGCACTCTTTCACCAACATATCGGACACTCCCGATAAAAATTTGCTCATTCTTTCCCTTGGGTCGGCAACAATGGATGGAGCATATCTAGCCAATTGTGTGAACTTCAATGCATACTATTTCACACTCATATTTCCTTGTCGAAGGTTGATAAACTCAAGCACCTTAGCCTCTCTCTTCTCAAGAGGGAAGAACCTATCAAGGAAAGCAACCTTGAATTTCTCCCAATCAAGGACCCTCATTAACCGCCCTCTCACTCTTCCATTAATTGAACCAAGTTTGGGCCACACCCTTGAGTTGATAAGCGGCCAACTCCGCCTTTTGTTTTGGCGTGACACCTATGATCATCAACACTTTGTACACTTCATCAATGAATTCTTGAGGATCTTCCTCAACCTTAGAGCCATGGAATTCCGGAGGATTCATCCTTGTAAAGTCCCTCACTCTTGATGCTGTTGTACCCACATTTGGGTTCACGGGAGCCACCACCTCTCTATTGGCTTTAGCCGTCATGGCCTGAGCCAACACTTAGAAAGCAACCCTAAACTCCGCATTAGTCACCTGTTTCACCAAAGGGTCGGTCGAAACTTGAGGAGCTTGAGGAGGAGCTTCTTGTTCCACATTCTCTCCCATGTTTCTTCTAGCGTAAGCTCTTCGAGTCGCCATATCCTGAAACGCATAGGATAGGGATTATGAGAGAGATATATAGATTTAAACTCTATGGCATGACTTACGAGTAATAAAAGAAGTGGAATTTCTAAAATGTATCATTGCCTCTCATTCATAAATGTGGCGCGCTTCACACTCATGAACAAGACTCTACTTGACGCGGCTTATGAGACATCCTAGGATCTTTCTAAAACCTTGCGCTCTGAATACCAAGTTTGTCATAACCCAGGGTAGCCCCTAGATGTAACACGATGTACAAGACCCTGAGAGTACTCATACAAGCCCTTAGCATACATAACATACAAGATATAGATAAAGAAGAGTTCAAAAGAGCATTTTATATCAAAGCTTTACTCAAAACATCGGAAGTCTACAACTCATGTCTCAAAGCCTTCTAATATCATAGAATACGAATAAAAGTGAGGGACACAGCCCAATACAATATCCAACACTGAAAGGAAACGACATGAAAAATAAGAACAACTAGGCCATGTCCTCGGATGGATGAGGACTCACCAAGTCTTCTTCCCAACTCTAAGTCAATGCTCTAGCCACGAGTGGAAGGTGAAGTGCCACGTCCTACACCAAAGAAGTTAATGTAGGCAAGAGTATGCGTTAGCGCAATTAAGTACTAAGTATGATAGCAATGCACATAAACACATAAATCATGCTAGAGATAGAGACATAATTATGACATGTAATGGCCAAGCTAAAAACATGATAAACATTAGAAACATGAAAAACATGAAACATAAAGCATATATCAAGGCCAAAGCAAGCTAATTCATTTTTCCTTCATTTCTTTACTTCGTCATGAGAACACTTATTCATTAACTTGTGGGGAAAAGCCTTAATCGACATGTAAGACCATGTGAGCTATCAACACGGAATCCGGTGTCTACCCCACACCGTAAAGGGGTGTCCTACTTGCCCATGTAAGACCATGAACTTCTTAGCTTATGTGGATCCACCATCTAATGTCTACTTAAAGACAACATCCTATGGTGGCAACATAGTTTATGGGATAGAGATTGCTTTAGGAGACTCGGCCTCAACTAACGGGAGAGTTCCATCTAGAAAACTGGCTTCTACTAATGGGAGAGCTTTCACTAGAAGACCCGACCTCTACTAACGGGAGGGCTTCCATCTCAATATCCACTCGGATCTAAGCATAATTCCCACGGATTAGTCATTAACATAATTATATCATCAAACATGAAAAGGTACAACTAGGGTTACCAATTCAAGCTAAAATCATGCTTATAGATATTCATCTTTCATGGACCTTGTCCAAGCTTACATCATTAAAATAGCTCCTTAAGAACATGGGTAATTGCCTCTTTGTTCTTCTTTTATCTTAATGGGAGAATTACGTGAGAAAACCTTTCACTACTCGACCATAGCATCATCATATCATAACTTTGGTACTTTACTCTTAAAGCACCCTTAATTCGTCATGCTCATATTTCATAGTTCATAGAGTTCATGCAAGTTCAACTCATATCATGCAATTCAATGCAAGCTCATGCTTAAAAAGCCATAATTAAGACAATTTACCCATACTTGAAGGAACTCACATAATAGTGGAAAATCATGCTTTTGACTTGATCATGCTAAATTCATAAGATTATCCTCAATTCATTCATAATTCATGCTTGATTTTATTGAGAATTCATAACCTTCATCAAATCATAACTCAACCCAACAATCAAAGCATAGATTATCAAATTGGGGAGAATTAGCTTGGGATCATGGGGGTTCATGCAATCTCTACATCAAGTCATGTAATTCATGCTAATTCATGCACTAAGTTACTTTATCACGCTAAATAATGCACTAGGAATCATAAAATCAATAATTGGAATCATAATTAAAGAACCCACAATGATTGGTCACAAACCCTAATTCAATTGGGTTAGAGTAAACCTTTGAAAATCATGAAGAAGAGGAAGGGCCCATTAGAGGAAAAGACTTCTAATGGTGAACACTATCATACCTCAAAGCAATCCACAAGAAATTGGAGAAGATTGAAGGTCTTCAATGGAGGATTCAAGCTCCTTCTTCTTCCTTGAGAGTTGAGAGAGTTTCTTTTTAGAGAGAGAAATATTTGAGAGAGGAAAGTTTTAGAATGAATTAGAATTAAAGGAATTAGGCTTAGAAAGTATTTATAGGTCTAAGATTAAGGGTATAACCGACTTAGCTTAATAGGTAAATAATTAGGAAAAAGACCAAAAAGCCCTTAATTAAACACTGTCGAGGCCAATCGACGGACAGGATCTACGGTCCATACATCAATTGACGGACCGTCCCGTTCTTTCGTCAATTGATTCAGAAAGTTCATTTTGGGCTAAAAATTTGGTTAAGTCTGGAAGGCATCTACGGAACCCATCTACGGCCCGTCAACTGGACTACGAACTGTCCCGCTGTTCCGTAGGTCAAGGTTCAGAAACTTGGAAATCCAAAAATTTCACAGTGCCATTGATGGTTCTCACCTACGGCCCGTGAATCCATATACGGCCCGTAGGTGGCCTCTGTTAGTCACTATCTTCAGGTGAGTTCTGCATTTTAAAATCCCTTGGAAGCTTGGGTGTTACACCCTCCATTCATCTTTCGGCCCCTAAATACTCCTGATGTCAACCTTTCAGCTCAAAATACCCTTATTTCTAACCACACACACTCATATGGTGGATGAAGGGAAATTTTATACCAAATTCTATAGTTTGAGGGCATTTTTGGCACTTCTCAACTACAATAATTTAAAATTACTTAATATATGGGCTCGTATGATTGACCTAATTTTTGGTTCCGTAGTTAATTAATTATTTTTTTAAAATAATCATCTACCATCTAGGCATCTACAATCACCTCCTCCCACTTCCTCTCTCTTGCACTTTTATCTTCTTGAATCTTTTTCAAAATTTTAAATTTTATTTACTTCAACTAATGACAAATTAAAAAAGGGAGAGAAAAAAGGAGAAAAATAATGATGAGATTAATTTATAAAAAATTCGTTCAATAGAAGATAATTTAATTAAGCAATTATGTACGTATACTGTAATTTTTCTTTTGTGTGTAACCAAAATTAAAAATAAAAGAATGAAAATAACCTTTTTTCCTATCCCCTCCCACCATAAAAATAATACAATTTGAAAGAATATGAACATGTAAGTTCATTTCAAGTTTGAATCCTTGATATCCTAATTAATAATAAGAGATTTAAAAAAGAATAAAAGAAGGGAGTGAATAATGTAATTAGATAATTGATAGAAAATTTTATATTAGTGAAAATAATAATCTTTTCTTAGATTAACGATCAGACGAGGTAAGTATGAATTTTAGTTAGATACCCAGCTATGTATTGGATTATAGTAAATTAGGGTTTGATTTAAAATAGGCCTATAGAAAGATATTATGAAATTAACATTTTAAACAAGCGTATCAGGTAGAAATATGGATCATATGTAGCTTCCAGGCCTTCTTGAAATAGTGTAACTTTAATCTACATCACGAGGTTGATAGCGGAAAATGCTATGGTTGTTGTATCCGCGTGTGGGTGCTCCATCTGCATCACGATGAAACATTTGGTGGAAAGATTGTACGTTAACCCCAAGGTTGTAGAGGTAAAGGAGGCGGAAGAAGATATGCGTGGCTACAATGACCATCGCCTCCTCTGCCTCATCCCCCTCCAAAACCTTGGGATTAATGCCAACCTTTCCACCTAAGGCTTCAACGCGATCCACATGCAGCCCCCATTTACGGCTACAACAACCATTGCATTTTCTTGCTATCAATTTCTTCACACTCCTTTTCATGCGGTTGTTCTCTGATCACTGGGTGGCGGCTATGATTCAGCTTATGGCAATTGACAGTTCAAAGAAATGTTTGTTGGAAATAGTTCAATGCAAGGTGTCAAAAGGTGGTAGGGAGAGTGGGACATGGAGATGTGCAGGGCAGGGTGGTATATATAGGGTAGTTTTAAGTGTGATGTAATAGTGGCATCATAGCTAAAATATATTCATGTAATCTCGACAATAACTACTTTTGAAATTTCATTTGACTACCTCATCTGTGTTTATGATGGTCTTTTATTACTTCCAATAGAAAACAAATGAGGGAAAATAAATGAGCGAGGTTTGACACAATTAGTGACGTACACATGATCTTTAGTGAGCAGTGTAACTTTTCAAAATGAAAAACAATATCACACTTTTTCATGCCAACTTCTCGGCCCTTTTTTATAATGCCACCACTAGCCCTATCAAACAACTTGCTATTCTCTCTCAATTTCTCATGCCAACTTCCTAGCCCTTTTTGGAACTGTACATGAAACTGGCGCCTTAGACCAACTCCTTCATCTACCATACTTAATAACCAATGTGTGAATAAACAATTAATATACCTCAATTATCACTTATAACACATAGCTCAAATTCACAGTCCTTACCTGACATATAATAACATGAACCATGTCCCACATGATCACGTACAAGTCATACCTAAGGCCAACTCACCTTTCGAGTAACCCGAACCACTCAGGGATCCAAAATGCAATAATTATATTATGAATAAGTAAACCAGGTTCACCCATGGAACCATAAACACATACTTGGTCCTCTGACAGAACCTAAACTCAATCTGTTAGTACCGGCATGGTACCCAATCTATCCTATCCTTAGTGAGTGTACCGGCGTGGTACCGAAGCCACCCATATATGGATATCCCCATATAGGCGTGGTACCCGAGCCAGCCAATAGTACATACCAAGTGTGGTATTCGAGCCAATAATTAGTCCAACTTACAACCCCAGTCGGGGGGGGGGGTGCCCTATTCTTTTCCAAGGGTATAGAAACTGTCCACTGTGGATCCAATAACTGAGCTATTTAGCTTAAACGTGTCAACCTCAACTGGAAAGATACTTATCCTATGGTGATGAAATAGTTCTAGGACTTGGATTGTCTGACTCCGCATCCTCTCAGTGCAAAATAATCATCCCAAAATTTATATATATGCTCATAAATAGATAAACTGTCAAGTTGTCTATAGTGTGACAGTATTCTCAAATATGTGAGGCAAATCTCAAATCGTTCTTTCTAAAATCATATGCTGAAATCTCTTTCTAAACATATCTTTCAAATCATGTTAGTAAATTAAATCGTGAAAAGAAATCTTTTAGAAGATGCATAGCTTGTAATACTCAAAATAGCTTTTATAATAGCATAAAGACTCTAAATCATGCTCTGAAATATAAACTTCATGAATCATAAACAATATCATGTCAATAACTCATAGGAATAACATTGAAAAACGTTATTAAGTATAAAAAGGAAGTACAATATTCAAGAATTCATAATCACGAATAAATAGTTCAAGAAAACATGTAATCCGGGTCATAAATATGAAGAATTTGAAAGTGGTTTTGTAACCCTAACTATGGAATTGAATTCATGAAGAAATTTAAAAATGCTTTGGACATGAGAATGAAAGGAACTTCTCATTGATGTCCTACAAACCTTAAACACTTGGCACTTCTTGAAGAAGAAACTTTACTTGATGAAAACCGATCTAGAAACCCTTTCTTGAAATTTTTGGATTTGTTCTCTTAAAAATCCTATGGTCAAGATTTAAGATTTCTTTCAGCGATTCATGAATAGACGAATAAATTTGGATTGAAAAGCTTGAAATCAATGGAAAAGAACTTACCTTGATGAAGAAGGAGGGAAAAGGCGAGAAAACTACTTTTAGGGCTTGAAAGAATGGTCAAAAGTGTGAAATCAGACTAAAACTGACTTAAATGATTTTCCATCGTTCAACCGGCATTTCAACTGGTGAAACGCCTATCCAAAATTGTTCAACACCAGTGAAACACATGTTCAAAATAGAATACTTCTTAATTTTTCGTCAACCTGCACTAGACTGATGTTTCACGGATTCAGAATTGTTCAACACTGGTGAAATGCATGACAAGACAAAATGTCTAACAAAACTAAAATGATATTAACTTTTGACTCGGACCTTGAATTTACAAGAGGTCGGCGACGTTTGGAAGAAGACCCCAAGAACTTTATTTTAGTAGATTGTGGGACACATAAATATTCATATTCTAAGAGATATTCTTGTTTGGAGCTGACTCATTTAAAATCTTACTTCAAAACTCAATCGGTAAGAAAACGTTCAACTAAACTTTGCGCTATGGGATTTTTACTAGCATAGTTCACCTCCAGAACACTTTCCACACTTAGGAATTGATCTTAACATCCAAGAACAATTAGGTATCATCTGATATGGGCGTATACACATACACAAAATGGTTCAGGTCTAAGCTTTGGAGTTGTGGGGTGTTACAATGACTTATGTGTTTGTCATCTCTTCCCGCATAATTTTATTTGAGCATGTTATGAACTTTAAAATCTCTTTTATTGAATATTCGTTGACATTTTAAGTCCTTCATAGGTGATTGGAAACTTTTATATCCAAGATATCCCACACTCCCATTCTTATTATGAATCTTGATATCTTGGTTTGCATCATTCTCCACTTCTTGAAAAGAATTCGTCCTAGAATTCAAGCCTTGCAACATAAAAGAGGAAACAATAACTAGATAAATATATCATAATCCTTCAAAGTAATGCCAATACAACAAAAAAAAATTCCAAGATCAAAAACAAATTTTAATCCTCTAAGAACATCAAGAATCACAATAATCATACCTAAAAATATCCACTAGAAATCATTATTCAAACGGAGAAGGGCCTAAAATGCCCTCAACTTATCTTATTAGTACAAAACTGTCACGACCCAAGGTACCCCCTAGACGTGACATGGCGTACAAGAGCCCGAAAAGCCTCATACAATCCACTTAGCATACATACATACAAAATCATAGATATTTAAGAGTTCAAAAGATAATTTCATAGCAAAGCTTTTAAGAAAAATAGCGGAAGTCTACATCAAATGTCTCAAGCCAATCTAACATAATAATGAGAAATAACATTTGGGACATAACCCAATACGATGTCAAAATGAAGAACATAAAAGTAAGAACAACAAAGCTATGTCGTCGAATGGATGATGACTCACCAAGTCTTCAATAATCCTTCTCCTAAGCTCTAGCCACGAATAGATGGAGAATTGCCAAGCCCTATATTAACAAGTCAATTTAGGCAAGAGTATGCGTTAGTACAATCAAGTACCAAGTATGAGAGCAATGTCCAGCACACAAGCACGTAACATATCCTCAACAATTTGAATAGTACGTTCTGCCTGTGCATCAGTTTGTGGATGAAAAGCGGTGCTAAGATTTACCTGAGTGTGCCTAGACCCTTCTGAAATGATCTCCAAAAAAGTGTTGTAAACTGAGCCCCTTGATTCGAGATAATAGATAATGGAACTCCGTGAAGATGAACAATCTCCTGAATGTAAAGCCTGGCATAATCTTCGGCTGAATATGTCATCCTAACTGGCAAGAAATGAGCAGCTTTCGTCAGCCTATCGATAATTACCCAAATAGAATCATACCTCCGTGGAGTACGAGGAAAACCAGTTATGAAGTCCACATTTATCATCTCCCATGTTCATAACAAAAGTTCAATATACTGAGTTAGGCCTCCAGGCCTCTGATGTTCTGCTTTAACTTGTTGGCAGTTGGGACATTTAGCTACCATCTCCGCAATATCTCTTTTCATGCCATTCCACCAATAGATCCGTCGAAGGTCCCGATACATCTTCGTCGCTCCAGGGTGAGCTGCATTTCTAGAAGAATGGGCTTCTGAAAGAATCTTTGTACGGAGCTCTCCAACTGCCGGTACACATAAGCGACCCTGGTGTCTAAGGACTCCATCTCCAGTTAGCTCAAATAAAGGTTGTTGCTGCTGTGGAATTCTTTCCCTCAATTTCCTAAGCTCAGGATCTTCATGTTGACGTTTTTTCACTTCAGTAACAAAGGAGGATTCTGCCATATTCTGAATGACAATACCTCCACCCCCTGCATCAACCAAGTGCACCTGTAAATTAGCTAGCTGGCATAGGTCTTTTGTAATTTCAGCCTTATCAGCTTCAACATGACTTAGACTACCCATGGACTTCTGGCTGAGCGCATCAGCAACAACATTAGCTTTGCCGGGATGATATAAAATGTCAACATCGTAGTCCTTTAATAAATCTATCCATCTCCTCTGTTGTAAGTTCAACTCCTTTTTCTTAAATAAATACTGAAGGCTCTGGTGGTCGGTGAAAATATAAATATGAACCCCGTATAGATAATGCCACCAAATCTTCAGGGCAAAGACAACGGCGGCCAACTCAAGATCATGTGTAGGATAGTTCTGCTCATATTTCCGCAACTGTCTAGAGGCGTATACGATAACTTTATCATTCTGCATAAGAACACAACCTAGGCCAATTCTCGAGGTGTCACAATAAACAACATAACCCTCATTGCCTTCAGGAAAAGTCAAGATAGGTGCTGTGGTAAGCCTTTTCTTTAGTTCCTTAAAGCTTTGTTCGCATGCCTCCACTGAAACTTAGTTGCCTTATGTGTCAATTTCGTCAGTGGTGCAGAGATAGAAGAGAATCCCTCCACAAACCTTTGGTAATACCCTGCCAAGCCTAAAAAGCTACGAACCTCTGTTGGATTCAAGGACCTTGGCCAAGTCATCACAGCTTCAATCTTTTGTCCATCAACCTTAATACCATCACCGGTAATAACATGACCAAGAAAAGCTACTGAAGTTAGCCAAAAATCACATTTAGAGAATTTAGCATATAACCTGTAATCTTGAAGAGTCTGTAATACAGCTCGCAAGTGGTCCACATGCTCGGCTTCTGATCGTGAATATATCAGGATATCGTCAATAAACACAATCACAAATTCATCCAAGGCTACTGGGGCATTAGTTAGCCTGAAAGACATGACAAGGAATTCAAAATGGCCATACCTCGTCCTAAATGTTGTTTTTGGGATATCAACTTCCCTGACTCGCAGCTGATGATAACCAGATCGTAAGTCGGTCTTGGAAAAGCATTTGGCACCTTGTAACTGGTAAAACAAGTCATCAATCCATGGAAGAGGATATTTATTCTTAATAGTGACTTTATTTAGTTGTCTATAGTCAACACACATCTGTAAGGAGCCATCTTTCTTTCGAACAAAGAGCACTGGAGCACCCCATGGGGATGTACTTGGCCTGATAAAGCCTTTATCGAGCAAGTCCTTCAGTTGTGCCTTCAATTCCCTTAGCTCTGCAGGTGCCATTCTATAAGGAGGAATCGATATAGGCTACGTATTAGGAAGCAAGTCTATAGCGAAATCAATTTTCCTTTCTAGGGGAATTCCAGGAAGATCATCAGGGAATACCATCAGAAATTCATTCACAATAGGGATTGACTGAAGAGTCCTTGGCTCCTTATCAGTAACCACATGGTATATACAACCTTTAGAAATCAACTTTCGAGCCCTTAGGTATGAAATAAACTTACCCTTGGGTGTGGCTGCATTACCTTTCCACTCAAGGACTGGCTCACCTGGGAAATAAAATTTGACCATCTTTGCACGACAATCAATATTAGCATAACAAGCTGCCAACCAATCCATACCCATAATGACATCGAAATCTAACATAATCAATTAAACTAAATCAGCAGAGGTTGGATGATCATTAATTAACACCATACAACCTCGATAGACACGACAAGCTACAATAGAGTTGCCAACCAGCGTAGACACCTCAATTGGCTATGCAACAACTCAGATTTCATGTCAAGATTACTAGCAATAAATGGAGTAATATATGAAAATGTAGAAGCAGGATCTATCAACGCATAAGCAACTTGAGAAGATATCATCAATATACCTGTGACAACATCTGGGGATGCCTCTGAATCCTGTCGGCCTGTGAGTGCATAAAAGTAGTTCTGGCCACCACTAGAACATGATGTGTCTCCTCCACCTCTCCCCCTACCACGACCTTGAGTAAACTGTGTTGCTGGCTATGGGTCACGGACTAAGGGTAAAGAGGCTATTGTGGATCCTGAAGGCTGAGGTAGCTCACCTATGCTCAACCTCGGGCACCGGCTAATAAAATGTCTTGTCTGCCCACAATGGTAACATGCACCTGAACCCTGTCTACACTGCCCAGTGTGTGGCTTACCGCACTGCGTACATAGAGGAGTGGATGTCCTATATGTATGGAATGCTCCTGTCGATGACCCTCAGGCTGGCCTAAGCTCTGACCCGGTCCTGACTGACTATAACGATCAAATCGTTGTCCTTGCATCTGTGGTGAGACACTAGCTGTTGGGCGAGGTGGATATCGATGGAGCGGGGGCCTAAAATCACCATGTGGCTCCCTATAAGACCCCAAAGTATGGGCCCTCTTCCTCTGCTCCCTATCCCTACGGGTATCACGAATCCGTCGAGAAAAGTCCTCTGTAGTCTGAGCAAAAGCCTGTATGCGGGAAATATCTACATCAACTGATAGGGATGCTACCCTGCTATCTCTGATTAGATGATCTGCCAAACCATCCACATAACGATAAACTCTGGCTCTCATGGTACGTACAATGTCTGGTGCATATCTCGCAAAAGAATTAAACTTGTGGCTATAATCCCTTACACTCATATTCCCTTGCTTCAAACTAATGAACTGGTCAAGATGGGCCTCTCCAACCTCCCGTGGAAAATAGTGGGCTAGGAAGGCCTTAGAGAAGTCCTCCCACTCTGCTGGCGGAGCATCAGGTCCTCTAAATCTCTCCCAGGCCTCATACCATAGGATGGCTACATCACGTAGCCGAAAAGAAGCCAACTCCACAGCCTCGGTGACGGAGGCATGCATCACCCTCAATACTCTGTATATATGGTCTATAAAGTCCTGGGGATGCTCAGTAGAACTGGATCCAATAAATAATAGAGAGGCTAAGTGAAGAAACTCTCGTACCTTTGAGCTTTCCGACCGGTCTCTCCGAGCATCTGCTTCTTACTCTAGCTGTCTCTCATGAATAGAAACCATCCTAGTCAGCAACTGAACTGCCTCCCTCATCCCCTGCTCCCCAGTCTTTGGTGGAGGAACGACATGTACTGGAAGCCTTTGTCCTTAGCTTCCTCAGGTACCAATGGAACTGGTGAGGCTGGGGCTACTGCATCTCCTCAGTCTTCAACAGGTGCCGAGGAAGCTTGTACTAGGGGTACTGGAGATTCACTCTGTGTGTCCAAGGGAAATCTATCTCTTTGACCTGGTGGGGAATGACTAGTACCTTCCCCTGGATCCATACCTATCTCTCATTGTGCCATCTCTGGAGCGTGTGTAGCATGTTAGACAAGAAACATAAAGCACGATTTAGATTCCATATGTTCATATAATATTCACTATAGAACGATCTATCAATTGAAGTAAATGTAACCATTCTTAAATGCCCTGTAGTCTCTTGATTATAAGTATGGTGCACAACACACCCATAAACAAGACTCTACAAGACACGGCTTGTGGACCCCCTGGGACATGACGCTCTGATACCAAGTTTGTCACACCCCAAAATAGGGAGTTGTAGCTGGCACTCGATACCATATTCGATCGTCTTAGCCACTGAAATATACTAGGTACTAAACTGTGGGACAAAAAGATCAGGCAACACAACATCTGAAATGCAAGGCCTGGACCATTAAGGTCATGACCTGATTAACAACAAACCATATAAACAATGGTAGACAAGCCAAAAATAAAGACGTACTAGCTAGCCGACGAGGCCGCAACTGAAGACATACATACTTACACACACATATATATACATACCAAGCTTATGGACTGAAGATTGGAACCTACAAAAGAAACCAAGAATACTATGTCCACAATAGCCTCTACGAGTGACATAAGCACTGTCGGGACAAGGCCCCGACTATACCCAAACTGTACAACAAAAATAAACATCCTCTGATAGCCCCAGGAATAGATGGAGCTTACCAACTCACAGCTGAACCCAAATCCTAGCGGGTGGGTCGATCAGAATCCTTGCCTTGACCTACTTCCATGAAACCAACAAAGTAGCGTCCCTAGGCAATGGGACGTCAGTACGAATAAAAATGTACTGATATGTAAGGCGGAAAAAAGAATCATAAGTAGCTACTGTAAAAAGGATAATAGAGATACTACTTGAAACTGAAACTCAAATAATCTCCATTGATGACATTTGACCTCGTACTATTTAAATATGCATGGTATGCTCGTGTAATCGTATGTCGTGCATACATATATATAGATGCAAATGCATGACATTCCCAACCAAATGCTAGCAATGGTGGTGCTTCCCGGTAGCTAACTGGCATCATATTCACCAACTTGTGGCCATCGGTGTCTCATACGTATAAATATAGGCAATAGGCCCCATACCTCCCGATTATAGCTCGGGAGTAGAATGCATTGCATGTCATGTCATGAATTCATAATGCATATAGGTTACCGTTGTCATGTAGTCAATCTTGACCCGTTTGTACTATTGTTGTCATAATCCCGTAATAACTTTCGTATAACATGTAAATGTCTCGTGGAACCTCAGATGTTTTTCTGAATAAGCTTGAAAATTTAACTCGTCTTTTAGAAAGATAACATAGCCATGAAGATGTTCATAAAAAGCTTAAGGTTCTTCACTTAGTCCCTATACATGGTTCCTAGATAATTTATAAAAGAAAATAGTTCAAAAATCAAGTGTTTTAATAGTTTAAACCTTTAAGTTATACTTGAGAGTTTTTGAAAATCGTGTGTTACTTTAAAGGTGTTTCATAATAAACTTTAGCGAGGAAAGAGGGCTGGATACAAATAATAAATGACTCCCCTGATATTTTAAAGTTACACCACCCAAAGAAGAATAAGAATTCCTACATATGGACATATAATCAAAGAAACCGATAAAATGATATGTATATGTCAAATACCCTATTTATCCGAACGAGTGGAATATCAAAATATTAACTGTCACGACCCAATTTCTCAAGTCATGATGGCGCCTACCAACCCTCCAGTAGGCAAGCCAAACTCTATCCCAGAACTTAGCAGTAATGGAACTAAGAGTGGAAACTAGTCCAAACCAAGCGGAAGAATAAATAGGAATACAAAGCAGAAGCTAAAACGAAACCAAAATAATATGAACAATACATCTCTCAAAATCTGGAAGTCACATGTACAGAACCACTAATAAGAGTACAAGTCCCAAAAGTGGACCACCGAAACAACTGTCTCGAAAACAAAAGACAAGCAAGAATATAATATATAGAAAGAGTCAAGTAATTCTAGAACGCCATGTGCTCACCCTAGTCTCCTGACAAGACAGCTCCAGGCCCAATCTCAAGGCTGATAACTGGTGCTCGGACCTGCATCATGAAAATAGATGCAGAGTGTAGCATGAGTACCAAAAAAATAGGTACCGAGTAGGCATCCTGAACCTATCCTGAATCAACCTCACATGCTCCAAGGACTTCTGAAACAAATCTATGCCATGCGGCCTAGGCTCCGCAGACTCAAACAAACCAACCGGAGTGGGACAACGCCTACCATATAAGGCCTCAAACGGGGCCATCTTAATGCTGGAATGGAAGTTGTTGTTGTACGCAAACTCTGCCAAGGACAATAAATGGTCCTACTGACCCCCAAAATCTATAACACAGGCCCGCAATATATCCTCAAGAACCTAAATAGTGCACTCTGACTAGCCATCAGTCTGCGGGTGAAATGTTGTGCTAAGATCCACACGGGTGCCCAAATCCTCCTGAAATGCTCTTGAAAAGCTCGAAGTGAACTGTGGGCCCCGGTCTGAGATGATAGAAACAGGCACACCATGAAGACGGACTACCTCCTGAATGTAGATACGGGCTAACCTCTCAGCATGGTAGGATGTATGAACAGGGATGAAGTGTGTTGACTTGGTCAATCGATCCATGATGACCCAAATACTGTTAAGATCCTTAGGAGTCTGTGGCAACCCAACAGCGAAGTCCATGGTGATACGCTTTCACTTCCACTCAGGAATGAGTAATCTCTGCAACTCTCGACTAGGCCTCATATGCTCGGCCTTCACCTGCTGGCAACACAAACAATGGAACGCATAGTCTGAGATGTCCCTCCTCATACTGTTCCACCAGTAATGTTGTCTAAAATCATGATACATCTTAGATGTGACCGGATGAATAGAATATATGGAATCATGGGCCTCGCTAAGGATCAGCTGGATCAAGTCTCCAACTCTCGGTAAACACAGACGGCCAGTAAACCGCAAAACCTCATCTGAATCTAAGGTAGCTTACTCGGCATCACCTGCCAAAACTCTATCCCTGAGTGCCACCAAAGACTCATCCTTAAACTGATGGCTACAGATCTGATCAAGCAGAGATAATTGAACCCCCACATATGCTAACACCCTGCTGGAATCTGAAACATCAAGTCTGATCATCTAATTGGCTAAGGACTGAATGTCCAAAGCCAAGGGTCACTCCGAAATAGAAAGGAAGGCTAGACTACCCATACTCATTGCCTTCTGACCCAAGGCGTCCGCTACTACATTCCCCTTGCCCAGATGGTAGGGAATAGAGAGGTCGTAGTCCTTCAGGAGCTCTATCCAACGGCGTTGCCTCGAATTAAAATCCCTCTGAGTCATGATGTACTGAAGGCTCCTATGATCAGTGTATATCTCACAATGAACTCCTTCAGCCTCAGAAAGCTCCTCTCACACTCCTCCAACCACACAAAAGGAACATCCTGGCGAGTCAACCGAGTCAAAGGCGTCGCTAAAATGGAGAAACCCTCAACAAAGCGTCTGTAGTACCCTGCCAATCTGATGAAGCTCCAAATCTCAGTCACAGAGTGTGGCCTAGCCCAACTACGAATAGCCTCAATCTTCGCCGGATCCACCATAATGCCATCCTTGGACACCACGTGCCCCAAGAATGCTACAGACTCAAACCAAAACTCGCACTTTGAGAACTTGGCATAAAGCCGATGATCTCTCAAAGTCTAGAGCACTATCCTCAAATGTTGCTCATGCTCACGATGGCTCCGCGAGTATACCATGATGATGGCTCCGCGAGTATACCATGATGTCATCAATGAAGACTATGACGAAGGAATCCAAGTACTGCCTGAATACACGAGTCATCAAGTCCATAAAGGAGGCAGGGGCATTAGTCAACCCAAAAGACATAACTAGGAACTCATAATGGCCATAACAAGTCCTAAATGTTGTCTTAGGGATGTCTGCTACTCTAATCCTCAGTTGATGATAACCGGATCTCAAGTCGACCATAGAAAACACGGCAGCCCCTTGAAGCTGATCGAATAGATCATCAATATGAGGCATAGGATAATGGTTCTTCATCGTCACCTTATTCAACTGCCTGTAATCGATACACATCCGCATAGTGCCATCCTTCTCCTTCATAAACAGGACTGGGGCACCCCAAGGTGACACACTAGGTCTGATAAATCCTCCACTCAAGAGATCCTGAAGCTGATCACTGAGCTCTGCATGTGCCATACAGTACGGCGGGATAGAAATGGGACGAGTACCCAGCTTCAAGTCTATGCCAAAGTCAATGTCCCGATCTGGGTGTAGGCCAGGAAGGTCGGCAGGAAACACATCTACAAACTCTCAGAAAATAGGCACTGAATCAACTGTAGGGCCCTCTCTACTCATAACTCTAACATATGCCAAGTAAGCCAAACATCCGCTATCCACCAGCCTCTGGGTTCGAATACAAGAAATCACCCCAACTGGTGTGCGACTACAAGAACCCTGCCACACTACCGGTAGGATGCCAGGAATGGCTAAATCACGGCCTTGGCATAACAGTCCAAGATAGCCCTGTGAGGAGATAGTCAATCCATATCCAGAATCACATCAAAATCTACCATACAAAGCACAATAGGATCAACCAGGGTGTCCTGCCCTCGAATAGTCACCACACAAGACCTGCAAATTCGATCCACTACTAAAGAATCCCCTACTGGGGTCGAAACACGCAATGGAACAGATAAGGACTCAAGACTCACTCCCAATCGAGGCACAAGTAATCAAACACATATGAATAGGTAGAACCAGGATCAAATAAGGTTGTAGCGGACTGATGGCATAAAAGAACCGTACCTGTGATCACATCATTAGATGCCTCGGCCTCTGCTTTGGCTGGAGCTGTATAAAAGTGGCCCTGGGCGCCTCTACCCCGTACATCCACTCTACCGCCTGACCTGCCTCCCCGAGGACCTCCCCGAGAACCCTGCTGCTGACCTCCTCCCCTATTTGTAGGTGCTACCTCTAAAACCGGTCTCGCCGCCTGAGGGGCTGGTAAAGATGATCTGGAGACATGGCACTCCCTGGTCCAATGGTCAGGTGCCCCGTAGGTAAAACAACCTTGTGACAATCTGCTCCCAGCTGAAGGTTAGCCACCCCAACCTGAAGAACTCGGTTTCTAACCAACCCGACCCTGACTCGGCCCGACACTATATGCTCCTTGGCGGTGCTGGTCACCCTCTGATATCTACAAGGCTACCTGAAATGGGTGACTGGGCTGACCTACCTGGAATCTTTGATAAATCTGGTCCCGAGTAACTCTAGGCCTAGAACGGGGCCCACTAGCCCTACCATCCTGTCTGACCCTCTTGTCGCAGCCCCTTTGGGCCTCACGACGTAGCTGCTGCTGCACACCCCTGATAGCAGCTAAGATCTCGGCAAGCATGCCTTGAAGATTAGGAGTGGCAGCTGGTAGGACGATGGCTGGGCTGGTCCCGGCCCCATCAGCTGAGGAGGAATCTGATCTACCCGAGGCTACGGCTCCAGCTCCTGCTTCAAAATCCTCTCTCTAACGCGGCCTGGTGCCACAGCCCCCTTCGACCTCGGGGTCGACCTCTACTACGCGAGCGAGCCATCCTATAACATAGTGGAATAAGTTAGATTTCAAGAAACCAACTGGACAGTAACGCAGGAAAAGGACACAAAAAAAGAAAACATCATGTAGCCTGCTGAAGATAAGTCATGGATGTCTCCGCACCGATCCGCAAGACTCTACTAGATTCTAGTTCTTTACAAGTGAGACCAATGAACCAAGGCTCTGATACCAATTTTTCACGACCCAATTTCTCAAGTCATGATGGCGCCTACCAACCCTCCAGTAGGCAAGCCAAACTCTATTCTGGAATTTAGCAGTAATGAGACTAAGAGTGGAAACTAGTCATAACCAAGCGGAAGCATAAAATAGGAATACAAAGCTGAAGCTGAAACGAAACAAAAATAGTATATACAAGACACCTCCCAAAATCTGGAAGTCACATGTACAGAACCACTAATAAAAGTACAAGTCGCAAAAGTGGACCACCGAAACAACGGTCTCAAAAACAAAAGACAAGCCAAAATATAATATACAGAAGGAGACAGGTAATCCCAGAACGCCATGTGCTCACCCTAGTCTCTTGAAAAGACAGCTCCAGGCCCGATCTCAACACTGATAACTGGTGCTCGGACCTGCATCACGAAAACAGATGCAGAGTGTAGCATGAGTACCAAAACAAGGGGTACCCAGTAGGCATCATAGGCCGACTGAGCAAGAAAGGTAAAAACAGGCAGACAAGATAGAATCAAACACAATAGAGGTCAACAGAACGAAAATAGAGAAAACGGAATGTAAACTGAGGATAGCTACGCTAAACCCAACTGGGCCCCCCATAAGACCCGCTGGGCACATTCATGCGCAAGTTTAAGTAAAAACCCAAACGGACCCCCACAAGCCCGACAGGTACACTGAAAAGCTAGAACTACAGAATAAAGGAACAGAACTCCAAACCGAACAAACAACCAATACTCAAACGACCACAAGTCTGACTTCCCAAAGCAATACCCCAATCCAGCAAGCTACTCCGGGGGCATGAACCCAGCCAGTCGAGTACTGTAAAAATGGCGGAGTACGCCGACCCCTCTAAAAAGCCCAGTATCCAACTGTCCAAATAGGCTACACTCTAGGGGCATCGCCCTGGGCCCAGCCCAAGCCAATTGAGCCATCTAACACTTCCGGGGGCGTTGACCCAGCCAGATGAGTGTGCCATCTACCACTCCGGGGGCATTGACCCAGCCAGACGAGTGCACCATCTAAAACTCTAGGGGCATTGACCCAGCCAGAGGAGTGTACCATCTACCACTCCGAGGGCATTGACCCAGCCAGACGAGTGTACTATCTACCACTCCAGGGGCATTGACCCAGCCAGACGAGTGTACCATCTACCACTCTGGGGGCATTGACCCAGCCAGATGAGTGTACCATCTACCACTCCAGGGGCATTGACCCAGCCAGACGAGTGTACCATCTAAAACTCCGGGTGCATTGACCAAGCCAGATGAGTGTACTATTTACCACTCCGGGGGCATTGACCCAGCCAGACGAGTGGGCCAGCTATGTCTACTCCTCAGAGGACCTCAAATAACCCATATATTGTGGATCTCCGTCCACTCCCCACATATCCTCAACATAGAACCGGATAAAGTATATACCATGCCAGACTAAATATCACGGGCCCCCACCCTCACAGGTATATGAACCGAAGGCTCCCAGCCTAACACATATCAACCGACAATCGGCGTAACGGCGACATCTTCCGGCAGCCTCCCAAGAATTGCAGAGTTAAGGGAGAAAGAATCGGAATATCCGAAAGCCACGAAAATGCCTATACTAAGGCTCAAACTATCAGACCCAAATCTGCTATACCAGTCTACAAGTATCTAGTTCATCCGAATAAACGTCGGATACATACTCAAGTCAACCAGGTACATGGGACTATGTCAACAATATAACAGCATATTCTAAGGCAGAATCACAACAATCAGCCAATAACTGAGTGAAAGAACCAAGTCCCACTCATGCAACATCAGATAACCACCTACAGATAACCCACAATACAAAGATCAAACCAGTCAAGTCAACAACCCACCCTATAGCATGATACTAGCTCATAACAACCCAACTATCAACTCCAAACTAAGGAATAGTGGAATAAGGAAAACAACCCTAGCCAACCACCTCAGATTCACAAATATCAACCAGCAATTACACATTCAAGCTCAATCTAGAAGGAAGGGAAGCCGTAACCTACCAAAAAGCCGATCACAAGTCCTCCAAATCACTCAATCGGAGATTTCCCCTTCCAAACGGCCTCAGAATACTACCACGCTATCAAAAATAGAATCACAGCTAGACACTAAAATCAACAAAATCGGAGACAGACCAAATTTCGAGTCAAATCGAGAAAAGTGGGCCCCGCTCCGGATTTTCCAGAATTGACTCCGTGAAAAGGTCCTAAATTCTCCCCTGAACTTGAATCCCAGAACAGATTGCCCATCAGGGCTCTGATCTACTTCTAATAGCCAACAACAACAAAATGCAAAACTTAACAAATATAGGCTAAGAATGAACTTACTACTCGAATTCACGGAATTTGAGGACCACCCAACGCTAATAGACCGAAAACCCACGAAGCCTACGAGAATCTTAATGCCTGGGACTTCGAATTAGCCTCGGGTTCCCTTTTATAAACTGCCAGGCCCGCTCTTCTCTGCAAATGCGGTAAACGCTCCGCGAACGCGGAGGTCAGTCAGCTAGTATTCTGCGAACGCGGCCCCAGGCCCACGAACGCGGAGGAAAAAGATCCTCCCTCACACAACAGACCTCCGCGAACGCGGAGAACATTTCGCAAACTTGGATCACAGAAGCACCCTCACCTCACAAACCTCCACGAACGTGGAGCTTAGGGACCAAGACCTCCGCGAATGCAGAGAGCCTTCCGCGAATGTGGAGCACAAGGATACACCCAATCCTCATCGACCTCCGCGAATGCAGCCTCTGGCCCACGAATGCGGAGTAGACTCTCCCACACCTCCACAAACGCGAAGCCTATCCCGCGAACGCGGAGAGTGAATGAGTCTGCAGTTTTGACAGTTGCACCAGCTAAGTTTTGGACAATTCCAAAATTCTGACGGGGTGCTCGGGATTCGTTTGGAACCCCGTGCATACAAACAAATATGCTACCCCCTCAAATTCGACGTTCCGGACTCAATGGTGCAGTCAAAATTTCCATACGAGGTCATTTTGACAAAAAGTGGATCCCACACCCAATGAGCCATTTTAGCCAACTTCTATCGGAGGCCTCAAAATTAGATCGGAAGCTCCCAATAATTCTCAAAAGGTCGTTCTCGACCAAACTCGACATTCTGGAACTAACTGCGATGTCGAAATCTTCATCCAAGCATGTTTTCCAAGAATATTGACCAAAGTCAACCTTAAACCAAATTTCAAAGACTAAAGAGCAACTAGCCCCAAAATCACACCGGAAACTCCGGGACTCAGGCAAACCATGCTTCTAGCCTAATTTGGCCGCTTCGGAGTTGATGGAACTGTCAGAATTCTCATTTGAGGTCGTTTACCTGAAGTTATGATCGAAATCAACTTTTCAAGGTTTCAAAGCTCTAAAAAAGAAAAATAGGCATAAAACCCAAACGAACGACCAGGCGACTGAACAGTCAGTGCCAGCAAGTCATAAATGACTTGGGGTCGCTACAAGAACACTCTAAATGAAAGAAAAAAGGCATTAACACAGAAATAACCTGGAGGGTCATTACAATAACATCATAAAAATAAATCAGTTGCGATCTCAATGCCTTTCACAGAAGGTTTTCTAGCAATAGAATAGTAAAATATCACATTTGGCATTTTAGGAATTTCCCAGGAGTTGTGCTAAAAGGAAGGACGGAGCTTAGCCTTAACATACCTTTCCAATGAATGCTCGAGTGCTCGTAGTTTCTTCACGAAAGTTGTTCCTTACGTCCTAAGCTTTGGAAACACTATATATACACAGCTTGGACACACCTATAAACAATTTATAATTGGACTTAAATCGGTAGATTTGTCATATGGTTCTAACTTGACGAAACGTCCGTAGAACTTCGTGAAAACAATCATAAAAGAGTCCTGAGATGATTACCTTAGCAAACCAAGTGTAAACCTTAAAGAAACACCAATAATTACCAATTTATATCTTCAAAAATTAGCTCCAAATGCACCTAATAGAAGGGGAAATGATTGCCACGTGTAGAGATCACATTTCTAGGCACGGGGGCAACCTTTAATGGTAGAAATCGCTAAAAACTAACCTTCATCATGCAAGAAATCCATTAGAATAGTCTCTTAAGTTTTCTTTCTGGTTTGGAAGTGAAAAGAAATGTTTTGATGGGTTAAAACATCGAGTAGCCGACATACCACATTTTTTTACTAGACCCGGTTCGCGACCCGGATTCTACCCAGACAATCCGCAGTAAAACACTCATAACTTTTTACTCCGATGTCGGTTAGATATGAGGTTTTTTGCTTGCAAACTAGACTCGTAGACCTTCGATTTGATAGGTCATGGGTCTTGTAACACATTCTATATTGGGAGAAAACATCAAATATATTTGACCCAAATTTGAGAAAAGTTTATTAGAGAAACTTCGATAACTTTTGCCGACCTTTGTTTCGCTAATTTTCTTGACTTCAAAACTTAACATACAACCATTAAGCTATTATAATACCTCATAACACATTATTATTTTCATTTTAGACACTCATAGGCTTATCCCCGACGTATGGGTTAATTTAAACCTTTCAAACGGGCGAGGTTCTACCCGAGCCATTTCTTTAATCCCGAACCTTTGTTTGAGGGATTCCTTTGACCTAAAACTTTAGTTTAGTTCCTTGATATTGTCACCCATTTGAGATCTTATTCTCCAATGTACTATATCAAGTCACATACACCTCATATAACCACGCCACGCCACGCTACGCCACATATATTATGCAAGAATAGAAAAAAATATGGGATCTCACAAAGAGATAAGGATACTTAAACATTATATTGACTTCAGCTTCCCAAGTAGCACCCTCACATAATTGATTCCTCCAAAGAACTTTCACATATGAAACTTCTTTATTCCTCAACTTCCAAACTTGACGATCCAAAATTTCAATCGAAACCTCTATGTACAAAAGACTTTCCTTAACTCCCAAACTTTCTAATGGCACTATTGATGTCGGATCTCCAACACACTTTTTCAACAAAGAGACATGAAATACCAGATGTACCGATGCTAAATTAGCAGGAAACTTAAATTTATAGGCCACTTTGCCAATACGCCTCAAAATCTGATATGGGTCTACGTATCAAGGACTAAGCTTCCTTTTCTTTTCAAACCTCATCACACCCTTCATGGATGAGATTTCTAAGTAAACCCGATCATCAACATCAAATTCAATCTCTCTTCTTCTAATATTGATACAAGACTTTTGTCGACTTTGAGTCATTTTCAACCTTTCACATATAAGTCAAACCTTCTCCATAGCCTCATGCACCAACTCAGGCCCTAGCAAAGTGACCTCACCCACTTACAACCAACCAATAGGAGATCTACACCTTCGACCAAACAGAGCCTCAAATGGAGCCATTTTGATACTTGGGTGATAAATGTTATTATAAGCGAACTCGATTAAAGGAAAATGATCATCCCAATTACCCTTGAAGTTAATCACACAAGCTCTTAACATATCTTTCAAAGTCTGAATAGTACGCTTGGCTTGTCCATCGGTCTGAGGATGAAAAGTTGTGCTATGCTTCACTTAAGTACCAAGACCCTTTTGGAAAGACCTCCAAAACTACAATACAAACTGAGTACCACGATCAGAGATAATGGACAAAGGCACTCCATAAAACTTTACCATTTTCTGAATATAAAGCTTGGCATAATCTTTAGCTAAAAATGAAGTCTTCACTAGAAGAAAAATGAACCGACTTAGTCATTCGGTCCACAATAATCCAAATTGAATTAAACTGATGACGAGTACGAGATAAACCCATAACAAAGTCCATATTCAAATCTTCTCACTTCCAAGGAGGAATGCTAATGTCTTGAGCCAAACTTCCCAGTTTTTTATGCTCAACTTTCACTTGTTGACAATTAGGACACTTGGCTACAAACTCTACGATATCCTTTTTCATTCCATTCTACCAATAGACCTCCTGCAAATCACAGTACATCTTGGTGGCTCCCAGGTGAATAGAATACCGAGAACTGTGAGCTTTCTCCAAAATCTGAGTCTTAACCTCATCACCATTCAAAACACATAGTCAACCTTGGTATCGAAGAACACCATCTCTCCCTTGGGAGAAAGCCCTAATGGCTTTTTCAAAAATTGACTTCTTCAAATCAACCATAATCGGATCAAGATCTTTCTTAGCCTTCACATCCGAAACAAGAGATGATTCAGAACCATTTTTAACAATCACACCACCCTCATTGGAATCAACCAAGGGAACACCCCGTCGGGCCAACCTATGAACATCACGAACTAACTCTTTCTTACCATCCTCAACATGAGCAACACTACCCATTGATAGTCGACTAAGAGCATCCACCACCACATTTTCTTTACTCGGATGGTAGAGGACACTCATGTCGTAATCCTTCAATAACTCAAGTCACCTTCTTTGGTGAAGATTCAAGTCCTTTTGGGTGAATACGTACTTCAATCTCTTGTGGTCGGTAAACACATCAACATGAACATCATAAAGGTAATGTCTCCAAATCATTAAAGCAAAAACCACTGCCGCTAACCCCAAATTATGAGTCGGATAATTCTTTTCATGACCCTTCAATTGTCTTGAAGCATAAGTGATGAGTTTTCCATGTTGCATCAAAACATAACTAAGACCAATCTATGAAGCATCAAAATAAATCACAAAATCATCCGATCCTTTAGGTAATGTCAAGATAGGGGCTAAAGTGGGTCTATCCTTCAACTCTTGAAAACTTTTCTCACAAGCTTCCGACCATAGAAATTTAACCTTTTTTGAGTCAACGTCGTCAAAGGCAAAGCAACACAAGAAAATCCTTCCACAAACCTTCTATAGTAACCGGCCAGATCCAAGAAACTATGAATATCTGACGCAGAAAAAGGTCTAGGATAATTCTTAACTGCCTCGGTCTTCTTAGGATCAACTTGAATATCATCACCAGAGATGATATGGCCAAGAAAAGCAACAAAGCTCAACTAAAACTCACATTTGCTAAACTTAGCATACAATTCCTGATCCTTGAGAATTTACAACACAACTCTATGAGTAAATCAAAATATCATCAATAAACACAATTACAAATATGCCAAGAAATTATTTGAAAACCTGATTCATAAGATCCATGAAAGCCATCGGGGTCTTAGTCAAATCAAATGACATCACCATGAACTCATAGTGACCATACCGAGTTTGAAAAGTCGTCTTCAGAATATTACCTTCCTTTACCCTCAATTGGTGATATCCCAATCGAATGTCTATCTTTGAAAAGAAACTCGCACCTTGGAGTTGATCAAACTAGTCATCAATCCTTGAAATATGATACTTATTATTTATGGTAACCTTACTCAATTACTAATAGTCAATGTACATACGAAGCAAATCATCCTTCTTTCGAACAAATAACACCAGGGCACCCCATGGTGTGATACTCGATCTAATAAAACTCTTATCTAACTGGTCTTTCAATTGATCCTTTAATTCTTTAATATTCTGCCAGAGCCATACAGTAAGAAGGAATAGAGATAGGTTGAATATCTGGGAGAAGGTTAATACCAAAGTCTATTTCTCTTTTGGGAGAAATACCAGGAAGATTATCGGGAAACACTTCCAGAAACTCATTTACAATCGAAACTGACTGAAGAGTAAGGGTTTTGAATTCTGTATCCCTAACCCGAACAAGATGATAGACGCATCCCTTAGAAATCATTTTCCTAGCCTTTAGGAAAGATATGAACTGGCCCTTAGGCGCGGAATTTCCTTCTTTTCATTCTAACATAGGTTCATTCAGAATCTGGAATATGACCAATTTGATCCTACAATCTATAAAAGCATAGCAAGAGTGAAGCCAGTCTATCCCAAGAATAATATCGAAGTCTAACATATCGAGCTCTACCAAATCAACATGAGTGACTCTATGAGAAACAGAAACAGGGCAATTTCTATAGACTCGTTTAGCAACAATAGAATCACCAATAGTTGTAGAGACTGAAAAAGGGTTCTAAAATAATATTAAGACAGACATCAAATCTCATAGCCACATAAGGAGTCACAAAAGACAATGTAGCACCTGAATCAAGCAAAGGATACACATCAAGATAAAACACTTTCAACGTATCGGTCACAATATCTGAAGAACCCTCATGATCCTGTCGAGTCTAAAGAGCGTAGAACCTGTTTTGACAAGGAGCACCCAAACCAGAACCACTAGGCTGAGCTTGCCTACCATCATTTCCCTTCATAGCTTTCAATGGACAATCCCTCATCTTTTGACCACTCTTCCCACAAGCATAGCAAATATATGTACTAGGCAAATATTTTTCCAGATGACTCTTGCCACACTTTTGGCAAGCGGGAATAGAAGATCCACTATCACCACCTCCTTGGAGCTTAGGGTTAGACACCCAAATTTCGTTGAACTTTGGAGCCAGAACATTATAGGAACCTTGACCAGAGAAATTTTGTCGTAATTGAGGATGACCATGTCCACCGAACTTAGAATGAGAAAAGTTACCATCATCGGTCCTTTCCCTTTTTGAGTCTCTAGATTTCTCCTTTAGTTTCTCCTCTTTTATTTGTTGGACATGTAACATCAAATGAGAGATATCTATTTCCTTAATCAACATGGTGGTACGACACTCTTTGACCATCATTTTGGACACACCCTACACAAACTTGCTCATCCTTGCCCTAAAGTCGGCAACCATAGTAGGAGCATTCTTAGACAATTGTGTGAACTTCAATGCATACTCCTTCACACTCATATTCCCTTGTCAAAGAGTAATGAACTCAAGCACTTTCACCTCTCTCATCTCAAGGGAAAAGAGACGATCAAGAAAAGCGCCTTTGAATTTCTCCCAATCAAGAGGACCCTCATCAATTGCCCTCTCTTCCTTCTATTGATTGAACCACACTTAAGCAACACCTTTAAAATGATAAGCAGCCAATTCCGCCTGATCCAATGGTGTAACTCCCATAAACTCAACAATCTTGTGGATTTTCTTGACAAACTCTTGGGATCTTCGTCATCTTTTGACTCATGAAACTCCATGGGATTCATCCTGTTGAAGTCCCTCGCCCTTCACCATTGTAGCCCAATTTGGGTTCACAGGGGCAGCGGACTCTTTATTAGCTTGGTCGTCATAGCTTAAGCCAACACTTGAAAAATGTCTCAGAACTCAACATGTGACTTGCTTGGCCAAAGGATCGGCCGACACTTGAGGAACCTCAGGCTTCACATGACCACCCATATTTCTTCTAGCATTAGCTCTTCTAAAAGGCATATCCTAAAAAGCATCGAATAAGAGTTAGGAGAAAGACTTTTATACAGATGTCGCATGACTTTAGAGTAGTGAAATAAGTGAAGTTTCCTAAACACCTTGTAGTCTCCTGTTCATAATATGGCGTGCTTCACACTCATGAACAAGACTCTACTTGACGTAGCTTGTCAAACATCCTTGGACCTTTTCTAAAATCTATTACTCTGAATACCAAGTTTTTCACGACCCAAAGTATACCCTAGATGTGACATGATGAATAGGATCTAAGAGACCCTAAACAAGCCACTTGACATAAAAGAAATATAATAAGAGAGAATTAGCAACGTAAGTCTCAACTCATAAGATGACATAAAAGATACCAACAAAGTACATAAGAGAATACGTGGAATACTACTAAGTCTGGCATAGCCTTTCTAACATCATAAGAGTGGTTGGGATGTAACCTATACACTACGTACAAGTCTGAAACAAAAAAGGGCAGAAAAGCAATAAAAGTATTCCATGCCCTTGACCTCGAATCATGAGGACTCACCAATCTAAGTGATCAAAGCAGAGCAATCCACCTAAGTGTGTCTGGGTGGAGGAGTGTCAGATTCTATATTATGAGACAATATAGGCACAAATATGAATTAGTAGGATGAATCTACTAAATATGGGGAAATGCATGAAAACATAAATATGATATCATAATGGGTTAGCAACATGGATATGCAGGATACGCAAGAGTTTGTTGAGGGGATCTAAAAGATTATTGAGATCATAGGTGTCACTCCATTTGAGAGTGCAGACTTGGAAGCTTATCAATTGAAAGGTGTTGCCCAAATTTGGTTCAAGCAATGGAAGAAAGAAAGGGCTATTGATGCGGGTCCTTTGGACTAGGACAAGTTTAAAGGTGCTTTCCTAGATCGATTCTTCCCTCTTGAGATGAGAGAGCCTAAGGTGCAATAGTTCATTAACTTGAGGCAAGGCAATATGAGTGTTAAGGAATATGATTTGAAATTCACTCAAATCTCCAAGTATGCTCCGGCTATGGTGCCGACTCTAGGGCCAGTATAAGCAAGTTTGTTTCCGCTGTTTTGGAGATGGTAGTGAAAGAATGTTGAATTGCTATGTTGATCAAAGAAATGGATATTTAGAAGTTGATGACTCATTCCCAATAGATTGAGGAAGATAAACTCAAAGAGAGTGTTAGGGAGACTAAGAGGGCTTAATCGGATGGTGATGACTACTCTCATCAGAGATCTGGTGGTGGTCGTCGTTATCAGTTCAGAAAGAGACATTCAGGCCTGACTCCATCTAGTGCCTCGATTTAGAAGTTCAACAAAGATAAGGTTCCCAACCCTAAGTCTCAGAGTGATGGTTCTAGTGGACGTCCTTTCTCCATTTGCCAAAAGTGTGGTAAGAGTCATCGAGGGATGTGTTTAGCCAGTACTGATGGATGTTATGGTTGAGGTAAGGTTAGCCATAGGTTGATAGATTGCCCCTCACTTTCTAGCAAGGGTAGAGATGGCCGTCAGTAGGCTCAACGTACATCTTTAGGTCGCCCTACTCAGTAAGGTACTTCATCTAGTTTTATGCTCTTCAGGCTTAATAGGATCAAGAGGTTTCCCCTGATATGGTCACTAGTACGTTGCGAGTCATTCAGTATGATGTTTATACCTTGTTATATCTAGGAGCCACTCTATCCTTCATGATTCCTTATGTTTCTATGAAGTTTGATGTCAGTCCCGAAATTCTATCAGAACCCTTCTCAGTCACTACTCCTATTAGTGAATCAGTTTTAGCTAAACGGGTTTTTAGAAATTGCTTGGTATTAATTTTTTAGAAAATTAACTCAGTTGATCTGGTAGAGTTAGATATGTTTGATTTCGACATTATTCTTGGTATGGACTAGTTTCAGGCTTGTTATGCCTCTATTGACTGTAGAACTATAGTTGTTAAATTTCAGTTTCTGAATGAATCAGTGATAGAGTGGAAGGCTAGTAATTCAACACCTATATGTCAGTTTATTTGTGTCTTAAGGCTAGAAAGATGATTTCTAAGGGTTGAATCTATCATCTAGTTAGGGTTAGGGATACCAATTCTGAAACCCCTATTCTTGAGTCAGTTTCTGTTGTGAATGAGTTTTCGAAAGTGTTTCCAGAAGATCTTCCCAGAAATTGAAATTGAACTTCTTCCAGATACCCAGCATATCTCTATTCCTCCATGTAAAATAGCTCCAGCTGAACTTAAGGAGTTGAAAGATCAATTAAAGGACTTTTTGGATAAGGGTTTCATCAGATCGAGTATTTCTCCATAGGTGCTCCAGTTCTATTTGTTCGTAAAAAGGATGGTTTTCACAGAATGTGTATTGATTATAGACAACTGAACAAGGTTACAATCAAGAAAAAGTATCCCATCCCAAGGATTGATAACTTATTCGATCATCTTCAGGTTGCTAGCTTCTTCTCCAAGATTGACATCTGATCGGGTTATCACTATCTTAGAGTGAGAGAATGTGACATTCCAAAGACAACCTTCAGGACTCGATATGGTCACTATGAATTCTTGGTTATGTCTTTTGGACTAACAAATTCTCCTACAACTTTTATGAACTTGATGAACAGAATGTTCAAGAAGTATTTAGATATGTTTTTCATTGTATTTATTGATGACATCTTGATCTATTCTCGGAGTGAGGATGAGCATGCCAAACATTTGAGGATTGTCTTATAAGTTTTCAAGGATCGTCAGTTGTTTGCTAAGTTTAGAAAATGTGAGTTTTGGTTAAGGTCGGCAGCATTCCTTGGTCATATTTTCTCAGGAGAAGGTGTTTAAATTAATCCTTAGAAGACCGAGGCAATTAAGAACTATCCTAGACCCCTTTCTCCCTCAGGCATTAGAAGTTTCTTGGGTTTGGCCGGTTACTATAGATGGTTTGTGGAAGGATTTTCCTCTATTTATTTATTTATTTGGCTACCTTGACTCAAAAGAAAGTAAAATTGCAGTGGTTCGAAGCTTGTGAGAAGAGTTTTCAAGAATTGAAGACTCGACTTACTCCAGCCCCAGTTCTGACTTTACCGAAAGGTTCAGATAATTTTGTTGTGTATTGTGATGCCTCCAGAATTTGTCTTGCTTCTGTATTGATGTAAAATGGTAAGGTCATAGTCTATGCTTCTAGGTAACTCAAGGTTCATGAGAAGAATTATCCAACGCATGATTTAGAGTTGTTGGTGGTGATTTTTGCCTTGAAGATATAGAGACACTATCTATATGGTGTTTATATGGATGTATCCTTCCATCATAAGAGTCTTCAGTCCGTGTTTAATCAAAATAATTTGAATCTTCACCAAAGGAGGTTGCTTGAATTGTTGAAGGATTATGACATGAGTGTTTTTTACCATTCGAGCAAGGCAAATGTGGTTGCCGATATTCTTAGTAGTTTGTCCATGAACAGTGTTGCTCATACCGATGATGAGAAAAAGGAGTTGGTTTGTGATGTGCATAGATTAGCCCGTTTGGGAGTTCATTTGGTTAATTCAGAGGATGGTGGAGCTACTATTTAAAATGGGTCAGAATCGTCTCTTTTGTCAAATGTTAAGGCAAAGTAGGATAATGATCCGACTTTGGTAGAATTGAAGAAAATGGCTTCCGAAAAAACTATTGAAGCTTTCTCCCAAGGGGGAGATGGTGTGCTTCATTATCAAGGTCATTTATGTGTTTCGATTATTGATGAGTTGAGGCAACAAATATTATCAGAAGCTCACAGTTCTTGATATTCTATTCACCTGAGAGCTACTAAGATGTACCGTGATCTACAAAAGTCTATTGGTGGAATAGGATGAAGAAGGATATTACGGAATTTGTGCCTAAGTGTCTAAATTGCAAATAAGTGAAAGTTGAGCATCAAAAATCAGGCGGTATGAATCAGGATATTAGCATTCCTACATGGAAGTGGGAAGATTTGAACATGGACTTCATTAGATGTTTACCTCGCACTCGTCGACAACATGATTCTATGTGGATGGTTGTAGACCGAATGACTAAGTCAGTACATTTTCTTATTGTGAAGACCTCCTATTTGGTCGAGGAATATGCTAGGCTCCATATTTGGGAGATGGTTAAGTTTCACGGTGTTCCTTTATCCATTATTTCAGACAGAGGTACTCAGTTCACTTCTTAGTTTTGGAGATCATTTTAGAAAGGACTTGGTACCCAAGTTAAGCTTAGCACAACTTTTCACTCGCCGACCGATGGTAAGGCTGAATGGACTATTCAGACTTTGGAAAATATGTTAAGAGCTTGTGTGATTGATTTTAAAGATAATTGGGATGATCATTTTCCTTTAATTGAGTTTGTCTATAATAATAGTTATTACTCGAGTATTCAGATGGCTCCATTTCAGGCTCTCTATGGTAGGAGGTGTAAGTCTCCTATTGTTTGGTTCGAAGTTAATGAGATCACTTTGATAGGGCCCGAGTTAGTTCATGAGGCTATGGAAAAAGTTTGACTTATCAGGGATAGGTTGAAAATGGCTCAGAGCAGACATAAATCTTACGTGGATGTGAGGAGGAAAGAGCTTGAATTCGACTTTGATGATTGGGTTTAATTGAAAAATTTTCCCATGAAGGGTGTGATGAGGTTTGGTAAGAAAGGGAAGCTTAGTCCCTATTATGTAGGCCCATATAAGATTTTGAGGCGTTTCGGTAATGTGGCTTGTGAGTTAGATTTGCCTTCATATTTGGCATCAGTTCATTTGGTGTAACATGCTTCCTTGTTAAGGAAATGCATTGGAGATCCGACTTTAGTTGTTCCTTTAGAAAGTATCAGTGTGAAAGAAAGCCTCTCTAACAAAGAGATATCAGTTGAGATTCTTGATCACTAGGCACATAAATTGAGAAATAAGGAAGTTGCTTCAGTGAAAGTCCTTTGGAGGAATCAGTTAATTGAGGGTGCTAATTGGGAGGCCGAAGTCGATATGATGTCCAAGTACCCCCATCTCTTTCCTTCCGACTTAGTTTCAACGTGAGGTATTAGTCCCTCGTATGTACTCTTTTGGATTCATGCATTTCAGCTATTCTCATGTTTCTCTAAGCACGCATATTCATGAAATCAGTTTTAAACTTCATGTTTTAGCTCATAGTTGATCACTCCCTCATATTTTATGTGTTTTCATGTGTTTTGCATTCATGTTGGGCTGTTAGGTCTTTCCCTACTCTTTTCATTCTTAGTTGAGTCTCACTCGAGGATGAATGTTCCTTGTGGGAAGATATTGTAACACCTCAGAAGTGCAAAAGTTAGTTGAAAGATTGAAAGTTGAAAAGTCAGCTAAAGTCTGTAAAATTTTGGCTTGTACGGAAGGCTTCACGGCTCGTACAAAGGTTCACGGGCCGTGGAAGGAACTCTTGAGTGAGATCTCAAGAAAATTGAATAAGAAAGTGGGTGTATGAATGAATTAACGGTCTGTATAATGGTTCACGGACCATTGACCAGTCCATGGAGTTGAACCCAGGGTTCGAAAGTTTAAGGTGATATCTACGAGTGGGTTCACATGTCGTGAAGAGGTTCATGGCCCATTGACCCATCCGTGAACCTGACCTAAGGAGTCATGTCCTTCACGGACACCTACACAGATCATGGAAGGGTACACAGACCATGGAAGGTCCTATATAAGCAACCTTTCAAGAACCCAACTCTCTTCTAGTGCACGAGCACCTTCACGGACCGTGGAGGGTTGTACGGTCCGTGGAGGGCTTCCATGAAAGGGTCCCGACAATTATTTTCTCAGGGTTAGTTGGTTCTTTTTCTACTCTTTTAGTTCCTACTCTATGTAATTTTGGACCTATTTTGGAGACTATAATTAATTCCCAAGACCCCTAACCTCCCTATTCCCTCTCACTCACTCAATCAAAGTTTCTTCTCTCTCAAGTCTTCTCTCCCAAGGAAGAACAAGGAATTCAATAGCTTCAAGTCTCCTCTCCCAATTTCAAATTAGGGTTTCATCAAGGTATGTGGGAACTTCATCAATGAGTTCTTCTTCACCCACTGAATCCCAAAGAAACCCCAATTTCTCATTTATGATTCTTAACCAAATTATAGGGTTTCATGATTTTCTTATGGGTTCAATTGATACAAGTTTTATTCTTCATGAATAATCTTATTATGCATGATTTGATCATAACTTAATGTTTTCAATGATATTTTCATGAACCCATGCTATGCAACTATTTTATAATCATGAATCAAGCTATGTTGATATGCATGCATTATGTTATGAAGGATTTTATGAATCAAGGATGTTTAGACAAAGTATCTATATCATATTATATTAAAAGTGGAAAGAATGTTAGGAAAAAGTTAGATTACAATTTTACCCCTACAATAAATTTAAATGTTATACTCAATTCTTAGCTATTGCATCCCAATGGGGGTTTTATACTTCTCTAGAACTGAAACATTTTTTTGAAATTATTAAAAACATTCTTCAATATCTTGTAAGTGAAATTTTATTTTTCCTCCCTGATGTAGCTCGGTATTAATGTATATTAACAATAAATGCTTTAAATAATTAGTGAAATGAGCCATTAATTTATTATTTTATTTCCCCTCTTTTATGTAATTTGTAAATATTAAAAACACCATATTATAAATCGGGGCTAAAATTATATTTCGACATCATTTTAATTTGCATTTAGCGTTTTTTGTTTACGCCACAATCGTTTACCCATTAATCTTTTTGATCTCTTAGTTCAAAGTTTCTTTTTATTTTCTTCTAAACATATGTATTTTATTTCCTTGAGCTTAAATTCTTTATTTTGTCAATTTTCTTCTAGCTCTATGCATGATCAATCACTGAAAATTACAGCGGCTAATTCATTCTTCTCCTCATTCCTCACTGAAAATTTTGTAATGTATTGTTGCTTGCAGGGCTAAGTAGAAGAGATCAAATGGTGGATAGATGAATATATCTCTCCCTCTATCTATATATACTAGATATAGGAGGCTATACCAGCACATGTCCAATATATGTTACTTTCTATGTCTCAATTTATGTGACACTGATTGAACTTGAAAAGTCAATCAATTATTTTTTTAAATATTTTAAATTGTCAATTTATTGGACTGTATAGTACTTTTTACGTCATTTTCAAATATTATATCTTTCAATCCATGTGACACAGATGAAATTAGGAGAACCAGCCAAATTTCTTTTATGATTTTAAAATATTTTTAGTTGTTAATTATGTGATTTAGAGTATATTTTTACGTAATTTTCAAATAATATACGTTATTTCATATGTTCTAATCTATGTAGCACTGATAGAGAGTCGACTATAGTTTTTATATGTTTTTTCAAAAAATTAAAGTTGTTAATTGTTGTGATTTATAGAAATTTGAGTGTAATCTTCAAATATATAATGTTATTGAAATTTGAATAGTTGTCTGCTTGTAGTCTCTTATAAGATAGTAAAATATTTTATATTCTTCATTATTGTGATACTTTTTACATAATTTACAAATATATAATAAAAAATTTTAAGTTGATAATTATTATAATTTAGTACTATTACATAATTAATAAATATAAAGTGAACTAAAAAAGAAAATAAGATAAAAAAAATAAAACAGAAAAAATATTAATTTTTTTGGAGTGACCTGTAATACCCCGGATTCGAAAGGGTGGAAATTTTGGTTTCTGGAAATCTGGTGCCAGTACCGACGAAGCCACCTACGGCCCGTAGACTAACCTACGAGCCGTAGGTCTAGCCCGTGGTTGCCTGGTCCAGGTCCCCTGAAAATGGCAACCCTCAGGACTGTTCTACGGAGCGACAGGACGGGCCGTCGTCCAGTGTACGAGCCGTAGATGGATCTCGTTGTTGCAGGGTCCAAAGTGACAGTCTCTGAACCCAACGACGGTTGACCAGGATGGTCCGTGGTTGGACCTACGGACCGTAGGTCAACCCTTCAATGGGGTCTAGCAGTTAATTTGTAAAGGGGTCTTTTGGCCTTTTCACCCAATGACTTATTTATCAACTAAGGTCGGTTCCTAACTATTCCTAACACTATATAAGTCTTTTAATCCTAAAAAAACTACCCTTCCAATCACTTTGCAAATTTCCCCAAACTCTTCTCCCTCAAATATTTCTCTCTCTAGAAGTTAGAAGAAGAAGAAGAAGAAGAAGAAGAAGAAGAGGGCAAGCTAGGGTTCAAGAAATCAAGTTTTTCTTCATCAATTGCTTAAGGAAACTGAGCACTAAGGTATGATATAGTCTACATCCATGGAGCCCTTTCCTTCATGGAATCCCTAAAATCTCCAATTTTCAAGTTAGAAATTCTCAATTGAATTAAGGGTTTTCTTCCATGTTATGGGTTCTTTGCAATGTTGCTTCAATTGATTGTTTTATGAACTTTGAAGTATAAATTGAGTTGAATTTAGATGAATCTCCATGAACCCATGCCCTTTTCCCCAAATTTCGAAATTATGAATGTGGTGATGGGTTAATTGTGAAGACATGAATTTCATGAAGTTTATGTGAACCTATCTATGAATTATGATTTCGAAGCTAAGACTTTTCATGATGAGATTATAAATGACCTAAGAATGGTTTTATGAAAGTAAGCATGTTCAATCAAAAGCTATGATTTTCCTCTATTATGTGGGTTCCTTCAATTATGGTCAAATTGCCTTGTTTATGGTTTTCTAAGCATGAGTTTGCATTGAATTACATGATTTAAGAGGAATTCTCATGAACCTATGTGAACCCTATGATTTGTAAGTTATGAGCATGATGAACTATGTAAAGATGAAGTTTATGAAATCATGCATGTCTCTTATGAAGCTAATGATGAATTAAGGGTGCTTTGAGATTGAAGCATCAAAGATTATGATATGTTGATGTTGTTGTTGAGTTGTGAAAGGAATTCTCATATATTATTCAACCCATGAATGTGAAAGGTTTTCTCACATGTAATGATTCATAACTTGTTGAAAGGCTTGCTCAACTAAATTTGAATCAATGATTAAGGAGCTATTCTAATGAAGGGACAAGAGGCGATCACCCATGTTCCCTAATGCAGACAAGAGGCGATTACCCAAGTCTACTTATGATAATTGAACTATGTCTAATCCGTGAGAATTATGCTTAGCACCGAGTGGACAAGTGGCGATTACCCATGTCTCATAAACTATGTGCCTCCATAGGATGATGGTCTATGATAGACACTAGCTAGTGGATCCACATAAGCTATATGTTAAGTAAAGGGTCCTACCTTGGCAAGTAGGATGGCCCTATCGGTGTGGGGTTAGACACCGGATTCCATGTTGTTAGCTCACATGGTCTTACATGTCGGTTAAGGCTGCTTCCCACAATAATGAACTAAAGTGAATTTAAAGGCTTCCCTCAAGTAAAGTAAAGATGTTTAGCTTGCTTTGACCATGGTTTATGACTTATGTTTCTAACCTCTTTCATGTTTTAGGTTGGTCATTGCATGTCATGACAATGTCCCACTTTAGCATGTTTTAAATGATTTTGTGCATTGCTATCATACTTGGTACTTGATTGTACTAACACATACTCTTGCATACATTGACTTATTAATGTAGGGCTTGGCAATTCTCTATCTATTCGTGGCTAGAGCTTAGTAGAAGGATTATTGAACACTTGGTGAGTCCTCATCCATTCGAAGACGTAGCCTTGTTGTTCTTTTATGTTCTTTCATTTTGACATTGTATTGGGTTACGTCCCAAATGTTATTTCTCATTCTTATGTTAGATTGGCTTTGAGACATTTGATGTAGACTTTCGCTATTTTCTTAAAAGTTTTGATATGAAGTTGTCTTTCGAACTCTTAAATCTCTATGATCTTGTATGTATGTATGCTAAGCGCCTTGGATGAGGCCTTTCGGGGTCTTGTACGCCATGTCACATCTAAGGGGTACCCTGGGGCGTGACATGACCCCTTTGGAAGCACACAACTTAAACAGACACGTCGACGTGTATAAGCTAGACTTAGGGAAAAGTGATGGCATGCTCTTAAACCCAAAAATGATATTTAATTTATCTTTTTAATCTTTTTGACATTTTTCTTCCTTAATTTCTCCCTTTTTGCCTTTTCTTTTTAATATTTCTCTATTTATCCATTTGTAAGCATTAAATTCATTAAAATCTAATATTAAAGAGTTATAATGGATTCACTTCATATTCCTAACCAATGATCTTTAAACACATTCATTTACTTATAATAATCCGTATTTTGTGAAGTTTTTACATATGGTTGCTTTCACAAATAATAATCATTATTGGCAAAGCTATAAAGAATCTATGGGAAGAAATATTATTTTCGATTTTCTAAATTATACTATTTCTGTTTCCAACTATATGTGGCATTTTTTTTTGTATAATAGCTGAACGCAAGACCAATAAAATCATAGTGCCAAATTATCAATCAAGGTATGATTACTTAAACTATCAAAAAAATCTCTTTAATATTTTTTTCTTCTTTATTTTTTACAATTTAAAAGTTACAAAGTCTGATTATACTCTTAATTTTCTTAATTTGTGCTTTAGGGATGAAGAAGAAAGTCGAGGAAGATTAAAAAAAAGTAGAGGAAATTGAGTAAATTCAGAAGAAGATGATGTAGAGTGTAATAATGAAATTATTATTATAGTAATTTCATTTCTTCCCCCCCCCCCCCCCTCCCCTCTTTCCTATTTTCTCCATTTATATGATTTATTGAAGAACTTAAAAGATATTTTTTAAATATTTAATTACATTTGTTTATTTTATTTTTTCTTAAAGTTGTATTTCAGAAAGGTAATGGGACGAGAATAGGATGATAGGTAAGGCAAAAGACTGGAATAGAGAAACTCGATAATGGGACATTCTCTTTTTTATATTACTATAGTCGTATTTACTCACATATATTTCATTTTGTTAAGTTATATATGGTTATTTATGTTTTTCCTTTACAAAAAGAAAAAAAACATACGTATCTATATATATATATATATATATATTACATAAATTTTATTACCACTAACTCTGCATTATATAAATATATGTAACTCCCACTAATTATATATTTATTATGGTTTTTACTCCCATGATCTCAAGTGGATTAATGTCATATTCATGACTACTCTTTGTGTTCCTCATCTTATCCTATAAATAGTGATATTTGACACAATATTGTACACACTTAAAACAGTTGAAAAAAATAAGAAAATTTTTATACTCACTTATGTTGTCTCTTTTTGTTTGTTTTACTTAATGTTTATGTTTCTTGTTTTGTTGTTATTATACAACTTTCTATTATTTTTTATTATTATTATTGATAATTTACAGTGGCTTGTTGCTTTGTATACATTAGCCTAGCATGTGGTATTTTTGTATCCTCATTTGAATATGTATTTGTACAATAGTTAGTTATTTTTACTTTATGCAATTTTAGTCAATTTGATAATTAATGATGTATTCTTTTTATTATGAATATATATGTACTTTCTATCGTAAAAATGATGGATTTTTTTAGTAAATACCAATAGATTTGAAGGGGATATAATACGTCATTTGCAAGACAAAATTTATATGAAGTATTTTGCGATAAACGTGCAACGCACGTTCCCAGAACTAGTGTTTATATGAACATCATGATTTAGATGCTTTAGATAAGTGTCTCAAAGAGTATGTTATGAAATCATGATTTAAAGGAATTATTCTTATGACTATGAGTTTTTCTATGAATGATTCGATATTACTAGATTCTTACCGTTTCAAAAATTATTAATATGATTATGATTATGCATGTTTTCCGTTGGGAGTTTACTTAGCAACGAGTGGACCTTGGGATGAAGGCTCACCCATTAGTAGAGGCTTGAGACCTTTAGTAGCAATTCCCTTGTCCCAGAACTACGTGCCCCCACAGGACTTAGTCTTAATTGACTCTAGCTAGTGGATCCACCTAAGCTCATGATTATGGTCCTTACCTTGGCAAGTACGACACTCTCTTTTCGGTGTGGAACCAGTATACTGAACTCGATGTTATAACTCACAACGTTTATGTCGGTTAACAGTATCTCCCACAAAAGCTTATGATTACCACATATGTTATGATTATGATTTAAAGAAGAATGCATGACCTTGTACTATGTTTTATGAAATCATATGATCAGCTTTATGTTATGCTTATTTGGTCATTGCATTATCATGTTTTCAAACTTATCATACTATTATTTCATGTTATGCATCCTCCCCATATTCATATTCAGTACATTCCGAGTATTGACCGCATACGTTCTTGTGCATATATTATTTTGTAATATAGCTGTTGACGCATCCTATCAGGCTCTTGGTTAGTACAGGATCTAATCAGCCTACACAGTTTTTGGTGAGTCCTCATGGTTAGGAGACATACCACCTATGTCGTCTTATGATTCACTTCAGACTTTATCTCGCTTATCATGTTCTTTTAGTTATGTATGTTTTCTTAATGTCATGTGGTTCACTTAGAGTCTCTCAGGATTCTAGGTACCATGCCACGTCTAGGAGTTAGTCTTGAGTCCTGACATCAACACTTTGTGAAGAGACAAGGCAGTACAAATACTCCACATGCTAAGAGAAGGAAAACACCCTGACAATTTTTTTCACGAACTTAGCTTTTGATTTTATAGATACTTTCCATTTTACTATATTTTAGGAGCTACCTTGTGAAGGAAAGAAGATCCAAAATATGGACAAGGATAAAACTCCCTACAACTATTAGAAAAAGGGAGTAATATTGAAGACCAGGATCACAACAACATTTTACAGATCGGAGTATTTAGAGTAGTCAACAAACTAAGATTATGAAACGGAAAATGGCTTGTTAGACTCATCATTAGATCTTTTCCAATGTGTGACATTAACATCTTGTATGTTCATTAAGGCTGGCAAGGGGAACGGGACATATGGGGACGGGATGGGACGGGTCGAGGTTTGACCGGAATTCAACCGGACCCGGGATGAACCGGACCGGGATTCGCGGGATAAATATAAGTCCCATCCCGTCCCACTAGATTAACGGGATGGGACAGTGTTTTAGGGGACGGGACGGGACGGGACACGGGATTTTTATTTTTTTTGTATTTATTTAATTGTTTTGAAGTTATATTTTTTTTGAATGACATTTTTAATTTTTATTGTTTTGAATATTATTTTTTAGCTAAGTTAAAATGCTTAAGTTTTGAAAAATTCAAATTTCATCTTTTAACTTTCAAAATTCAAATTTCAAATTTCAAATTTCAAATTTTGAAGTAAGTTTTGATAAGTAAAGTATTAAATGTAAATGCAACACAATAGTTGTGTAAAAAAGACTTGAATAAAGCCTTTAAATTTATTCAAATAAAATTTAATTGCAACTAACAACTTACAAGTTACAATTTACAAATTAAATATTAGAGGAGTAACTAATCTACGCAGCCACCTTCTAGGAAGGGTTCTGTTTCAAAAAGTTCTCGTATGTAAATCTAATATTTGTAACAAATATTACATGAGTAACTAATCTACGCAGCCACCTTCTAGGAAGGGTTCTGTTTCAATTAGTTCTCGTATGTAAATCTAATATCTGTATTGTCCAATAAAACTTTTTTCTAACTCTTGTATCAAATCGACGGTAACATCCTCCGGTGTTGGCAATGATGCTTGAAACTCTTGTGCATCTAGTTCATCGTCACTACTACATCCAAATATTGAATTAAAATAAGAGTCTTGTTTGGCGCTTAACTTTGGCAAATTATAATTTCTTCTCTCAGCGTTGATCCAGTCTCTAAATAAAACTGATGACTCCAAGCTTTCTTCAGCCAATGAATGTCTGTGATCTCCAATTTGAAACCTTGCCGCACTAAAAGCAGCCTCTGAAGCAACTGATGAAGCTTGAATAGCTAGAACATCACGAACCATTTTGCTAAGAGTTGGAAATGCACTACCACGTTTCCTCCACCAATCTAATACTTTTACGTTGCCCTGCTCGTCGGTAACTGTTTCCAACACTGATTAAGATATTCTTCAAAATCATCATGGTTAGTAGAATTAAGACCAAGAAAACCAAGCATATAATTATCAATATAATCATTGTTGATAGCATTAGAAGTTTGAGCAACAACTCCTTCATTAATTTCCATAGTTTTATATTTTTCATATAAAATTTTGGCTTGCACTTTTATGCTAGACTTACAAAATTCACAACTTGGAACTTCTTCCGGTAAAATTTCTAAAGTATCATAAAAAGTTTGAACAAGTCCTTGTACACCTCGTAATTTATATTGAGGGTTAAGTAAAGTCGCAGTTAAAAAAATTTGAGGAATAGGAAAAAAATATTTTTAAAATTTTTCAATCATAGCTTCAATTGACGGTCTAAATTTTTCAATTTTTTTGTATGTTTGAAATTGAATTGAAATAGCACAAATATTTACTAAGACTGATGAAATAGTAGGATAATAAACTCTAGAAAACATGGTTGTAGCATTATAAAAAAGTTTTAGAAAATCCAATAGTTCTTTGGTTTCTATCCAATCTTCATCACAAATTCTTTATAGTGGGTCAGAATTATGGGCATTAAAAACCATTTGTATGGGTCGTTGATATTCATAAGCAACTGAAAGCATTTCATAAAAAGAATTCCACCTAGTTTTAACATGTTTTGGAACTTTTCGTGGTGTAAGATTACATAGTACACAACGCTCGTTAAATTCCCTAATTCTAGCAGGTCTATGAGCATAAAAAATCCATAAAACAGCATATTCTATTTTCATACAACCACAATCAAATAATGAAATACCATCTTGTACAATTAAATTTAATATATGTGCAGCACATCTAACATGGAAAGCGTTATTATCAATTGGACATAGTCTAGTTTTTAACATAGCAGCAGCGTTGGTGTTATTAGAGGCATTATCTAATGCGACACTCATCACTTTATCACAAAGCATATAAAAATCTAAAATACCTAAAACAGTTGAAGCTATATAAGCACCAGTTTTTTTCTCTACACATTCTTTATAACTTAAGATTCTTTTTTGCAAATTCCAGTTATGATCAATCCAATGTGCTGTGACAGTTAAATAATCACGTCCATTAACACTACGACCCATATCAGAAGTTATAGACACTCTACAATCTAATATGCTAAATAAACAACGAAGATATTGACAATGTTTACCTTGAAATTCTAAAACATCAGATTTAACTGTATTTCTTGAAACACCTTTAAAAGATGGATTATAAGTTTATTGAATATATTCAATAAAATCGGGATGTGAAGGAAAATCAAAAGGTAAACCACAAACAGAAACCATCTTAGCTAAATTTCCGCGATCTCTTTCTTTATTATATTTACGTTGTGTAATTGGATCACCGGGGTTAGAAGGATCCAATGTTCCTTGTACCATGTTAGAACACTCTACCGATTGAGGAACACTAGAATTAATATCATCATCATCAATTTGAATTCCTTTTTTTTTATCGGCTAGAGCTTTGGCCGCCTTATATTCAATCGGTCTACAAGATAGCAAATGTCTATTTAAACCCCCCGTCCCACCTTGACCTCCACCGACTCTATGTATAAATGTTTGTTTACACTTATTACAAATAGCAAGAGAGTTTACAGTATCTAAAGTCATAAATTGCCACACAACAGAAGTTTTAGGGCGTTGATACTTCACCTTTCCCCTTGTAGGAGGTACAAGGGGGGAGGGGTGGGGGAGTTGACTATCTTCCTCAGTTGGAGGTGTAGTTTGTGTTGGAGCTTCCGTCGCCGGACTGGTAGGTGTTTCATCTAATTCATCTTCTTCCAAATCAACTTGTACTTCATCATCTAAATTTTCATCAACATTAGGATTATTAAAACGTCGTTCTAAAAATTCATGATCAATTTCAACATTTGTATCTATATTATAATGAGGAGTGAAAGAAGTATCATCAACAAAAGTAGAATCATTTGTATTAATTCTAACTCTAGGCATTGATTTAGAAGAAGAACCACCACATTTACTTTTATTTTTTTCCTTACTACTTTTTTTAGGAAAATTAAATAAATTGGAAACAACGGTTGCTATTTTTTCCTTACCGGTATTTTTTTTATTAGAACTCATATTTAATAAAATGTAAAATGTAATATATAAATATTAATAACACAAAAACTAATTGCGAAAAAAATGTATAAATAAAGAAATGGAACGAATGTACCAAACGTCTGCGTTAATAGCAGACGGTTATAACCAATTCTTGAAGCTTGCTCCAACCAAATGTATTATCGTAAGTTGTAAGTTGTAGCTTCAATACTTGATAGCAACAATATAAAATATAAAATAATTGAATTATAAATATTATGATATTAATTGAAATATAAATATTATGATATAAATTGAGAATTGAGAATTGAGAATTGAGAATTAAGTGGAATCAAGAATCAAGATTCAAGAATGAGAGAATATAAAATATAGAATTGAGAGAGTAGATAATTTGTGAGAAATAAAAGAAGGATAAAGGGGTATTTATAATATAAAGAGTGGACTAAAGTGTATTTTATGTAACTTGAGGGTTAAAATAAAAGATTAAAGAGTAGGAGTGGTAGGGGGGTGTTTGGGACTCCCAAAAATCAAATATATCTGTTGGGGGGGCCCACTAGCCGTTGCCCCAACGGTCCCCAACGGATAAATTCCAAAGTTTCAAAAAAAAAAATGGGACGGGACGGGACGGAACCGCGACGGGACCGGGACTGGACCGGGACAGACCGGGACGGGTCGACCGGGACCAAATCGTGAACCGTCCAGCTACCCGTCCCCCTATCCCCCTATCCCCTATCCCTCTTCGACACGTGGGACCGGGACCGGCGAGACGGGTCTCGAGCCGGTACCGGGACGGGACGGGCTGTCCCGGTCCCCTTGCCAGCCATAATGTTCATTGTGAGAAAAGAAATTCCATACATCATTTCATCTTCAACACGAATCAAACTAATGTGATTTCAGGGCATTAAAAACTGAAATTGGTAAAATGCAAGTTTTATTTCTTTGTCCGAAGAATATTCATCTGTTTTTGATTTCATAGCACCTGGTGATTGTTATGGATATGTTCATAGATGGTGGACCCAACATTTTACATATGTGGATTTAATTAATAAATAGAGATCGATAATAATAGTCAATAGTGTAACCAACGTCGAACACAACAAATGATATACATGTTGCTTTTTTATTTGTTTATTTTTTGTTAATAATGTAACCTCTCTTTTTTTTTAATCTAATAAAGTGAATAAATAAATTAAAAATTTATAAAGAACCTATTTACTTTTATTTTAACTAAATCAAAGTAAACTAACAAACTATATATAATTTCATGTTTAGCAAAAATTTATGAAAGAGAGTATCAAAATTCAATTAACAAAAGAAATGTTTGTTGAAGTAACAAGATTATAGAAATTTATTTAATTTGAGTAATTAAAAAACAAAATATACAAGGTGAAATAGAAAAAAAAGAAAAAAGAAAAAATATATAAATATAGTAAATTTATGAGTTAGTATATTAAATACGGAAAGGGTCATATTTGCCCCTATACTCTTAGAAAAGGGTTATATTTACCTTTAGTCATACTTCTTTGATATATTTGTCCTTATCATCCAACTTTAGGTACATATTTGTTATTGTACACTTATGCCACCACTTTTATTATCCTATGTGGCTCTTACATAGATTTATTTTTAATATAATTAAAATTTACTTTCTATTTGATATTTTACCCAACCCTCTTAAATAAAACCCGACCCACCCAATTTGAAAACCCGTTAACCCTAACTCCAATAGTTATCCTTTCACATCAGACCCACAGCATTCTTATCAACTCCGTAAAGAAGTTTTGATCTACTTAAAGCATAATAGGACATAATTTCTTCTCCATTTTTAGTTTCCGTCAAGAAGTTTTGATCTACTTAAAGCATCACATGTAGCAATTGGGTGGCATATATCAACTATCCTTGATTACACTAATGATCTGGTAGAAGTTGATAACAATAAGAAGAGGGTATCAGAAGTTTGTTTGCAAGAAGAGAAAATTTTGGTAGAAAATATATATACACAATTAATTGTTGTACCACTGTCATGATGAATAAACAGTAGAAGTATAGTAATGCTTTGCACTAGTGTTCACCGATGGGTTGATAAGAATGCCATGGTGAATTGGACGGTAATTTCGAGAGGAAAGGTATTGGGTTAGGGTTAAGGGCTTTTTTAGTTGGGTGAGTCGAATTTTATTTAAGTGGGTTGAATAAAATATTAAATAGAAAGTAAATTTTAATTATATATATTAAAAATAAATTCTAGGAGCCATGTAAGCGCCACATAGAATAATAAAAGTGGTGATATTATACTTAATAATACAAGGGCAAATATGTGCCCAATGTTAGATGGCAAGGGCAAATATATCAAAAAAGTATGACTAAGTGTAAATATAACCCTTTTCTAAGAGTATAAAGACAAATATGACCATTTTCCATATTAAATATGATTGGTTAATTTTTTTTTTTTTTCTAAAAGCAGCAAAGTTAATTAATTAATATTAAACAAAAAGTAGCAAAAAAACAACATGAAATGCTATATGGATCGGGATTCGAACCTCATCCAGCGTGGATTTGAACCCCTAGATAGTTGCTCCATAGCAAAGCTTTGTATCATATGGATTCAAGTAATTTATTATATTAAATTTGCAATAATTTTCCTTACATGTACAATAAATTTCACCAACGAAATGGATTCAACTGAACCCACTTGCAACCACATACGCCCCTCCAAATCAGGGCAGCTGGATCATCTGCACCATAACCAATTGTAGCTTATTTCATTATATACTTTTGTATTTTTTTTTCCAATTCTTTTGCAGCAAGTTGGAGTTGTTTTCTTTTCTTGTATGTTTTTCTTTTGGCTTTTTGTTAGTCTCTAGCTTGATTTTATTTATTTATATAACCACTAGCTGTTAGTGGTTTTTTATTTTAAAAAAGGTAATCAATAATTAGATACTCAAAATAATGTTACATGTCTGATTAATGAAACTTTTGAAATTTGCTTATTTTGAAAAGTATCTATGTCAAAATGGAATTTACGGAAAAAAAAAACTTCAGGAGTTTGTGTTTGATCAAATTGAAAGATATTTTTGTCAGACAATTAATATTTAATCAATATCTTGAATGCTGCTTTTGAGTGTCACAGTAGGATAAAACACATATAAAGATTTCCTTTACGATTAATATTGTATGTGTGGAATGAAATCACTTTCAGTAGTTGTAACGCCTCAAAAAATATGAAATTTATTTTTAATATCTAAAGCGCACTATAAGGTTGGAAATATCACTTTTTGCATGCTGAAATAGACTATGGACTAGTATAAAATCAATTAAGTATGATAATAAGTTTTAAGAGGTATATTTGAAGTGATATAGGGTCTAACGAGAGCCCTCGAGCCAAGCCAAGTTGGAAGCTACACAACATACTCAAGTTTCAAATGAGTATACACAAGCCCCAATTTTAAAAAACATAACTCTCAATCTATAAAGAGTGATTATGTGACCTATTCACAGGGTCGTCTCGATCATAAAGTCACTAAAGCAATAGTTTAGGGTCCCAAATTTCTTAGGACCCCCAATTTTTCTTATACATATGTGATAAATTTGAAAAGAACTTTTGGGTAGAAAATATAATAGTAACCGTTTACTTTATTTAATGAGGAGGTCGTTACAATAATTGAGAAATTGAATAGTGTTCAGTTAATTGTAGCATCCTTTAATTTCTTATGTGGCTACCTATTTTGTTGACTTATTTATGTAGAAAATTACCTAAATACACATTTTATTTTACCATAATCTCTAAAATTCCCTACCAGCTAAAAAAATTTCAAAAATCCCCTCTCGGGTACATCACTCTCCTCTCGCATACATCCCTATCCCCCTCTCGGATACATCCCTCCTTTCTCTGATACATCCCTCCCCTCTCCGATACATCCCTCACCTATGTATCCGGATGTCTATCCGGAAGTCCAGTGATGTATCCGGATGTCCTATCCCCTCTCTGATACATTCCTCCCCTCTCGGATACATTCCTCCCCTCTCGAATACATCCCTCACCTATGTATCCGGATGTCTACTAATGTATCTGGAAGTCCAATGATGTATCCGAAAGTCCAGTGATTTATTCGGAATCCATAAATTTTAAGAGATTTTTGTAATTTGGAAAAGAGTAGGGAAATAATGTAATTAGCTCTGAACATTATGGGATTTATGTAAATTATACTTTATATCTCGGCAATTATCATGAACCCACATTATTATTCTTACATTTACCTTCTTTTTTTTTGAATTGGTAACCTTGTATTCTTCAGCATTAAGAATATGCTGGGGACCTTTAGAAAATTAGAAAAGAACAAAAAGTAAAATACTTACAAGGATCCTAAGAATTCTATAAGTTGATCTGAATCCTCTTACCTATCTCTTTACACCAAAAATATAGACCTTTAGAAAATAAAAAAAGAACAAAAAGTAAAATACTTACAAGGATCCTAAGAATTCTGAAAGTTGATCTGAATCCTCTAATCCTATCTCTTTACACCAAAAATATAGAGATACAATGCAATTCCATTTAACCTTGTGAATGGAATTGAATATATCTTCATAATTCCTACTATTCCTCTCCTTCCACATTGTCCACCAAATGCAGTGTGGAATTAAATTCCACAAGGTCTTCTGTCGCTTGCTACCTAGTTCCTCTTCTGATCCAGCAACTTAGTAAATCAGTTGTATGTTCTGGCATAGTCTATTTCACTTCTGAAAAGCTGAGAAACATGGACCATATTTTTGTTGTGAAAGTACAATGTAAGAATAGGTGACTATTAGTTTCCCCTGTCTTCCCACATAAAGAGCACCAAGGAAATAGGATCTTTCCTTTCCTCCTCAAGACTTCATGTGTCAAGCATGCCTTTCTGATGACCAACCAAGTAAAGCACTTAACTTTTGTTGATGATGTAGTCCTCCAAATATTTTTCCATGAACTCTGGTATTTGCTGCTTCGCAAGATGCACTCCTTTTTATATGCCCTGCCAACTGTGAAGATCACATCCTCACTGTGACACCATCTTACAGTATCATTGACAGTATTGGTGCCTGCAAAATCCCCAACTTCCTCCAACAATTTGGCTACTCTCTCTATTTCCCAATCATTTAGTAGTCTTCTGAAATAGAGGCTCCAGCCTTGTTCTGTCTAATAATCATTGATCATTGCCTCAAAATTGGTGCATAGAATAAATAGATCAGGAAACAGGTCCTTTGGGGGGTTTTGTTTGATCCATACATCGCACCAGTATCTAGTTCTCCTTCCATCCCCCACCTTGATATGTAAATTTGCTTCTAACTTGGGCCATAAGTTTCTAATAGCTCTCCAAACCCCCGCTCCATAAGCATCAGTGCTTACGTTACTACACCAGAATCCGTCCTCCCCATATTTACATTCAATCAAATCTTTCCACAAAGCTTGCCTCTCCTTAGTGTATATCCACAGCCATTTCATCAAAAGGTTGTTGTTATGCTTTCTCAAATCTCTGATGCCCAAACCACCTTTATCTTTTCTATGCAAAAGTGTCGCCCACTTGACCAAATTGTATCCTTTGTTCTCTTTGCAGCCATGCCAAAGGAAATCTCTCCTGAGCTTGTCTGGTTTCTTACCCACTTTTGCCGATATAGTGAAAAGAGACATGACATATGTTGGGAGAGAATCTAGGACAGAGTTGATAAGGATGTGTCTACCACCAAAAGAAATGTACTGAGCCTTCCATCTGGCTAGTCTTTTTTCAGTCTTCTCCACTATGATGTCCCATATCTCCAAATCTTTTTGTTTATTACCTAGAGGCATACCCAAATAGGTTGTGATCAATTTCTCCACTTTGCAACCCAAAATGTCAGTTAGCCTTTGGATGTTTGTCACATCCTTAATAGGATATAAACTGCTCTTTCCCCAGTTAACTTTCAAACCTGTAGAAGCTTCAAAAAACAACAAAATTAGTTTGATGAATCTAAATTTCTCCTCATGTGGCTCACATAAAATCACTGTGTCATCTGCATAAAGTAGATGAAAAATCTCTTTAATATCACCATTGTTTCCACTATTCTGGAAACCTCTGATCTATCTGTTTTGAATAGCAATCCTTATCAAACGATCAAATCCCTCCATTACCAGGATAAATAAAAAGGGTGAAAGAGGATCACTCTGTCTGATTCCTTTGCCTAAAGAGAAAAAATCCATCGGTTCTCCATTTACAAGAATGGAGAATCTCACCGTGCTTATGCAGAATTTTATCCATCCCACCCATCTTCCTTCAAACCCCATTTGTCTCAAGTTGTTCAGTAGGAAACCCCAATTTACATGATCGTATGCTTTTTCAATGTCCAACTTGCACATTACCCCAGAAATGTTTCCTTTCAACCTGGAGTCAACACACTCACTTGCAATGAGAGTTGCATCCATTATTTGTCTTTCTTTAATAAAGGTCATTTGGTTTTTGTTGACAAGCTTATCAATCATTCTTTTCAACCTTTCTGCTAGTAATTTTGCCATCACCTTGTAAACTCCAGTAATCAGACTTATTGGCCTGAAGTCTTTAAGTTCAGTAGCACTAACTTTCTTGGGGATGAGTGCTACAAAAGTAGCATTAAAGCTCTTTTCAATAATCTGTCTAGCATGGAATTCATGTGTAGCATTTATAATATCCTTTTTCGAGATCTCCCAGAAAGACAAGTAAAAGGACATGAGGAAATCATCATGTCCAAGTGCTTTCTCCATAGCACAAAGCTTTAAGCAGCCTAAGATCTCCTCCTCCTCAAAAAGAACCTCTAGTTCTATCTGCTCCTCCACACCAATGGTTCTGATCCCCTGTAACTGTAGCTCAGGCCTCCACTCCTCTGGTTCTAAGTACAAATTTTGATAGAAGCTTTTGATGGTCTCTTTAATGATAGATGGGTCATTAGTATTGCATCCATCCACCATCAGAGACTCAATGGAATTGTACCTCTTATGAGAAGTAGCTACTCTGTGAAAAAACTTAGTATTTTTATCCCCTGCTTTAGCCACTGAATTCTTGATCTTTGCCTTTATCTTATTTCTTCATTCTTAGCTACTTGCTCATATGTGATAGCTAAATTTGTTTTCTATTGGATTTCCTCCTCTGTGAGCACTCTTTGTTTCTGTATAGCTTCCCATTTGGCCAGCTCCTCCATAATCTCTGCCTTTTGTGCTTTACAATTGTTTCTATTATTCTTACTCCATTCCTTCATCTTTCCTTTCAAAAGTTTCAGCATTTCTGCCATAACAAAACCTGGGTTCTAGTTATTACAAAAGACTGCCACCACAATTTCACCTCTTCCTTGAATCCCTCCACTCTCATCCACCAGTTTTTGAATTTGAAGTACGACTTCTTGAAATTCATATTCCCACATGTCAGTAGAATTGGGTTGTGGTCAGATCCCAACTTTGGCATTATGGATTGCTTGATAAGAGTGAATTGTTCCTCCCATTGTGAGCAATAGAGAAATCTATCGATTCTGGAGGCTGTTTGGTGCCCTTCCCCTCTTCTCCAAGTGTAAGACCCTCCAAATAAAGGAGGGTCTACTAATTCCAACTCCTCAATGCATTCAAAAAGCTCAGTCATAGCACCATTAATCCTAGAGCAATTGGATCTTTCTGCCGGGTATCTAATGACATTGAAGTCCCCCTTACTACCCAAGGACCTTCACACAGACTTCTCATAGCACCCAACTCACTCCACACTTCTCTCCTCTCTATTTTCTTGCACTTAGCATAAACTACTGTCAAGAACCAGGAAAATTCTTGATTCTGGTTTGAAAATTTCCAGGAAATGCACTGTGATCGTGCTTCCACCAGAACCCCCTCCCATATTCTTTTATCCCACATAACTAAAATACCTCTACCAGACCCCTGTGCCTCTACATGAAGTTCACTCAACCATCTATTGTTCCAAATGCTGTGAATTAAACTACTAATATTATCTTGTAGTTTAGTCTCCAAAAGGATATACGCATCTGCCCCCCATTGATTAATCATGTTTTTGACTAAATCCCTCTTCTCTTCGTTGTTTAACCCCCTTACATTCCAAGAAAATATTTTTACCCTCATTGTTCCACAATTGATAATCTCCTCCCTCTGCTCCTCGGCTCCCCCTCTTTGAATTTCATATTGAAAATGAGCTTCCTCAACTCTTTTGGCACTGATTGGTTGGTTGTGCTGCTTTTATTGTCTCTGTTGCTTTGTTCCTCCCTTATGGTTTTTTTATCCCATTCTACTTATTAATGAGAAGAATTCTCTTTTGTAACCCTCTGAGCACACCCCAAACATTTGGCTTAATTTGATTAAATTTATGTGAAATCTCGACATTGCTCGAGACTCAAAACCCTCCTCAGATATAGTGTCATGGATTCGTGCAAAAACTCCATCTACTCTCTCGACAATTCCATAGACTCATCACTATCAAAACTTTCCACCTCCATGTTGTATATCTCCTTACCCCTTGTCTTGTCATTCTTAGAGGAGTTCGCAATCTGGATTGAGTCTTCCGGCATGCGTAAAAGTTCTCCTCCCATGCGCATGCAACCCTCAATGTCACCAGCTATGGTGGAATGGTCAAGGGAATTCAAGGAAGAAGATCCCAGAAAAGATTGAAAGTCAATAAAAGGCTCAATAAAATATTTGGGCTTTTTAAGGCCCAAAAGATTTTGAGTCTCTTTTTTTAATTCCCCTCACTATTTTCATTCTCTCATTATTGAATATTCTAAAGTCTACCAAACGGTTAAACCTTTTGCATTATGTAAAATCTATTGTTGTGTGTTTATAAAGAGATCAAATTTAATTTGTTTTTAATGTATTCTTTAAATTTCAAGCATTGCGATAAATTAATACTATTTTAATATTGTTATATCAAATTCAACGCAACTATTTCAATATCATTAGATAAACTTTTTAAATTTTTGAGCTAGGTTTTATCATTCTAACTTTATATTATATTTTTTGTTGAAAATTTTCATTGTTTATATTCTTACTTCATAAGATTTGTGTACATCCTACCTTCTCGAGACTTCACTTGTAGAATTACATTGAGTATGTTATAGTTATTTAATTAATATATGACAACTAATAAAAAGAAGGCCTCTCTATGAAATATGGGTTTAGGCCCCCCAAAACTTGTTGAGACGGCCCTGCCTATTAATCACATTAAAATCCTTTGACTCTAGTTTCTGATGCCATAAACCGTTCGTCAATCTAAGATTTATAAAAAAAAGTTATGCCCATTTCACTGGAGTGCAGACTTTTCATTGTCAGAGCTAGCAAGTTTGGCATGTGGCAGCATGCTCCTTATTGACAAAAAAATATTTTCACATTACCAACTGCCAGATGCATCTCTACTGCACAATGCACATTAAACATGATTTGTTCGTCTTCCCTATTTCTTTTGCCCTCATTATTGTTCAAGTAATAGGCCTTGCACAACTTTGTATCATATAAATATAGTATATTTTTTTGGGTATGAAAATATTGAAAAATCTTGGAATCAATAAATGTAACATACAGCATCCAAGCTTATCATTGAATTCTTTTTTTTAGAGAGAGCTGCTTTTATGTGTTTGTTGTGTAGGTACACGTACATCCCATTCCAAGGGCTTGGATTTAGACTAAAACTTGCAACCTTTAGGGCTTGATTGGTGCGAAGAATAAGGTATAACTAATCCTACAATTAATTTTAAGATGAGTTTGTCCCATGTTTGGTTAGGATAAAATCGCGGGATAACTTATCCCGGGATTTAAGTGTTACTTTTGTCCCACTTGAAGGTGAGATAACAAACATGAGATAACTAATCCTGAGATAACTTGTTCTCCAACCAAACGAGCCCTAATAGTATCATTAGATGTTGGATAATTTTCAGCTGCATTACCATTACGAGTTTGTAGGCACGCAAGGGGTAAAATTAGCAAAAGAGATGGGCTACAATTAATTTCTCAAGTCATAAACTCAATCAATAGGGCATTTCTGGAACAGGCTGCAATAATAATTTTCTCAAAGTATTGTTCCCTATCAATTAAGGATTGACAACATCATGTAGATGAAGCATTTGTATTCGCAAAAGGAAAAAGGATACAGATCAAGTAGAGAAAGGTTTAGACGTTACGCAGAAGGTATCATACCCACAAAGCACAATGTTGTTCTAGTAGAAAGAGGCCTTCTGCAATAAACATTTGGCTGCACCAATAAAGATAGATGGAGGTCTTGATGTGGACTAAGCACAGGATCATGGTTAAGCCACGTTTCAACAACAACATACCCAGTGTAGTCACACAAAGTGTGATCCGGGGAGGGTGTAAAGTGTACGCAAACTTTACCTGAGGTAGAAAGACTGTTTCCAATAGAAACTCAGCTCAAGGAAAAACAGTTCAGAAAAAGAAGTAAATGAAGTACAAGAAACAACAGATAATCACAAAAATAGCAGATAGTTAACATAACAAAAACTACAAAAAACAATACGATAATCAAGGTACAAGAAACAACAAATAGTAACAGAAATAGCAGATAGTTAACATAACAAAAACTACAAAAAACAATACGATAATCAAGGTACAAGAAACAACAAATAGTAACAGAAATTGAAGGACAATAAAGTACAGGAGCAATACTACGACTACTAATATGAATCGACGGTAAAGCCACACTTCATTAGAAAAATAAAATTTATGAGCACCCAATAAAAGTGCAAACAAGGATCGTAGCAAAGGTTTGAGAATCATTTGCTGTGTCCACCAAATAAAGGTTGTGCATAGTAGTCACCCTCCGAAAATCTATGCCAAGCATATCTTCCGTTCAGATTTTCTACATCTTCAAGTTCACCTACATGCTTCAGAATACATAGTTTAATGTTCATTACACAAGTTCCAGAGATTTTTTTTATCGAAGGCATATTATCTAATTGTCTCCCATGTTCAAGGATTCATTGTTTAATTTAGTCCTTACACAATGTTATACATGGGGACATCCTCTGCAGGTAAAGTAGAATTTTTTATTAGCTATTTCTGATTATTAAAGGTGCTAAAGACCTACAAAGACATCAAAGCAGAATTATAGATTCCAAAAATGTTTCCAAAGCCACATTGGTATCAGAATAAAGATATAATGCAAAGTATCAGTTTCGAGGCTTCACGAATAAGGGAATAAAACACTGGCAATTACTAGTACGTAATAACACGAAGCTCAAGCTGTTGTGTACCTGGAGAAAGTGTATCACTACAATTACCAGGAACCTCATTTATATGTATAACTATACTACTCCCAAAGCCTACGCATCCAACTGATGCAATAAGAAAGTTTTAGGTAACTATTGACCAAAAGCAGAACATAAGACTGATAAAACGGTAAGGTAGAATAATGCAAAAGCTAACTTGTGGCTGAGCGTATCCCCCGGGCAGCCATTTATTTTTAGGTGCAAGGACTTCATTTACGGTGCTCACATATTTGGCATGTGGAAGCATTCTTCTTATTGAGAAATGTACACTTCTCGCATTCCCAACTGCCAGAAGCATCTTCACTGCACATTAGGCATGTCGTGGTAGAGTCAGCATTCAGAAATGTGCACGAATCACATGCCCAACCTTCAAAATCAGCAATCAAATTTTGTGTTAATGATGCTCCTGTGGCAGAAGATGACTCTCCTAAATCGTCGTCATCCAACTTTATGATTAAGGATGCCCCAGCATTTGTTTTCCTGTGCTTTTTCCCACCATCTATTCTGCTGCTGCTGCTCCCAGCCACATGTGGAGTTTTAGACAGAGTGAGGTTGTTGCTTCCAGCCACATGTGGAGTCTTAGACAGAGTGAGATTGTTGCTTCCATCCACATGTGCATTTGCCAAATTTTTCACACTGCCTGCTCCAATGTTCATTAACTTTCTGCCCCCAGCTAGCAGTAAATTACTCGAGCTGGTTGTGCTGCTCACCCCAGCTACATGTGGAGTTTTAGACAGAGTGAGGTTGTCGCTTCCAGCCACATGTGGAGTTTTAGACAGAGTGAGGTTGTCGCTTCCAGCCACATGTGGAGTTTTAGACAGAGTGAGTTTGTTGCTTCCATCCACATGCACATTTGCCAAGTTTTTCACACTGCCCGCTCCAATGTTCATTAACCTTCTGCCCCCAGCTAGCTGTAAATTACTCGAGCTGGTTGTGCTGTTCACCCCAGCTCGTTGTAAAAATTGTGGGCCCAAAGTGTAACTCCTTGCTGCTACAGGTGTCTCTTTTGATTCCATAGATTTGCCGCCCCAAGCTTCAAGTAGACTCTTTGAAGTTCTGACAGTATTGTCTTCTGTTATAACAAGATTATTGGCCCTATTCGTATTTCCTCCACCAGCAACTAAGACATGTTTCGAGCTTGCAGTGCTGTTAGTGCTAGGTAGTTTTGCATTTCTAATTCTCATGAGGGTCATAATTTTCTCAGCTCTTGCCTTGACGAGCATTCTGTCCCCACCTAGTACTAATTTTTTCGAGTTCGTCCGTTTGCTGCTCACAGCCGGAGTTTTGGAGCTCGTTGCTATGTTTCCAAGAGCTCCTTGCGAATCAACATCTTCAAGACCATTCTCAAGTGCTCTAACTAAATTCTCAAAGTAATTCCTAGTCACACTAGTCAGACTAGTAAGCTTTATACGGAAATCATCAAATGTTTTGGAATTACCTTCTTCAACATTCAGGTAAATCTCCAGTTCCTTCTCTGCACAAAGGTGAAGCCTCTCCAAACCAGCCTCTGCCTGGCCTTGCAAATACTCAAAAAACTGCCTTTTCGTTTGCTCTTCATCAGGCAAGTAAAACCCATAAGCATAAGTCCATTTCAACACTCTCCTACACTCAACAATCTGCTTCCAGGCTTCTAAGATGAACTTCAATTGTGTCTCTGGTATGGATTGCAATTCACTCAGCTCCTTAACATTCACTTCCCCCATTCTCCTCAAATCTTCTACAGCTTTTCTCCTTGACTTCTCATTAGCAGCCCATCTCTCATAATAATGAGTGTACTTCTCAATAGATTGCTTGGCCATTTCTTTCTTTTGCTCATCTTCATTCCCTGGATTGTACTTGTTACATGAATTGTAACCATGAATTGACCAAGAATTAAGGCACAACCAACAAAATTGATACTTGCAAGGGTCTCGACAAGTCATTCGCATACACCCTTCATTCTTTTCAATCGGCCTCTTGCATTTAGGACAAGCCTTTGTGTAAGCCAGAATCCAATTTGTGTTCTCTGATTCTGCATTATTTTTCTCCATCCACCTAACCACCATATCACAATCAACCGGACGATGAGCTTCCTCCGTACAGCACCAACAAAAATAATTCGAACAGCCACATACAACTTCACAATTATCACTCCCTATATCAAATTCAACTGCAAAATTACATCCAGGAGCAGGACACCACTTAATCTTCCTATTTTCCTCAACATAAGAACGAAAAAGAAATCCATAATACCTCTTTTTATCATCCTCAGAGGTTAACTGATCGATCATATCCTGTGAAACAGCAACTTTACAAGATGGTTCTGCACATCGCAAATTCAAACATCCAGGACCATCAGCTATTGAATTAGAAATATACCCTTTCCAACATTCAACACAAAAAGGATGACCACAAGCAGACGCCAAAATTCCATCAGATGAATAATCCTCAAAGCAAATTCCACAAGCTACCTCCTTTGATTCCCCAAATTGAACAACTTTTTCCTGAATTTCCAAGCCAACAGCTTCTCTAACATTGGATTCATCGGCAAACCATTCTTCATGAACTTTATTCACACTCCAGTTATACCGACGGAGTAAAGCAGATGCATCAGTTCTGGAAAGAGAGAGAACAGAAGAAACTTTGGTGATATCATCATCCATGAGACGACCGATATCATCATCGGACAAAACGACATAGTTTTTGTCACGGGGAAGATCATCAGGATCATTATCGATGATATCATCGCCGGAAGACTCCGAGTCACTTTCTCCACCGTTGATGAGGCCTTCATCGTCGCCGTAGAAGTCATCGCCGGCGGAGTCTACGTCGCTTCCATCGTACATGTCGACGTCGTTCTCCATGATCAAAAAGCGAGAAGGTAAAAAAAAAGGTTATGAGAAGTAAAATGGCGCAGCTGAGTGAAAGTACTTTTGTTCGGAACAGAATTTTAGCCCTAAAATACTTGTTTTTTAAGATTGTTCAAATCCGCATAGTGATTGGACAAGGTTTTACATATTTTGTGGAACCATGGGACTACTGTGTTGACGTGGCAAAAATTGAGTATCATTTTATTTTTGGGAAAATTATGTAATGGACACAAAATATAAAATAATTATAATTCTATAATCTAACTCAAACTAATTGAGTAAATATTCATTCTCCTAAAATAAATTACAGCTCATGCCCCCTGTAGTTTAGGCCCAATTTTCCTTCGCCCCCTTTAAATTTAGGGCCAATTTCGCCCAATTTTTTTAAATTTAGACTCAATTTACCTCAACTCAAAACTTTTGTCCTAGTATTTTTGTTCTTTTTCTCATTTATTATTTTTTCCTATCATTAATTACTTTTGTTCTTTCTTATTAATTATTTTTATTTTCTCTTTTATTCTTTTTGCATTTATTATTTTATTCTTTTTTTTATTTTATCCTTTATTAGAGATACTATTTGGTACTGTCCCCGTCTCATTTTATGTGAGATAGTTTGACTTGGCACGGAGTTTAAGAAAAAAAGAAAGACTTTTAAAACTTGTGGTCTAAAATGAATGATAGAAATTTGTATGACTATAAATCATTTCATTAACGGTAAAATGGATATTTTAAAGTTAAATTGTTACTTAATATAAAAATGTGTCATTTTTTTTTGGACTGACTAAAAAGGAAAGTAAGTCATATAAATTAGGACAGAGGGAGTGGTATTTTTATTATTTCTTTTTTTGGGTTAATTTATCTTCTTTTTAGTTTTTTTCTCCCTTTCTATATTTTTACCTTTTTAATAAATAAAATAAATTACATTTTTTCTTTTCTTATTAATTATTTTTATTTTCTCATTTATTATTTTTATTCTTTTTTTCATATTATCTTTATACCATTTGGTAACAATTTTATTATTTTTTTCTCTTTTTTTTCTTTTTGTTTATTAGTTTATCTTCTTCTTCTTCTTTTTTCTTTCTATATTCTTACATATTTAAGAAACTAAAATAAATTACTTTTTGTTCATTACTTTTGTTCTTTTTCTCATTTATTATTTTTATTTTCTCTTTTACCCTTTTCTCATTTACTATTTTTATTCTTTTTTTTATTTTATCCTTTATTACAGATATCATTTGGTAATAAACACATAGCAACGACTCGTTGGTGGGGTCATCGTGTTCTTGATTCAAGTATTTTTTACAATTGTAGTGATAATGTAGGTGACAAAGAATCAAGGATTTCTACAATGTCTGGGCCAATATTTTCTTTGCAGTTGGATGTCAACACAACAGAGATTAATGTTGGAACTCAGGCCGATCCAGTTATGGGTGCTGAAAACCATGATAATGTGGGTGGTGAAAATCCTGATAATGTGGGTGGTGGAACCCCTGATGATTTGAAAGGGAATGGGAAGACACCCATGGTTGATTGTGATCCCATTGATGAACAATTGAATATATATATACTGATTTAGTATCATTGACTAATGAGTAGTGTGTGAACAAGAAACCTTAAGAATACCACAATAATCAATATATATATATAGTAACATTGACTTATGAGTAGGGTGTGAACAAGAAATCTTAATGATACCACAACAATATATATATACTCTTATACTGGACAAGAAACCTTAATACCACAAGAATATATATATATATATATATATATACTGGTTTAGTATCAGTTAAGCAAAATTATCAGTCTTAATGATGCCAATACAGTATGATATACTGATTTAGTATTAGTTAAGCGAAATTATCACTTGGGGCACCTATTGTAATTATTTAGGGGGGGGGGCATCAATGTAAGGGGTTATATATTTATAATTAATTTGTATTTATGGGGCATTTGCTTAGTTTCCCCTTTATTTTTTTTGGTTCTTTGCATTTTGTAATCCTAGTGCATATATACTACTAACTAGTTTTGATACACGATACACTATTTTCTTTAAAATAATGTCAATATATTAAATCGATAATTTAAGTAAACAATTATAAGTGAAATAATAAAGTATAAATTTCTATATTGAAAGTTATGAAATCAATATCCCAAAAGATTTATATCTACTAGTATACATATTCGCGTGTTGCGCTGTTAGTTGATAAATGTAATCGTAAATTCTGATTTATTTACAATTTTAAAAATAAATAAATAAAATAATATTAACTATAATTATTTAGATCAAAATCATAAACTAAATAATATTAAAATAAATTAAATTATAATACTCTCACTACATTCATAGTAGCTTCTTGTCAGAATAATAAAGATATAAGAAAATTTAATTGTTAGATTAAAATAAATATAACTTAGAAAAGTCCTACAATTATGATAATGATAAACATAAAATTAAACTAAAAAAAATTAATCACTTAAATATCAAATTGTAGGAATGTTATTCAAATTTTTAAATTTTGCCTTTCAATTTTTCTAAAAAATCATTTATCAATTATATGATATTTAAAAAATTGTATAATTATATTGTATTTTAGTACTATATAATTCTTACAATTGGATGATATTATTATAAATTTATTTCCAAAAATTAATTAATTTGGTTTCTTCCCAACTAAAGTATTTTTTTTTGTATATATTAGAAATTTTGTGTGTGTGTGTGTTATGAGAAGACAACTAATGAAAATGAATATATAAACGAGAAGGAAGTCAATTCACACTTCCCCATGTCTCCCTTTAATCTCCCATTTACTCCCCGTTTCAATGATAATGATCTTTCTACCTTCTTAATTTTCAGTTAATATTTTATAAGTCTAAATATTATAGAATTGCAAGAGATTCATTTACTTTTTAAAAACAATTATCTAGTTTCAATTTTTTGAAACATTATCTTATAAGTGTCAATTTCACTTCTTTTTTTTACTGTTACTTGGCTTAATGACGAGTCTTTTTCCCTTCTTTTAATAATAATATAAAAATATATAGATATAAAAAGATATATTATTACTCTTCTTCTTATATATAAGCCAACAATATGGAATACCAACATAGCTCTACAAAATTGTACTAATAGCATCAAATTTTGTACTACACCATTGAGCCCTATTTAGTGGTGAATAAACACGTGTACTATACGTGTCCTTCTACATACTCGATTTTCAATTATTTTGCTTTAGTTCTTTTGTCAGTTTTCATCTTTTTGGTTTTCTTCTATTTTTCTACTTTTCATTCTCACACTGGGCATAGAAGGAGAAAAGTAGCTCACTGATCGAGCGCTCTTGCGCCGAAGAGGAACGAGGCTAAGCGATCTGTCGAAGCTGTGGGATGTCAAAACACATCGGCAGGGATATTTGAATTCCTTGTCCACTCTTTCCAGTATTTTCCGAAAAACAACAATTAGGAATAGAGAATATATATCAAAGAAAGGTCTAACTGTTGGAATCATTTTTTCCAAGTCAACTTTTAAGAAATAGAGGTATTACATTTTCTGAGAGGGAGAAAAAATTGATGGAAAATTAGAGGAGTGATTCTCGTCTGCTGATGAATCAATTTTGTGAAATTTCATACTTGACTCCCGAAATTGGATGTAATTTTACATTCTAATAGTAATTTTTTTGGATTTCCTTACTTTTTTTGGGTTTAATTATTTTTTTCTTGAGATATTGATTTCTTATTTATTAAAGTTAAAACTTTCTTTCACTTTTTATGTGTTATAGTGTGGCAAATGGAAAAAGTTAACATGAACCCATCCCTATGAAATGGGTGCAGCAAGAAAGGAAGAGAATAAAGCAAAAAGCTCACCAGAAATCTTATGAGCTTTTGGAGCTCTTCCTTTAACTGATTTTGCACATACGTATACTTATTCACTATTTTGTCTCAATTTTCTTAGGTGTATATTGTATTACAAAGAATTCAATGAGAATACAGAAAGGTGCAATGAGCAAAATTCTCAAAGGTTAGTACTATATGACAATCGATAGTCATTTTTGGAAATTCCCTCCCCCTTTTTCTCTCCGCAGTTTTGTCTCATTGATAAGCTTGTGAGAGATTTGACAACATTTTCCTCTTTTGTGGTTTAGTATTTTATGTCTTTTACATATTCTCAGCTTTTTAAACTATTTTTTGATTGTTTAGAATCTGTTTCGTTCATTTGCATTTTCGATTTAGTCAAGCTGTATTCAGTTAATATGCATTTCTCACTATTAATGTGTTAACATCGAGATGCAACACAAATATTGAGAATCTAGAGCAATGTGATCTTATTAAGAAAGAAAAAGTAAAAGGGGCTATGAGAAAAGGAACATCCAGCTAAAATGATGTAGACTTTGTAATTGTACATTAATTAGATATAGATCAATATGAACATCTATTGTGAACATCTATTGCAATGTTTCTTTTAATGAAATAATAGATTTTATAGAAAGGGATTCAAAAAGATGCAATTAGACCAATATTGAATATTTATTGCAGATTTTTATACAGCTTTTAGTTGGCTTGCAACTCCTCTCCTAGTGTTATATAGATAGGAGTGTGTGTGTGCGCTCTTAGGCCAAAGCTTATATGAATATTTGTTTGTGTGTTTGTGCTCGACTCACTGGTTAAGATTGTGCATATACAGATTTACCACTGCTCACTAGATTTAATTCATCAAAACACATAAATTTTATTTACCTACAAGCGTTAGAGTTCATCAACTGGTATCTACTTTTTAGTGTTATCTCTAGGTTTAATTTATATTAACAAAGACATGCTTTTAAGTTATGACCACCAAAAAGTCCAAATATATGAGCACCAATGATGTAGTAAAGGAAGCAACATGCATTGTATCTGAATCTTTAGAAAATTGAGCCCCACACCATCAAAAGAGTTGTAAAAGATCAGTCTACTTATGATTGTAGAATAACTGACTATGCTTCTAATATTAATATTTTAATGCACTCTGATTTTTGTAAAATATGAATAATGGAGAAAGCTTCCAATTCAGACAAACAAATAGTGAATAATATCTTAGAGATTGGGCTGGTTTGTTCACAATTAGCTAAGAAATCTCATGCCACCATTTCATTCTTATCATTTTGTGACACATGCTCAGTCTTAGTCTTTGTATGTCCTTCTTTCCACTTTCACTTATTTATATTCAAATTCTCTACATTTTTTTGCATTGCTCTGCATATTGCTACTTTGTTGCTTAAATTTGGGGTTTCTCTTACATTTCTCACTAACACTTCTCTAAGAAGTCTCAAGATATCTAAGAGTGTTGTCATTTCATATATTTACATGGATTTAGCATAGTTCAATTTATCTTTCAAGGCTTTATAAATGTTCATCGTTTTACTATTGAATTTAGTGTCTTATAGAGGATGTCTGATTTTCTTATGGCTATTATAGAAGTTTCTTCTTCTTTTCTGGACATGCATATCAGTAATTGTATTTGATTTTTTTATTTTTACACATTTATTTGAGCAAAGTGTTTCTAATCATTAGTTATATAGCTAGAGCATGTCTGTTGAATATGTGTGCTGGCATGAATTTTAATATCCTTTAGTCCAAATAGCTCGCCTAGGTGTATTCTTTTATAATTTTGCTCTGATTGATTGGTTGTATGAAATGAATAAAATCAAAAATCAGTTGATCTCACCAATTGACGTTTAGAAAAATATGCCAATTTATTATTGATTTTTGGTGTGTTAGGTTAGAGTTGGATCTATTTGTGGAGTTGTTTTTTTCTGTTAGTACATGTACTTTTCTATTTTTATTTTTGTGGTTATTCACTTGAAATGTAATCTTGATTTGTATATGCCTTTTTATAAATTATTTTATTTGATTGACAAGGAGAAATAATAAAAAGTGAAGCAACATTTGTAGAACTTGATGTTATCAACTAATTAAATGAAAAAAGGGCAGAAAACTCAGGAAAAGACTGCTACAAATAGACTGGTGTAGATGATTGTGCTAATTATACTGTGAATCTTTGCTAAATAAGTTTATTTGTTGATTATGATTATTTTTCTTGGCGATATTTCGAATGTGCAGTAAAATTTCTTCATGACATTGATTTTTTGTTTATCTAGATTCTAAACTTATATTTGTTCTGGAAGAGTCTAAATTAATCGATCCATAATTTTTTTATTCATTTACATTTCTGAAATTGTTATGCTTATCTAATTTAGAAATCAAATAAGTTTTCTATTTTATTTATGAATGTGGTAATATATTTGATAGGTTGTTATTTATGCAGGTGAACTCAATTCAGGTCACCAAGTCAAGAGTCAAAATGATACTATGCTTTGACGACTTTAAAATAGAATCGGATACAAATTTTCTATTAGAAGATAACGACATGCCCAAAGTAGCTGAAAGCTGATTAATCGGAAGCATGTATTCTCCAATATCTTGAACATGTAATGGAAGTTATTTGTTGCTATTGATGGTAAAGAGAGTTGGTTCAATTAAAATAGATTTATTGATTTTTCAAGAGTAAACTTAGCTCCTACATAGTTGTATTTAAGGTGGTTTTGATCCTTCTTTTTTCAAGCACCCAACTTATGCTTTTTGATTGCTCTCTTCTAGGTTTGAATATGAAAGTATCAATTAGTTTTCTATTTTGAGAAAGGCTTGAAGGTATTTCGTAGAAATTGAAGAAGAAGATACTATTGACCTGGTAGTTAAACTACAATAGCATTTCTATTTATAGTCTATTATCTTTATGAAAATATTATTACTGTATATTTTGTTTGCTTCTTTTCATCTCACATGGTTACATTTATCTTATATCAATCAACATAAAAAGAAGGACCATTGATTTTAGAAAATGCATTTTTATACCCCTTCTTGCTGAATAAGGAGAAATACCCGAAAATGAGAAGTCATATGAGGGTCTGTCAACAAAGCAGCAAAACGATAAGCAAATGAAAATGATAATGATCAAATTACATTTCACTTACTATTCTCTCCAATTCTTGAATCAGATTTAGAGAAATTACCTTAATTGGATTTTCTGATGTAATAACTCTTTGTCAGTTCAATGCGTCAACAAGTAATAATGATCAAATGGGTGAATTTGCTGATCTCTATAACCAACTCCGCAAGAATGTTGGAAAGAAATGAAAACCTTATTATTGTTTGAAAAGTATGTCAAAACAAGGAAGTCATATTTGTTGCTTCGAAAAATTTACAGCTTTTATTTATTTGTTTTTAGAGTGAAGGTTGAAAAACTTACCTAAACTATCATGTGTATGAGTTTCTTATATGAAATATCATTATCGATTCACTTAGAGAAGTGAACTATTGATGGTTGACGTGTGTTTTGACAAATTGTTGGTGATAGTTCATAGTTTAGGAATGAAACTCAAATACCAAATATTTTAGGTGTGTTTTTTTACCATTTACTCTTTGTTTCTCATTTCTTGCGCTATGATTTTTTGGTTATTCTCTGTTAATGAAATAGATAATGTACATGAACTTGCCGAAATTTTATTGTGAATTATAAACACTTCCAAACTAATTTTGACTTCTCTAGGAGGTGATTGATAGATATAAAAAAAGTTAGTGTATTACTCATGTTGAATGACATTATCAATGTTACAAAATACTTCCAATGTTATGCCTTTATATTTATTTTTCACAATTATATATCAAGTAAAAATGTTCTTTTGCTATACTCTTTTTATAATTTTTTGCAGAGCCCATAAGAGATGAAGAAATTGTTGAAAGAGATAGAAGTGTGGGGGATTATGATGACTCTTTAATGGACCCATATGTAAAAACCATGGAAAGACATGATGAATATAGTGATAGACATTTTGTTTTAGATAGGAAATTTGTTGAAGGACATGATGAATATAGTGATAGGCCTTTTGTTGTGGATGAGCTAGCTATGGGACATCTATGGATGGGTCTGATAAAGATATTTCCCTTTCCGAAACTAGATTTGTTGATAGTGCAATTCGAGGCATTCCAATTACACAGTTGTCCTGGGATAGTGAAGATGATTGGTACTTGAGCACTGGTATTCTAGAAGACAATGAGTTTCAGGTGCCTTTAGAATTCCAAATGCTCTGGTGTTGGACAGGTTAGATAGTGCTCCAAAACTTAAAATCTTGAATATTTCAGATTATGAATCAGTGTCTGAGAATGTGATACAATCTGAGATAGTAGAGAACCTAATCTTTACATAAAAATGTTGAGATGGTTTCAATTTCCAACAGTAAAGAAGAGGATAAAGCTAGAATTGATACTGTCTAGAATTTCATAATGGAGGGAGGTGAGGCCAATGATACTTTAGAAGGAGGAAAAGTTGTGTATCAGGTTGCAAGTAAGGAATATACTTTGTTGGGACAAGAGTTGGAAGCTGATGAAAAGCTTTTAGCAGAAGAAAGTCAAATTCTTGATAGTAGTGCAGAGGCAAAAAGTGCACATTCGTCTCAGGATTTTAAGCCTTCAGATAATGTTTACACTAGCCCAAGGGAAGAAAATAGGATATCAAAATTTGGAGCTGATGAATTGAAATTTTGGAAATAGCATTATCTCACTTACTAGAACTTTCGGGGATAGTCGGAAATGAAAAAGTAAGGAAGACAATATTTATCAAGAAAGTGAAAGTCAGGATACAATCATTAAAACTGAAACTGAACGTCATGATCCAAAAATCGACCTATGATGGCATCTACTACAACCCACCGAGTGGACAAGCCAAAACCCAAAATAAAACTTGTGAAAGAAAATAATTTAATAATAATAATAATAATAATAATAATGATGATGATGATGATGATGATGATGATGATGATGATGATGATGATGATGATGATGATAGAATCTCCTTCAGTCTCATCTATATGCCAATCCTAAACAACCTAGTACCTTTATCGTCTCTTTCAAGAATAGGGCAAATAGACCCGACCCATAACCTCTCTTTCAAGCAAGCTACATACATCAAATCTAAATTGCTAGTATTGAACTAATTACCCACTCCAATCAATCGCTTTCGAGCATCAACCGAAGATCGAAAGTAGAAATTAAGTTTGCAACCTTAACCTATTGATTAACCCCATGGTAAGTAGAAAAAATCATGCATGAACAGCAACAAAATAGAGCATAGCACAATACCCACTACATTAAATTAACACCCAACCCCATTAGAGCACCCCTAGATCTTGGGATTTTAGCCACCCATCACAAAAAGCAAAGAAATTATACCTTTCATGAAAGTACCCATGGGTAGAATGAAATTAAGCAATTACAAGCAAACCTACTTTGGATTCAACTTTAATTTGTATGATTCAAGCACAAAGTTGAAAAAACCCAAAAGCTAGAAAAGTGTTCTCCAAAACTATCTCTCAAAAATAACTCTCTAAACTCTCTCTTCGAACTCTCTTTTCAAAAACTCTTTTCGGGCTGTTTATAATTTTCCAAAATTTGGCCCAAATATCCACCGTCTGATAGCTTCGGTGATATTAATCAGGCTCACCAAACGCACTCGGTGGATCACCCTTTGCTCTTCAGCTCGCCTTGTGGTGCTCTAGGCTTCAAGTGTTTGAACCTCAGTCGGCGACTTTGCTTGAGTCAGACTTTCACGTTTGGTGCATCACCGAATACCCCCTTAGTTTGCCGTTTGAGCATTAAATCATTGTCTTACACACTGTAACTTTAGGCGGTGTTTATCAAGTTCGTCTTTCTTATTTGGCACATCGCCTTTACCACTGGAGTTTGCCGACCTTCTATGTTAGACACAAGTGCTTTGCACTGTCACTTTGGGTGAGGTCAGGCTCAGTAGGTGATCCACCTATCATGTTAGGCGATCGACAGTTTTCATTTTGCACTACCTTTTGTATTTTTTGCCCTTCTTTCAAACATCAGTCCTTGCCTTGTCAAATTGCCTTCATAGCTGCAAAACATCAATATTTTATTAGAAAAGGACAAATTTAGGCATTGAGGATGTTTACATCCCAACTTTATTCAAATAAGGTGAAACGCCGTGGTAATTAAAAAAAATAAACAATTATTTTAAATTTAAAAAAATTTAAAGAATAAAAGAATTTTTAAAGAGTCGCCACCTAATTTTAGGAAAACTAGGAAATCAATTAATTAACTAACAAAAAATAGTTTACGAAACTAATAGATTCTAGTTAAGGGGTTTAAGTTATTCCGAAGGGAAGGTGTTAGGCATCCTTCGAAATCTACGACTATGGGTCCCTATTGAATTCATTTTTTAAAATTGAGGAGGAGATAAAAATAATATACAAGTATAATAAACATGCGATATACATAAATAATAAAATAAAACAATAATATAAGAAATGACCTAAGTTTCGCCTAACGTGAATAATATACATATTAATGAATATAAAATATCATTCGAATTCAATTGGAATAACTTCAATGGGAAGCGACTCCGGGATACATGTAAAGACACTTAGTAAAAGTGTTAGTAATAAATAAATATGAAATAACATAAATAAATTAAATAATAACTTAAAAATAAAAATTCGTCTTATATACATGAAGGCCTTGGAAATCGACGCTAATTTCTTCATCGGCCAATTTTAACATACAATATATATAAACTTAAAGTACATTTCCGTCTTTTAACATTGGGGAGGCCTCTAAAACCGACAGAGAGATTTTTTCATTGGCTAATTCAACACACAACGTATATGAACTTAACAAAAGACAATGTAAAATAATATACAGTAATCGACTGATAAACAATATAACAAATGGATAATAATTTCACTGAATGTTCTTAATAAATAGCATGCAATCAATCAATAAATAAGAATAAAACAAGTCATACATTAACAAAAATAGAGCAACAATAATTGTTTTAATCAAAGCAATAACTAAGATAAAATAATAGAAAGTCAAATACATAACTAACATGCAATTCAATGACAACCATAAAGTCTATCTAAATTAAAACAATAGTTTAACAATCTATAAACAAAAAAGAAAGAAGAAGAAGAAGAAGAAAGAATAAAATAAAGTAAAATGCAATAAAGTTGAAGCAATACCTTTACCATTATTTAAAAAAATGTCAATTAACTAACAAAAATATTAAAGCCACCCGAATAATATGAACAGAACCAATCAATGAAATGAATGAACTATAGTTACTGGAGAATAAACGAAGGACTGGATCTGTGGTCGGATCTTGTTTGTTACTACGTCACCGGAGATGGAGCCACGCTAGACGACGGGATACCTGCAAAAATGAAGGAAAAATCGTGAAAGGGGAGAGGGGAAGGGAAGAGGCCATTTTTTTTTATTCTTCTCCGGCTCATCAGAGCGTTGAGCTCCTTGCCGGAGACAGAGGGGGAAGAGGGAAGGGGAATGGCGGCGGTGACCATGGTTGGTCTTGGGTCGCCGGAAATAATGGAGGTTTTGGGTGGTCATGTACGCTGGAAAAAAGTGGTAAAGGGGATTTGAATTTTGGGGGTTGTTTGTGAGCTGTTGTTTGGCTGTATTCCGGTGTGTGATGCCAGCGGCTTTTGGTCGGGGAAGACAAGAAGAGGGTGAGGTGTGGCTTTGAGTGGTCGAAGGAAAAGGAAAAGGGTTTGGTTGCTGGTGACATTTTGGTCATTTCTGGTGACTGGTTTCTGGTCATTTGAGCTCTATTTGGTTGTGTTCCGGCGAGGTTTCACCGAAAAAATGGAGAAGAGGGAGATGGGGTCTTTGGGTGGTGGACTCGCCGGATTCCGACGGAACTCCGGTGAGTTTGTCACCGGAGAATTATGAACACTAAATTTTTTTATTAAATATTAAAAATTTGAAAATTACCCCTAAAATCTTATCCACCACCACTAACTTAATGACCAAACTATTGCTTAAATAGAAAATCGAAAACCACCTATAGTACGATACCATTATCTTAAAATCGTGGGCCAAAACCACCGATTAATAAAATATCTGTGTATGCAATCTTATCAAGTTAATAAAATATCTGTGTATAAAATTTTATCTATATTTGAATGAATTTTTAGACTGTGCAAAAATATCAAAATGAATATTAACAAAAGTAAATAATAAAATGAATATTAATAAATGTAATCAATGGAACGAATGATATGTAAAAAAAATGTAAGTTAACAAAAAATAATGATTTAATCAAACTGACACAGTATTTACAATATTTTCACCTAGTTGTGACGAAAATAATATAATCAAAATTAACTAAAATTTAAAGTAAACTAATAAAAATCTTAATGTTTTGAAAAATAAGGATAAGTATCAATAAACTTATTTAAAATTATAAAAAAAGTATTTTGAACTATTGAATGAATAAAACTTAAAAGTTATGAATTTTGAAAATGTTAGGCCAAAATTTGGTGTCAACAACTGTCCTTTTCGTTGGATATGATTGATGAAAGAAATCATGGACAAAGAAAATTGACAAACCCCATTTTGACCGAACACATGACCTTAAAGTGTGGTTTGAATGTGGTGGAAGTACTTCTCGACTTGCTTCCAAAAGGTTTCACGTTGTGTTGCGTCCTTGTTGACGTAGTCCACATCTACGGCTTAATTGAGAATGCATCCTCTTGGATGTTCTTGAAAAAACAAAGATAAAACTCATTAGTAGAGCATAAATTAAAGAAGAAGGTAGCATCCCTTACGATACGACGAATGAAGATGATCCATCGATAGGATATAAATGCATGTCCATCGGTAGGACGAATGAAAATGATCCATCGGTAGGATATAAATGCATGTCCATCGGTAGGACGAATGAAGATGATCCCTCGATAGTATATGAATGTATGTCCGTTGGTAGGATCTTTGGGAAAAATAAATGCATGTCTATCGGTAGGACATATGAGAATGATCCATCGGTAAGATATGTGTGAACAATACCACTTCCGATAATGTATTATGAATATCCTTCAACGGCACCCTCCTCCTACTTCAACGTGGAATAGATAGGGTGCACATCCTTCACCTCTGAATAGATGCGACTTATAAAATATCTTTCAATGTCAGCATCCTCCGACTTCAACGTGGAATAGATAGGGTGCACATCCATCACCTCCGAATAGATGTGACTTAAAAATATCTTTCAATGTTAGCCTCCTCCGACTTCAACGTGGAAGAGATAGGGTGCACATCCTTCACCTCCGAATAGATACGACTTAAAAGAAATCTTCAATGTTAGCCTCCTCCGACTAACTATGCAATGGCCCTCTCGGCAAATGAAAAAAATATGCAATAGCCTTCTTGGCGAATGAAAATGCAATGGCCCTCTCGGCAAATTAAAAATGCAATGGCCCTCTCGGTAAATGAAAAATGCAATGGCCCTCTCGGCAAATGAAAAATGCAATGGCCCTCTCGGCAAATGAAAAATGCAATGGCCCTCTTTGCAAATGAAAAATGCAATAGCCCTCTCGGAAAATGAAAAATGCAATGGCCCTCTCGGCAAATAAAAAAAATATAATGGCCCTCTCGGCGAATGAAAATGCAATAACCCTCTTGGCAAATGAAAAATGCAATTATGGATGACTCGATGATTGTCCACTGTAACGAGGTGGGTTCTCACGTATCTTGAAAGTTTCATCCTCTTGATGCTTTCACCTGTTCCTGTACTCGAAAATGAATGATTAGTAAACACAATGTCGCCTTAGCTAGTGACTTGGTCAAGAAACCTTGAAAAAAGATTCTTTAAAAGAGAATATGTGCAAAATGCCTGATCACTTTGACACATGTGAGCAACCACTATTTTGCTCTTGAGCACTTTGTGTTCGTTGTAACTCATATCTTATTGGGGGATTCGTAAGAGGCGCCGGTGGCTCACATCTCGAATTTTTTTGCTTCATTATGACAATGCTGGAGATTTGAAGTTGACTTGGAACTTCAAGCGATGTTGGATCAATTGAAGTTGACTATCAAACTTCTGACAGTACTTGATAGAATTTTTGAGGTCTTCCTCACAAATTCTGTCCCAGTTAGATCTCTTGGCAAATCTCACAATGATCTCCAATCTTGACTTGTTGGAAATAGCATCTTTATTGTGAATTTTTGAGATCTTCTAAAAAATTATGTCCCAGTTTCTACTGTAAGGAGAAATGAAAATCACACAGGGTACATGATCGAGCCGTTGTGGCGCCTACATATCTTGTTGAGCCAGGAATCAGGTCAAATATAGTTCCAATCCTGTAGATGATGAATACTACAAAAAATTTGAGATAAGATCATCAGTAGAAAATGTGTAATATGCACATGATGAAAATATGAAAAATGACATTCCTTTCGATATTCAAAGCCTAAAGACAAAAAATATGTCACATTTTTGGGATGGACGATCCACTGAAGTGAAATAGGCGTCTCACACTGACAGGATTAGCCTAATGTCAAAAGCTACAATGGACAACCCAAAAAAAAGGGTATGCAAATTATTTTTTTTTTAAAAGAGAGAATCTAAAAAATATGCTTTGAAAAATATTAAAGATGGGTGCTTGCCCTCTTTTTATTTATTTTTTATTTTGAAAAATGAAGAATGTAAAAAGATAGTCAAATATTGATTACAATTGTTCCCAACAGTTAGGATTGCATGTAAATCTCTCTCCGTTTTTTTTTCTTTTTCTAACTCAGATTGAATTCGAGGTAATTCCTACAGTTTCAAGTGGTACCTCAAACATACTTAAGTATCAACAAGATTTGTTCATCTTGCTTCAAACAAAGGTTTTGAATTGTACCAATTCTCATATTTCAAGTGCCCTCACAACAAGAAAAGTCATATTTTACACATATTTGAAGCGTTTGACTTGAGAACATTTTTCAAAGTGCACTCACACTCACAAGAATGTTCAACGCATGCAACTGTGATACCATATGCTTTGCCCTTATGTAAATCTCCACTAATGTGAGAACATTTGGAATGAGATCATGTAGGGCTTGTCATTGGCTTGTAATGTAGGCTTAGGGACATGTAGGATATTTATTTGGGATAAGAGTGACTTAATCAGTCCTTGAGCGTCACATTGAGTTTGTGCTTTTGACGATTGATACGCCTTTGGCGTCTGATCCTCTTTGTTGTCCCTTTCTTTTGTTACGACTTCTTTTGAATTCTTATTTGTTGGAGCTTTTCCTTTATTTCACCCCTTTCTTTTGTTTAGGCTTCTTTTGAGTCCTTATTTCTTGGAGCTTTTCCTTTTTTCACCCCTTTCTTTTGAAGTTTTCTCCTTTTTTGGGGTATTTTCCTTTTTGTCTTTCACTGACCTTGTGGGGGTGTTTTTGTCTTTCTTTATTTCTTTCAAACTCTTTTTTTCTTTCTCTAGAAGTCGTTTTTGCTTCCTTGGCTTTGGGAGACTTTATATCTTTTGCCTTTGGCAACTTCAAACCTGGATCTTCTCTTATAATTTGCACATTTTTTGTGCGCTCAAGAAGGTTGGGCCAAGAGAGGGATAGTGCATGTAAGCACTCAAAATGGTAATGGCTAAGATGTGGTTTTCCAAAGAAAAGGCTTTAGGCTCAAAGTGGGGAAAACTAGGGATTAATGTCATTTGGTAGACTTTGAAAGGCACAATCGAGTCAAAGAAGGCCTACAATCCTTTCCCAAACCAAATATTACTCAGAATTTCACCTCGATAAGCATTCAGGCCAAGTTCTAGATCAACAGTGCGGTTCAATTGAATTTTAATCTAAAAACTCACCACACAATGCATATGAAACCATGAGGTTGGTTTTATTCTTATCTTGAATGCCTGCAAGAGAATATTCAAGCATCACAGAAGTACAAATGAGAGGTACCAAAAGAATCTATGGTTTACCACAAAGTCAATCCTCTTTATCACATCAAATATTTTTTACATGCTCCTAACTGCATTGATCCCAACTGACCTGATGACATGACTCTTAAAATATGTACACAATATTTTTTTTATTTGAAAGAATGAATACCAAACCCAAGAAGGGCTGCCTACGTATCTCACCGAAATGAGAATCAGGTGTGCGTAGTTCATGCAGATAAGGTTCTTAAAATATGCACACATTTTTTTTTAAATTTGAAAAAATGAATACCGAACCCAAGAAGGGCTGCTTACGTATCTCACTGAGATGAGAATCAGGTTCGCGTAGTTCGTGAAGATATGTCTTTAAAAATATGCACACAACATTTTTTTTTTTTGAATTTTGATAAAATGAATACCGAACCCAAGAAGGGCTGCCTACGTATCTCACCAAGATGAGAATTAGGTTCGCGTAGTTCGTTCATATATAGCATAAACATTTTAAAGATTTAGACAAACTCGAATCGATTTCTCGTAAGTCTAGTGCCACGGACATCTATAGCCGGGAAGTGTCTTTTGACCTCTTGTTTCAACATATTTTGTGTCCTCTCAACTGTCTGTGAGGGCACCTAACTTTGTATTATTTTCTCAAAGTACTTCTGGAGACTGTGTATGAATGCATCTTCCCAATTTTTTACGACAAGCACTTGCTATATTATTCTTTCTTGAATGTCTCTTGAAACTGTGTTCCCTGAATTATTCACAAAACTATACATTGTTATCACAATCCCCGACTGTTGTTGGGGACGGTTTTCCTGCAAAAATATGAGAAATGTGTGAAAGCAGGACCATCATGAAAAATAAATAACACAATAGATGAGTGTGACTTCATAGTCAAAGACTCCCCTGATTTGTCTTTTTGACTAGATATTATGTCTTGTGAAATACAGAGACTCAAATTTCGCGAGTCCTCCTGTCCCTTGCCGCTTCGGATGAGCAATGACCTCCAAGTACATTTCTGACCTTGTAGGGACTGAATCAACTTTGTTCTTTGAGAAGTGAGCAAGTTTGATTTTCGACACAAATTAGCCTCTCGCTGAGAAATAGAAAGTTACTCAAAAGGTAAAAGTGTTAGTTCATGTTCACAATGGATAATTCAACATATCACACAAAATAGTTATATATCATACATCATACAAATCATTATTCCGTGTCCTATACAAATGTGTGACCCTTTTGTGCCAAGGGTAGACCTAGCGATTTGAAGGATGTATTACGCCATTTGAAAACATTCCATTGCCCCTCGAAAAATATTTTATACAAATTTTATGAATAAATCAAATGGGGATACAAAATGAGGAAAAAGAGATATAACTAATCAGTCCCACGCAGGGGTACAATCCTAAACTAAGCCTTCATGGAGGGTCCTTCCTTCTTGAACTTCTTGTCATCTCCGAATGCCAACACCTTTTGGATGAAATGGTAACTTGTGAAGATCCTTTTTCAACTAGAGTAAGCTATTAAAATAAACCCCCAACCCCAAAGGACAATGGTTTGCCAAATGACATATACATCCTTCAAATTTAAACACACAAGTATAATCGTCCATAAAGACCGGAGGCCATTTTGGACTCAAGGTGGTCTTTCTAATGGGCCCAACACGCCTTGGGTATTGGGTCATCTTATGTCAATGCACTAAATTGGGGTTTTTGGCTTCGCTCTACTCTAGTTGACTAAGAGTGGCTTTATTTGAAGTGGACCGGTGACCCAAGTGGACTACTCGGGCTGGGGAAGATAGCAAACGTTGACCATCCAGTAGCAAACTACATTCGCTAGGGTACCCCGATAAACAATTTGGATTATGAACGACTGCGGCCCGCGTAATCATCCTTTAGGCTTTCAAATCAAAAGTGCCAATTGGCGGAGTAATGTTATGAATGCAATGCCAACGTACATATAATTAAATAAATAATGAATAAATAACAATTACAATATACAAATAATCAACAAAATATACAATATACAAGGTATAACATGATAAAGAAAAGTCTCCTCCATTTGAAAAAAAATGAACTCATAATGGTTAGAACCTCTATATCCCCAGCGGAATCGCAATTCTATTTACATCCCTACTTTATTCAAATAAGGTGTAACACCGTGGTAATTCAAAAAAATAAATAATTATTTTAAATTTAAAAGAATTTTTAAAGAGTCGCCACCTAATTTTAGGAAAACTAGGAAATCAATTAATTAACTAACAAAAAATAGTCTACGAAACCAATAGATTCTAGGTAAGGGGTTCAAGTTATTCTGAAGGAAAGATGTTAGGCATCCTTCGAAATCCACAACTGTGGGGTCCCTATTGAATTCATTTTTTAAAATTAAGGAGGAGATAAAAATAATATACAAGTATAATAAACACGCAATATATACAAATAATAACATTAAACAATAATATAAGAAATGACCTAAGTTTCTCCTAACGTGAATAATATACATATTAATGAATATAAAATATCATTCGAACTCCATTGGAATAGCTTTAATGGGAAGAGACTCCGGGATACCTATAAAGACACTTAGTAAAAGTGTTAGTAATAAATAAATATGAAATAACATAAATAAATCAAATAATAACTTAAAAATAAAAACCCGTCTTATATACATGAAGGCCTTGGAAATCGACGGTAATTTCTTCATCGGTCAATTTTAACATACAATATATATAAACTTAAAGTAAATTTCCATCTTTTAACATTGGGAAGGCCTCTAAAATCGACGGAGAGATTTTTTCATTGGCTAATTCAACACACAACGTATATGAACTTAACAAAAGACAATGTAAAATAATATACAGTAATCGACTGATAAACAATATAACAAATGGATAATAATTTCACTGAATGTTCTTAATAAATAGCATGCAATCAATCAATAAATAAAAATAAAACAAGTCATACATTAACAAAAATAGAGCAACAATAATTGTTTTAATCAAAGCAACAACTAAGATAAAATAATAGAAAGTCAAATACAAAACTAACATGCAATTCAATGACAACCATAAAGTCTATCTAAATTAAAACAATAGTTTAACAATCTGTAAATAAAAAGGAAAAGAAGAAGAAGAAGAAGAAAGAATAAAATAAAGTAAAATGCAATAATGTTGAAGCAATACCTTTACCATTATTTAAAAAAATGTCAATTAACTAACAACAATATTAAAGCCACCCGAATAATATGAACAAAACCAATCAATGAAATGAATGAACTATAGTTACCGGAGAATAAACGAAGGACTGGATCTATGGTCGGATCTTCTTTGTTACTAAGTCACCGGAGATGGAGCCACGCCGGACGACGGGATACCTGCAAAAATGAAGGAAAAATTGTGAAAGGGGAGAGGGGAAGGGAAGATGCCATTTTTTAAAAAATTTTCTCCGGTTCATCGGAGCGTTGATCTCCTCGCCGGAGACAGAGGGGGAAGAGGGAAGGGGACTGGCGGCGGTGACCATGGTTGGTCTTGGGTGATTTCGCCGGAAATAATGGAGGTTTTAGGTGGTCTTGTACGCTGCAAAAAAGTGGTAAAGGGGATTTGGATTTTGGAGGTGGTTTGTGAGCTGATGTTTGGCTGTATTCCGGTGTGTGATGCCGGCGGCTTTTGGTCGGGGAAGACAAGAAGAGGGTGAGGTGTGGTTTTGAGTGGTCGGAGGAAAAGGAAAAGGGTTTGGTTGCTGGTGACATTTCGGTCATTTTCGGTGATTGTTTTCTGGTCATTTGAGCTCTATTTTGTTGTGTTCGGGTGAGGTTTCACCAGAAAAATGGAGAAGAGGGAGATGGTGTTTTTGGTTGGTGGACTCGCCGGATTTCGGTGGAACTCCGGTGAGCTTGTACCGGAGAATTATGAACACTAAAATAATTTATTAAATACTAAAAATTTGAAAATTAACCCAAAAAATCTTATCCACCACTACTAACTTAATGACCAAACTATTGCTTAAATAGAAAATCGAAAACCACCTATAGTACAATACCATTACCTTAAAACCATGAGCCAAAACCACCGATTAATAAAATATCTGTGTATGCAATCTTATCAAGTTAATAAAATATCTGTGTAGAGATGTCCATGTACTGTATCTGGACCACCTCAGCCCTCAACATGGCAGCCTCAACTCTCAGGGTGTCCACAACACTAGAACTACCTTCGACCTTCTCTAAAGCTGCTATTCTAGCAGTCAAATCATCTAATCTCACAGTGTGGCTCCAATCACCTCCTCACACTTGAACACCCACTCAGTCAGAGGAGCCAAGGCTCTCTTGATTGCCTGGTCAATGAGCTGAGGCAAGTCCTTCTCAACCTGAGCAGCTCTAACATCAGCTGACCGGGCAAGACTACCCATCTAATAAATAAGTGCCTGGGTCAGTAGAGGACGAGTAACAGGAGAGGAGGGATGCCTCACAGCAACAGTAGATACAGAAGTAGTCGGTACAAAAGCAGAAGGGCCAGCAATAGATGAAGGAGTAGAAATATATGCTTGCTCCACAGAAGGAGCAAGTGTGCTAGTCTCAGGTGTCAATGTAGCGGGGTCAACCACTAGGGTGGAGTCAGGTGGTGGCGGCTTCCTCCGAGCCACATTATATCTCAAGCACTCTTCCTCTATCCTTCAGATATCACTAGATGAGGCCAGCATGACTCTCACATCTGTGGTAGCCCTAAAAGGGACTCATGCCTTCTCACATAGCTGTGTAATCAGAACTGGAAATGAAAGTGATGTCTGCTTCTGTCTCGCTCTCATCATTATCTCAAAAGCAATAATGACACCCACATGTATGTGCTCACGATCGATGATGGTGCCTACTAACACCGCCTTGTCATGGCGAAGAAGGACTCGTTCTAGGATGGCATCAGATTGCTACTGATGAAGCCAAACCAATATCTAGCCACAACATTTAAATCCTTCTTCACGATCTTAGCACCATCCGCCATCCACGAAGGAGAAGTATTAGAAATCAAGGGTGCTAACCAACCCTTCAGAGAATCCAGATCGTGGCACATCCGGAGTGAATATAAATCATCTGCAAATGCCGGCATATGTCGAGCAGTATTAATGTCCCTTGCGTCGCACCATTTCTTCCCTCTTACTTCCATTTTTTCAAGTGGTTTCCAGACTATGCCCTTTCACTTCTTTGGAAGGTCTTTGAGTATAAGCAGTGTAAAATTCCCTTACCCAAGAAGGGATGTAGGGACTCCTGGCTCTGGTGAAACCTTCAAACCGATGGAACTGAATTGTATCCAAGATGGCTGGGTAGTCACTCATCACTCCATCATTGGAGAGCCATCAATCCTCAAGTATGATTTACTCTCCTGCAGCTTTGAGCCTATTCAAGGCTCTTGGAGATATAATAGGGAGAACTCTGGAAGTCGATGTCTGTGCAGAAGAAGGCTGCACACCTTGGATCTAATTTCTGTCCTCTTCCTCACCACCCTAGGTTGTAACCTATCTTGGGTAAATGGTTGAGTGATGGTGGTTTTTTGACGACTATGTGCTTCTGAGGGTTCTTTAATAGTGATGCCTCGGTGTCTTTTGAGAGGAGGAGAAGGAGGAGGAGATGACTCCTTGTCTGACTCAGTATCAGAATAGACCACCTTCTTACCCTTTGTTCTAGCCATTTCCTGCAAAGCACACATTAAAGCACAAGATTTGCGAAGGTTAGTTAAAATTGAAATCACTTTGAATCATGTTTTAAAAATAGTCTTGAGGCTCGCCTAATGGGAAGGCGTATCGCCCAAAAGAATCAGCGAGCTCCAGTAGGATCATCGAAATGAACAGTAGCAAATTACTCAGGGTTCAGGCAAATAAGGCGGAGTTAATGCCAACTCGGCGATTCGCCGAGCTGGTGTTGGTGACCTAAGACAAGTCCGCTAAAACTCACCATGCAAAAAAGAAGATAACATGCATTACGGGCGATGCCTCTCCCACTCGGCGATATGCCCAATGGGTTCGGTGGACTAAGACAAGCCCGCTGAATGGAATAGTACCCAAGGCCATGCACATGCTAAGGAAGGTGAGCTGGGTCTTACTCGGCGATTTGCCTAACTTTCTGGGCAGGTTAAGACAAGCTCACCGAATAGGAAGTTTTAGCCCAGTGCCTAATTTTCACAGCCAAACCCAACAGGCACAACAAATACAAGTTACCCCCAACATTACAATCCACATATATGCTTGTTTTACCCATGGGTACTCATATTTCCCCAGATATCACTAAGTGTTGCATTAATTGACGATCTGCCCTTAAGGAAGTAGTCACCCTGTTTATCAGTAGGTAAAATCATGCAATGATTCAACATTGAGCTACTCAAACTTCACTCACATTCAATTAAGGATAGACCTAAAAATTATATCAACTCAATTTATCATTCTACCCAACACAATCACGATTCACAATTTATACAAGCACTTACAATCACAAGGGTATAGTTCAAATTCAACAATATGATGCTACCCAACAAAATTAAGCACTCAATTTCAGTTAAAGAGCTCAAGCCCACACCCTATATACAATCTAACTTTAAAATTATCAATAAAAAGTCGAAACACAACCTCTATGCCGAAAAGTAAGCAAGAAACTGAGGAATCGGGGTTGGGTTGACTCAAACTTCAAGCAAATGCACTATTAGCACCTTCAATCTACTCACACGAGGCACACAAACACTCAAAATGCACGATGCAAGAGAAGAGAATCGAAAAGGCTTTAAAAATTTCAAAGGTTTTGAGTTTTGAGTTTAAAATAGCCCTTGGCCTTTTTATACCAGGCCCGTTCGGCGCACTCACTAACATCGCCATACGTATTTGGCATATCGCCATCTGGAGCTTAAGCTCGCCGAACATGCCTGACTTAATACCAAACCTGAAGGCTGCTTTAGCGAACCCGATGGAGTCTGCTTAGTGCACTTCGGCAAACTGCCCTTTGGAGTTTTGATCGCCGATCTTGATAGTACACTTTTTCATCAATTCAAGCTCAAAAGGCGAACAAGAATTAGTCTGCTTAATGCCTTTGGCATATCGCTGAGTTAGTTTTGGCATTGCCTAAGCTTCCCTTGTCTATCTTTAAACCTTTTCTCAACCCACACTCATAACGCACGTTATTTGATATCAATAAAAACAAAAGTAAAGACTTGGGTTGCCTCCCAGGAAGCGCCTTATTTAATGTTGTGGCACGACATAGTCCTCAAACTCAACACATTCTTGGGATTTGGGATGGTGTCACTAGGCAACGTTCCCTTTTGCCTTGGATTGAGATGAGTAGCAATTTGACCCAGTTGGGTCTCCAGCTGCTTAATGGAAAATTAGTGAGAAATCACCGTCTATGATAAAGTGGAGAAGTCATTTTTCAATTCCTTCAACACATAATCAGACTCTTCAACCTTGTTGTAGATCCTTGCAAGCATGTCCTCAGTACGACTTCCTTCTGGCCTACTTGGTTCTTTTGGGCGTGGATGATCATGGGGAGGCACATACCTATCTTTTTCCATCTCCCTATCTCTCCAATTTCAACCTCATCAATCTTTCCAACCACTATCTCTATCCTTATTCCAACCTTGGTTCCCACCTTGTCGTAGATAATTGGTGTGAGAACCCCCAAATTTCCCAAGTATTGAACTTTTTCATTGTATAATGCCTCAAACTTGGCTTCATCCAAGCATTGCCCAATGTTAGTTCCAACTGTATTGACCGACTTAGTTCCACCTCCCATGACATCTTTGGACAACAAATCGATTTGGGTCATCATTTGGCCATGTTTTCATCTCTTTCATGGTCCTTTTCAATTTGTTCTTTTGTTAGACCCACTTGTAGAGTAGGCACTTGGTCCTCTCTAGTGTGCCATGCTCAGTTAACCTTAGTTATATTATCTAACAACAATGCAACCACCTCATACGATTGTCTCATTAAACCACCATGGACTAATTGATCAGCTACACCTTTATTGACTGAATCAAGGCTGAAGTAAAAGTATTGTAGAAATAAATTATCTGGAACGCCATGCATTGGACACTGTAAGAGTAACCTCTTGAACCTCAGCCATGTCTCATGCAATGGTTCACCTCCAATGCGCTTAAAAATTTGGATTTGGATTAGAAGTTTAACCATCTTCGAAGGTGGAAAGAATCTCTCCAAGAAGACATCAATTAGCTCATCCCACGAAGTGATTAAATCATTTGGAAACTCCGCGAACCATCTTGTAGCCTCTTCCGTTAAAGAAAATGGGAATAACCTCAACCTTACGGATTCTTAGGAGATATTGTTGAACACAAATGGTCCACATACCTCCTTGAAATTCCTAAGGTATTCATGGGGATTCTCATGAGCTAGACCCCCAAACATTCCTTTCATTTGGAGCAACTGGATCATAGTTCCGGTGATGTGATACACAACCCTCCCAGTTGTAGGAGATATCTGGATTGCTCCCATGGTTTGAATAATATTGACGGGCATGTCATTCAAATCACTCATGTTGTCATTTTGACCATAGTGACTATCGTTGTCACTTCCATGGTCACTTATTTTGTCAACCTGCAAATCAGCTAACAACAACACCAAACAACAAAACTACTACAACTAAACAAAATTAAAATCTAATTTCTCAATTAGAATTCTTAACTACCAATCCCCGACAGTGGCACCATTTTTGATAATGCTCAAATCACCCTCTAAAACCAATTAAAAGAGTGAGTGATCGTAGTTGGTAAAAACCCCAACTAAGAGTTGCGGCCGAATCCCCAAGGAATGGTGCATAGTGAGAATTCCTTATCAAGAAATTTGGATTTTAACTCAATTCATTTGTAATAGTAAGACAATTGGGTGGATGGAACCACCAACTTAATGTAAAGATTTGGTTATCAATTATCATAACTAAACTAGAAATTAAATGAAATCAAGAGTTAACAAGTAATCTAGGGGTGCAGAGATTGGAAGTCAATCTCACATAGGGGTAATTGTGCTGCTCTATTGTGATGAACATTCTTGAATAAGCTAAGTCATCTTCAATGACACTAATCTTCTTTCGATCTCAAAGCATCTATGCATAGAATCTCCTTTCGGTCTCATCTATATGACAATCCTAAACAACCAGTACCTTACTCTATCCTCTCTTTCAAGAATAGGGCAAATAGATCCAACGCATAACCTCTCTTTCAAGGAAGCTACATACATCAAACCTAAATTTCTAGTATTGAACTAATTACCCACTCCGATCAATCTCTTTCGAGCATCAATCGGAGATCAGAAGTAGGAATTAAGTTTGCAACCTTAACCCATTAATTAACCCATGGTAATTAGACCAAATTCATGCATGAACATCAGCAAAACAGAGCATAGCACAATACCCACTACATTAACTTAATACCCAACCCCATTAGAACACCCCTAGATCTTGGGGTTTTAGCCATCCATCACAAAAAGCAAAGAAATTATACCTATCATGAAAGTAGCCATGGGTAGCATGAAATTAAGCAATTACAAGTAAACCCACTTTGGTTCAACTTCAATTTGTAAGATTCAAGCACAAAGTTGAAAAACCCCAAAAGCTAGAAAAGTGCTCTTCAAAGGTAAAAGTGTTCTCCGAAACAATCTCTAAAAAATAACTCTCTAAACTCTCTCTTCGAACTCTCTTTTCAAAAACTCTTTTTGGGCTGTTTATAATTTTCTAAAATTTGGCCAAAAAATCCACCATCTGATAGCTTTGGTGACATTAGTCGGGCTCGCCAAATGCACTCGACGGATCGCCATTTACTCCTCAGCTCGCCTTGTGGTGCTCTAGGCTTCAGGTGTTTGAACCTCAGTCGGTGACTTTACTTGAGTCAACCTTTCACGTTCGGCATATCGCTGAATACCACCTTCATTCACCATTTGTGCATTAAATCTTTGTCTTACACACTGTCACTTTAGGTGGTGTTCATCAAGTTCGCCTTTCTTATTTAGCACATCGCCTTTACCACTAGAGTTCACCGATTTTCTATGTTAGACACAAGTGCTTTGCACTGTCACTTTGGGCAAGGTCAGACTCAATAGGCGATCTGCCCTTCTTAGGCGATCGACAATGTTCATTTTGCACTTCTTTTTGTATTTTTGGCCCTTGTTTCAAGCATCAGTCCTTGCTTTGTCCAATTGCCTTCATAGCTGTAAAGCATTAATATTCTATTAGAAAAGGACAAAATTAGGCATTAAGGACACTAATTATTGAGCTATATGGACCTTAAATGAGTGCAAATCTACCACTTATCATCTACTTAAGTATCATTCCCAAAGATGGTCACTACACAAGCTCTATAAACTCGATCCACTACTAAAGAATCACCTATGGGGATACCTACATGCATAGGCACAAATATCAGCTCACAAGATAACTCTAGTCGCATAGCATAATAGGCAGACACATATGAAAATGTAGACCCCAAGTCAAATAAAGCATAAGCAAGCTGATAGGAAACGGAGATCGTACCTGTGATAATAACATTCGACGTCTCTGCCTCTGGCCTCCCCGAAAGGCAATACATATTAACGCGTCCACCTCGATCACCCGATCTTCCTTCCTGAGGACCACCTCTAGTACCCTAGGGACCACCCCTAGTAGATTGAACTAGAGCCCAGGAGGCCACACCTTGCTGACTCGGCTGACCCTGATATCAGGAACACTGACCCCTGGGGCACTCTTTAGCAAAGTGGCTAAATGCGCCACACTCATAACAACCCCTGCTGACTCTCTATGATGACTCGGTTGAACCTGACTGGCGACCATGGACAAAATATCCTGAATATGCACCCTGAGAAGTCTTACTCGGTACCTGAATCATCTGACCACTAGCTCTTGTAGTGCCACTATCTGTAAGCTTAAGAGTTGCCTGAACCGCCTAGCAGGCTGAAACTGCTTTGGGTAACCTCTGCTCAAAAACTCCCTACCACGGGCCTGAGACCCACTAAAACCACCCTGACGATGGGGCCTCTTGTTGCTGCCTCTATAGGCCTCACGACGAATCCCCTCAATAGTGTGTGTATTTTTAACTATTTGAAGAAAAGAACAATCCGATGCCACTATCTGCTCTGTAGCCACCCGAAGTGGAAATGAGAGTCCTCGGACAAACCTACGCACCCTCTCATGCTCTGTTGGCATCAGCATAGCCGCATGTCTAGCCAACTCATGGAACCATGTCTCATACTCTGCAATTGTCAGTGATCCCCGAGTCAAGTCTATAAACTCATCCCGCAACCTCTCTCTCAGTCTACGAGGTACATACTTTTCCAAGAAAGCCTCGGAGAACTGAGCCTAAATAACCAAAGGTGATCCGGCTGGTCTGGACTCAAGATAAGATCTCCACCACTACTTCACCGACCCATCAAGCTGGAAGGGGGTATAATCAACCCCATGGGACTCCACTAGCCTGAGGTTATGCAACCTCTACTGACAACTAACCAGAAACTCGTGAGCATCCTCACCTGCACCGGTGAACCTTGGAAGACCCAATCCGATAAGCCATCCAAATATCTTCTACTCCTCAAAAGACATAACAGTCCTAGGGGCCATAGATGGAGCAAAGGTCAAAACTGGCTGAACAACTAAAGGAGGGGCCACAGTAGCATGATGTGTCGGTGGGGTCTGAATACTCAGTGTCCCCGCTAGGGCTAAAGTTTATGCCTCATCTCTGGCCTGGGGTCCAGCTAAAGTGCTAGGCAAAGTACTCGCTAGCGACATGCCCTCCATGAAGCTGAGGATCCTGGCCAAAGAATCATGAAGTATTTGTGTTGCCACGAACCTTGGTGGAGGCTGGCCTGGCCCCCACACCATATGACTAATGCTGGAGATACTCAACCTATATCTCGGGCTCTAGTGCTGGTGCCCATTCTTGGTCTTGAGCTGGTGTGCTAGCCCATTCTCTCTCTCGACCTCTAAGTCAGCCTCGACCTCTACCTCTAACTGGGGCTCCACCTGGAGGTATAGGAGGCTCTCTTCCACCCACGGATGACCTTGGCCTAGCCATCTGAGAATGAGTAAAACAAATAGAGTTTAGACATTGGTACAACCATCAACGCACGATAAGAAATAAGAAGCAATGAAGGATACCTAAGAATTCCCTATAGCCTCTTGAAGATAGATACAGACCTCATCGTACCGATCCATGAGACTCTACTAGGCACGTGCTCTTTTACTGGTGAAATCGGTGAACCTAATGCTCTTATACCACCTTCTCACGACCCAAAAATTGAGTCATGATGGCATCCACTACAACCCACCGAGTGGACATGCCTAAACCCAAAATAGAACTTGCGGAAGACAGCAATTTAATAATAACAATAATAATAAGCGAGAAGAGAAATAGAATAAAAGGAATGGACCATATCGTAAATGTTTGATACAATACAAAATGCCCAAAAGAAATCGAGAAGACAAACTAACACAAGAACCAATCCTTAGACCTGGTGTCACCTATATAGGAGCTACTAAGTACAGAAAACTTATATATGCAAAAGAACTGACTAATCTAAAGTACAAAATATATGTCGATGTAAAAGAGGAAAAGTAGCAAGTCTCTAAACGGCAGGAGCTCACCATGATCCAAGTCTATGACGGTTGAGAAAGCTCCAATGCTCATTGAGGGTGCCTTATATTGGGAGATGCATCAAAAAAAGATGCAGAAGTGCAGTATGAGTACCAAACACGGGGTACCCAGTAGGCATCATAGGCTGACCGCGTTCAGAAAGATCAAATATATATAAATAGTATGATGAAACTAAATAGGAGATAGATAATGACCAAAAGTAACTAAACTACCAACAAAAGGGTCAACGACTAAATAATCACACCAAATAGTCACACAGGTAGTCAACCAAAATAGACAAGTGCAATGCATATGTGACCAATGCAAGATGGATGCAAAAGGTTCTGGAGTTGTCTCACCGGCTGTCCCGTAGACCTCGAGGCAACTATGAAACACCACCGGAGCTTATCAATAGTAAGTAAAAACCCAGAATTCGGTCTATAGGCCATCGGAGCTTATCAACAATAAATAAAGTAAAATCCGAAGTGGAGTCTACGGGCCATTGGAGCTTATCAAAAACTACCTTAAGAGGTGAAAATGGGATATTTTCTCTCCAAAACCAATTTCCATCAGTAAAAATGGTTTAAAACCAGTAATCCAAAATCTCTTTTAATTCCAAACTCCAATGTAACTATTCCATGAAGATGCCATGAATATACTTTCATGCCAAAATAATCTGATAATCACCACAAGTCAACTCAAACCACACACAACTAGGTAGAGAACCTGCCACACCACCCAAAAACACTAACCTGGAACTCCTGCTTCTAGCTTATGGCCTCAGGCCCAACAACTCAATAATCAAGTACAATTGATAATGCTTAAATTATCCTCAAAACCATTAAGAGAATAAATAGTCGTTATCAATAAATATACCCAACTAAGAGTTGGCATCGAATTCCACAGAGAGTGATAGAGTGCAAGGAATTCTACCAAAGAATTAAGGTTGTAAATAAATTCATTTGTAGCAATTAAGAATAAAGGGTGGATAACTCCACCAATTTTACTAAGAAGAAGGTTTTGGAATCAAAAGTCACAATTAAACCAAAACTTTAGAGATTCAAACAATTAGAAAGCAATCTAGGGGTGTGGGGATTGGAATTGATGTCACATAGGGGAAATTGTGTTGCTCAATAGTGCTACACAATCATGTATAGGCTGGGTCATCATCAATGACATTATTGTTCTTTCGATCTCATAGTATCAATTTATAGAATCTCTTTTCGGTCTCATCTATGTGAATTATAAATCAACCCATTACCTTAAAAAATCTCTTTTTCAAGAAGATTTAGGCAAACAGATCTGACCCATAATTTCTCTTTCAAGCAAATCATAGACATCAAACCTAAATTGCATGCATTTGACTAATTACCCACTCCTTTTATCTCTTTCAAGCATCAACCGACGATCGAAAATAGAATTAAGTTTGCAACCTTAACCCATGAATTAATTCATGCTAATTAGTCTAAATCCATGAATGAACAACAATAAAATAGAGCAAAACACAATATCCACTACATTAAATCAACACCCAACTCCATAATTGCACCCCTAGAGTTGTGGTTTTAGCCACACATCACAAAGAGTGAAGAAATTTTACCTATCATGAAAATAGCCATGGATGTGATGAAATTAAGCAATTATATCAACACCCACTTTGATTTCAACTTCAAATTGTCAAGTCCAAGAGTGAAAGTTAAAACCCCAAAAATAAGAATATTTCTCTCAAACTCATACAAAGTTAGGAACTAAAAAACTATTCTTAAAATTGATATGAAAAAGTCTTCTTTTTTCTCTCTCCTTTGGGCTATTTAGAGTTTCCCAAAATTTGGCCCAAAATTCACTGCGTGACCACTTCAGTGACGTTAGTCGGGCTCGCCAAGCTGATTTAATGGATCACCATCTTCTCTTTAGCTCGCCTTTCTCTTGCTTTAGGTTTCAAGTGTTTGAACTTCAGTCAGCAAGCTCGTTTGAGTCTACCTTTCACATTCAGCGAATCACCGAGTACCACCTTTGTTCTCCTTGCAAGCCTTCATATTTTATACAAGTCCTGTCACCTTCGACGATGGTCATTCAATTTGCCGATTATATTTGGTGAGTCACTATTTCTGTATTCAGTTCGCTAATTTGCCTTTACAATTTCAACTGTGAGCACTGTCAGTTTAGGCGAGGTCATGCCTATTAGGCGATCCACCCTTCTTGTTAGGCGATCAATAGTGTGGAGTTTACACTTCTTTTCATGCTTTTGGCCTTTCTTTTAAGTATTCATCATTGCCTTGTCCCTTAGCCTTCATAACTGCAAATCATTAAAATATCATCAGAATAGGACATAATTAGGCATTGAGGACACTAATTGTTGAACTAAATAGTCCTCAAATGAGTGTAAATTTACCACTCATCAACACCCTCAATTTAAACTTTTGCTTGTCCTTAAGTAAATAAAGAACACAATTAGTTCAACAAGGGTGTCTATAACAGTTCTCAATGAGAGCTAATATGCAGGTGCCACTACAAGACTACTCTCAAGCAAATGCAACACTCAATCATAATAAAAAAGCTTTAAATGATGACTAGCCTGTAAAGACTATTGCTTTTTCACTTATGCAAAACCATGTTTCAACAAATGCATTCAAGTTCCCTCACATCAAGAGCGATTCCATGCTCTCACAAAGCTCTCACAAAGCAAATCAATAACGAAGTTAGGAATCACTACAACTCTCGCTCTCTGAAAGAGAAATACATGCAAGATCCATCCCATAGGTTTGGCCATATTTTCCAATCATCACACAACCTAGTTCATGCAATATCTCATGGGTCCTTTTAGGCTTGTAATGGGTTGAGGGTTAAGTTATGGTCAATTTGGCTCAGTGACTTCACCTTTTCAAAGAATTGTTGTAATCATCTTCACCTCTTCTCAAGTTCTTTTCATTCTTTTCACTTGGAAGCTCAAACTTCAACTTGTAAGTCATTTTATTGGACACCCCTTTTATTTCATCACACTTTCTTTTTCATTTCAATTTTCAAATTTTTTCTCATCATAAGATTCTTTTATTTTATAAGGAGGGGTTCTTCTTTTTTGTAACATACTTCAAAGTTGAGTCTCCCTCTTTCTTTCTTTTCCTTCCACTTGGCTTTCTTTCCTCCTTTCTTTTCACACCCTAATTTAGGTTTTTGTCCTATATTGTCTATTCAAACAAACCAATTCCTTAAAAAGGATTTATAATTGAGAAGTTAGGGACAATTTAGCTCAAGAGGTTTCACAAGGTTGTCAACAAACAGTTTAGGCTCAAATAGTGTTAAGATGGTTGCATACCCTCACAAGGTAGACACAAAAGGTATAGTCATTTGGGTTTTCTCTCAAAATATGTTCCCAAGATCACTTCTTGTATTTATCAAAGTTAGACAATTGAACTAACAAGGAAAATTCTGTAATTTAATCAAGCATGATTTCAAGCAAACCTTACCATACAAGGTACTTCGAACACAATCGTTTAGCATAGCTCGACAAGATCAAAAGCTTACGTGCGATGTTCATTGCAAGGCTCACATCAAAACACAGCTAGTCAACACAAGATTTTAAAAGATCATTCAAAAGTGCAACCACACTATTTTGTTCTTGCAATACCAACACTAAACACAATGCTCATCTTCAGTACTATCCAAGACATCGATATTGAACACAATCTATCCTCGAACATTATCAATGAATACTCAAGCATTTCAAAGACATCAAAACTCATGGGGCAAATGAATATGGAGAGACAAAATGAGCTAAGCCATCACATCACTATAATAAAACCAAAATAACAAAATACTACAATTATCTAAAACTAAAGCTGAAAATAACAAAATATAATCAAAAAGAGAAATATTGGCACAAGTGACCTTACCCCACCAAAATAACAACAGTGTCCTCAATGTGGAATAAAAATAATGAGAGTATGAGAGGAGAGATAAAAGTCCCCCTGATAGGCTATGCCTGTGGAGTGCTCAAATCTGGATTTTAGGAGGGACAACATCATCTTGGGCATTAGTGCCTGGCAAAATAGTCACATGAGGCAGTACGGTAGTCTCAATTGGGGAATCAGTACTCGGCACATCAATGGGAGGAATGGTGGAGTTTGAAGAGACCCCACTAGTTCCAACTGTAGAGGTCTTCTCACGGGATCTCTCAAACGTAGCATGGTGTCATCAATAAATACAATCACAAAGATATTGCTTAAAGACCATGTTCATCAAGTCCATAAATGCCGCTGAGTCATTAGTCAACCCAAAAGACATCATCAAGAACTCATAATGACCATATCGGGTTTGAAAAGTTGTCTTCAAAATGTCATTCTCCTTCACTTTCAATTGGTGATAACCCGATCGAATGTCAATCTTGGAGAAGTAACTCGCTCCTTGGAGTTGATCAAATAAATCATATATCCTCGGAATAGGATACTTATTCTTTATGGTAACCTTATTTAATTGCCGATAGTCAATACATATTCGGAGAGAATCGTCCTTCTTTTGAACAAATAACACAGGAGCCCCCATGGTGAGATACTCGGTTTAATAAAACCCATATCCAACAAGTACTTCAAGTGATCCTTTAATTCCTTAAGTTCTACCAGACATACAACAAAGAGGAATATATATGGATTGTGTATCTAGAAGAAGGTCAATACCGAAGTCTATTTCCCTTTCAGGAGGAATACCAGGAAGATCATCAGGACACACTTTTGGAAACTCATTTAGAATCGAAAATAACTCAAGAGTAGGGGTTTCAGTATCTATATACCTAACTAGAACAAGATGATAAATGGAACCCTTGGAAATCATTTTCCTAGCCTTTAGGGAAGATATAAACTGACCCTTAAGAGTACAATTTCCCCCTCTCCATGATATGACAAGCTCATTCGAAATATTGAATGTGACTAATTGGGTCCTACAATCTATGGAAGCATAACAAGCATGAAGCCAATCCACCCCAATAATCACATAAAAATCTAACATATCAAGCTCTACAAGATCAATATGAGTCACTCTATGAAAAATGGAAATATGATAACTTCTATAAACTCTCTTAGCAACCATAGAATCACCAATTGGAGTAGAGACATGAAAGGGATTAGAAAGGATTTCAGGACCAACATGAAACCTCATGGCCTCATAAAGAGTAACAAACGAGAAGGTATCAACCGAATTCAAGATGAAATACTTCCAACATACCGGTCACTACATCCATAGAATATTTATGATTCGTCGACTCTGAAGAGCATAGAACCTATCTGACGAGGAGCACCCAAACCAGTACCACTAGGCTGAGCTTGCCTACCTTTCTTACCCTTGCTAACTTGCAACAGACAATCCTTCACTTTGTGGCCACTCTTTCCACAACTAAAGAAACCATTCATACCAGCCAAACATTTGTCATCATGTTTCTTACCACAACTCGAGCAAGCGGGAATAGAAGATATATTTCCACCATCTCCTTGAGGTTTAGGGTTAGACACCCTATCCTTTTTGAACTTAAGATTCAGAGCATGTGAAGGTCCTTGATAGTAAAACTTTTGTCGGAATTGAAGACGCCCATGTCCACCAGACCTAGAATGAGAAAAGTCACCATCACCAGTCCTTGCCCTCTTGGATTCTTTTTCCCTTTCCTTGAGCTTCTCCTCTTCAATTTGTTGGGCATGTATCATCAAACGAGAGATATCCATCTCCTTAATCGACATGGTGGTATGACACTTCTTGAAAACCAACTTAGAAACACCCGACACAAATTTACTTATCCTTGCCCTAGAGTCTGTAACCATAGTTGGAGTATACTTAGCCAATTGAGTGAACTTCAAAGAATAAAACTTCACACTCATATTGCCTTGACATAGATTAATGAACTCAAGCACTTTCGATTCTCTCATTTCAAGAGGAAAGAAATGATCAAGAAATGCTCCTTTGAATTTCTTCCAATCAAGAGGATCCCCATCAACCGTCCTATCTTCTTTCCATTGGTTGAACTAAACTTGAGCGACACCTTTGAGTTGGTAAGCAACCGATTCCTCCTTCTCAATCATAGACAATCCCATAATCCCCACTATCTTGTGTACCTTATCAATGTACTCTTGAGGATTCTCATATACCTTAGAACCATGGAACTCCAGAGGATTCATCCAAGTGAAATCCCTTATCCTTGTTGCCATCGTACCCATATTTGGGTTCACGGGAGCAATGGCCTCTCTATTTTCTTGGACCGTCCTTTTTTAAGCCAACACTTGGAAAGTAGCTCAGAATTCGACATGTGTCACCTGCTCGGCCAAACAATCAACTGGAACTTGAGGAACCTTAGGCTCCACATTTTCACCTGTATTCCTTCTCACGTAAGCTCTTCGAGGGACCATATACTAAAAAGCATCGGACAAGACTTAGGAGAAGGATCTTTATAGAGATAGACTCTATCGCACAACTTTAGAGTAATGAAAGAAGTGAAGTTTCCTAAACTCTTTGTAGCCTCCTATTCACAAATATGATGCGTTTTACACTTATGAACAACACTCTACTCAACGCGGCTTGTCAGACATCCTAGGACCTTTTATAAAATCTTATGCTCTAAATATCAAGTTTTTCACGACCCAAAGTACACCCTCAATGTGACACGGTGTATAAAACCCCAAGAGGCCCTAAACAAGCCACTTGAAATGCATACAACACAATATAATAAAAAATATAGGAATTTATGAAGATTGTCTCATACTATAAAAAAGTTGACATAAAGCGGAAGTTTAATCATAATCTCAACAAGCCATTCTAAACATCTCAAGAAGTGGTCGGGACGTAACCCGTACACCACGTACAACATATGAAAACTAAAGACATACGAAAGCAAAGTAAATGTGACATGGTCCTCGGAACATGAGGATTCACCAACTCTTCTATCTTAAAGTGATCAAGCAACTAGCCACAAGCGGGAGGAGGGAGATCGTTGGACCCTACATTAGTGAAACAATGTAGATAAAAGTATGCATATGTACTAAGTATGAGGGATACACATAAAATATGAAAACATGATCATAAGAGGATATAATTGAAAAACATGATATGCATGACAAAGGTAAGCATCATAGAAATCATTTAAAGAAGAATCCTAAATTATGAACGTGGTCAATACATCTTAAAACGTAAGGAAAGCTTCATAAAATCTTTGAAAGTAACTTAGTTCATTTTGTGAGACATTAGCTTTAACCGACAATAGACCATGCGAGCTATAACATGGAATCCGATGTAACTCCCACATCGAGAAGGGAGAGTCTACTTGCCAAGGTAGAACTCCATATCATGTCATATGCTATTTTTGGATCCACTAGCTAAGCCATTCAAGGCAATCCTACGGGGGCACGTAGTTTGGAACTAGAGGTTGCTACTAGAGACTACCCTATTTGAGCCTCCATCTTCAAGTTCTCTTGGTGCTAAGTTAAATCCCAATGGAATAGTCATTTTCATAAACATATTATCATACATGGAAAATCACAGTTCAAATACTAATCCAAGCTTAAAATATCATAGAGTAGCTCATTTAATCTTGAATCAAGCATGTGTGAGAAAACCTTTCACCAAACCATGATTCCTTAATATGTAAGAAAATCCTTTCACTATTTCATTGATGCTTATGTTAAAGCAATCTAGATCATAAAACATTCCTTTTCGTAAATCATGCTTAAATTTCATAAAAACATTATTCATCGATTCAAGCTTCTTCATAAATTCATGTCTTTTTAGGGTTCATAGGCAAAATCATGATCAATGCATGAGTTTGTGTGAAAACAATTGAAAAGTATGAAATTGAGTCAAAACAACCATAACAAGATAAAAATTGAACAATTCAATCAATGCCATTAGAACCCACGAATAATTGAATGAAAATCTAATCAATTTGATTGAAATTTGACTTGTAAAATAGAGAAACATTGGGATTCAATGGGTGAATGGAACCCATTGATGAAGCCCTACATACCTTGATCTTGAATCCCAAAACAATAAAGGAATTGGAGATTTGAAAACATGGAGAATCCTAGAATCCCTTGTGATCCTTGGAGAGAAAAACTTAAGAGGAAAGTTTGGGGATTTGGGGGAATAAAAGGGAATAGGTAGTTTCTTAGGAGTAAAAATTAGTTATAGGGTCTCTTTTATAGGCCAAACGACGTAGTTTAGGGATTAGAAGGGTAAGAAAAGACCCAAATAACCTTGTTTTAAAACTGTCGAATAGTTCTATGATTGTGACCTACGGTCTGTAAAACTTTCCACAGTCCGTACTGGTCAACTATATAACCAACTCCTGAAACCCAAATTTCACCTTACTTTCCACGAGACCTTTCTACAGTCTGTCTAAATTCCTATGGTCCGTAGGCTTCATCCATAGGACTCAACTTTTAGTCCAAAATTTCACTAAGTTTGAACCTTTTCTATGAGACCATCCTACGACGCGTCAAACTTCCTATGTCTCGTCCTGTTCACTCATAGGTCAAACTTCATAAAATTATTTTTAAAAACTCAACTCTGAGTTCTATGATTCAATTTCTACAGCCCGTAGGACTTTCTATGGTCCGTAGGCTTGACTCGTAGAACCTGCCTTTGTGCTAAAATCAGAAATTTCCCTTTTCTTTCATCTTTCCAAATTTCAAGGTGTTACAATAAAAGTTATGAATGTCATTCATTAGATAATTACGGATGGTCCTACAAAGTTTAGAGTGAAAAAGTTTCGAACAAGCATATTTACAAATTATTTATAGGCTAATGCTCACGAAAAACTAAGAAAACATAAAATTCATGTTTCGTGACCTCTAAACACTTAACAATGTGGTGTTGATCCTATAAAAACTATGAATATCATTCAAGTAATTACGGATGGTCCTATAAAATTTAGAGTGAAAAAGTTTCTGACAAGCATATTTTAAAAATTAATAGGCATTTGGTCACGAAAAAAATAGAAATATACTAAATATGTGTTTTGTGACCACTAAATGCAAAAAAAGTGGTATAAATCCTATAAAAGCAATGAATATTATTCACTAGGTAATTACATACATTTTAGATAACTTTATTCCTCAACCATTTCTGAGTCTGTTTTTCTTAAAATATGTTCGATAATTCTTGCGTGAGCAGAACAGAGAAGCAATTGGGTCTTCAATAGTGAACATTGATTGGTTCGTGGAGGTTCGATTGCAAAAACAATGTAAGGATTTTAGACTTCAAATGTTGTTAAATAATTTTATTGTTTTATTTACTTCATTAATCAAATCACTAGAACAAGACTTTGAGGTTCCCTTTGAAATTAGGCATGTACGGGAGCCACTATGAAGAAGTTTTGGGAGTTACGAAGGAAGCTTCGAACTCATATTGGTCATGGGTTGGAACGGGAATTGAACTCTACGAGTTCAAATCTCCTGTTGTTCCTCAATAGCTCAGTGGTAGAGCGGTCAGTTGTTAATCGATTGGTCGTAGAATTTAGGTTTATCACATATGATTGATAATTTTGGAATTGGTAGGCAAAATTTACTTTTGTAATATTTCATCTTAAACAAGCTCACAACTTTGTGTCTTATATAAAGACAATTAATTGTAACACTTCAGAAGTACCTAACTGTAATGACCCTAAAGGTCATTTTTAGAAATTGTTTTGTAAAATTATCATTTTACCAAACCTGATAGTTGCCTCAAGTCGTATTTGATCAGTTTTTGAAGTTAGATTTGAAAATAGATAGTAAAGTTGAGATTTTTGGAAGTTTTGGAGTTCTGGAAGCTTTTAGGTTGAAATGATTGACTTAAATCAACATTTGGAGTTTCAAGTATCAGAATAGAATTCTGTCAGTTTCATCTCCATAGCATGAATTTTGGGTGAGTAGGACTATTGGCTCACGTCCTGAGGTATTTAGATGTGTTTTGAAAGAGTTTTTGTGTTTTGAAAGTTAAAAGCATACGATAGTTGACCAAAGTGAACATTTGGTGATCTCAAGCTCAAAATAGAATTTTGATAGTTCTGTTAGCTCAAAGTTCTAGTATTTGGTCAAGATGTAATATTGATTTGTGTCCCAAAGGCTTTTGATTTGATTTTGAGTCATTAAACGAGATGCGGGAAAATTTAAGGCTAAAGTTTGACTATAGTCAACGGTTGAGCTTAGAAAGGCCATTTTGGAGTTTTGAAGATTCCACTAGGTCCGCATGGAGATATTTGGCTTAGTTGAAGGTTTGGTTCAGTTTCTAAAGCTTTTGGATGAGTTTCATGTCCTTATTTGAAAATTTGGAGTTTCTTAAGTTAAAGTTGGTTTTGATCAACATCGGGTTAAAGCTGTCACGACCCAAGGTACCCCCTAGATGTGACATGGTGTACAAGACCCCGAGAGGCCTCATACAAGCCACTTAGCATACATACATACAAGATAATAGAGAATAAAAGTTCAAAAGAGATTTTCATATCAAAGCTTTTAAATGGAACAGCGGAAGTCCACATCTCATGTCTCAAACCCAATCTAAACAAGAAAATAAAGTTTGGGACGTAACCCAATACAACATCCAAAAAGAAAGGAAATACATGAAAATAAGAACAACTAGGCAATGTCCTCGGATGGATGAGGACTCACTGAGTATTCTATCAAATCCTCTACTAAAGCTCTAGCCACAAGTGGATGGTGAATCACCACGTCCTACACCAAAGAAGTTCATGTAGGCAAAAGTATGCATTAGCACAATTAAGTACTAAGTATGATACCAATGAACATAAACACGTAAATAATGCTAGAGTGAAATATAATCATGACATGCAATGGCCAAACTTAAAACATGATAAACATGAGAAACATGAAACATAAAGCATATATCAAGGCCAAAGCAAGTTAAATCATCTTTCTTTCTTTTCTTTACTTCATCATGAGAACACTTGTTCAATAACTTGTGGGGAATAGCCTTAGCCGACATATAAGACCACGTGAGCTATCAACATGGAATCCGGTGTCTACTCCACACCGAAAAGAGGTGTCCTACTTGCCAAGGTAAGACCATGAACTTCTTAGCTTATGTGGATCCACTAGCTAATGTCTACTTAAAGACAACATCCAATGGTGGCAACATAGTTTATGGGATAGAGATTGCTTTTGGAGACTCGGCCTCAACTAACGGGAGAGCTCCATCTAGAAAACCCGGCCTCTACTAATGGGAGAGCTTTCACTAGAAGACCCGGCCTCTACTAACGGGAGGGCTTCTATCTCAATATCCACTCGGTGCTAAGCATAATTCCCACGGATTAGTCATTAACATATTCATATCATTATACATGGAGAGGTACAACTAGGGTTACCAATCCAAACTAAAATTATGTTTATAGATGCTTCATCTTCCATGAACCTATTCCAAGCTTACGTCATTAGAATAGCTCCTTAAGAACATTGGTAGTCGCCTCTTGTTCTTTTAAGTCATATTGGGAGTATTATGTGAGAAAACCTTTCACAACTCAACCATAGCATCCTCATATCATAACTTTGGTACTTCACTCTCAAGGCACCCTTAATTCATTATTAACTTCATATGAGAGATGCATAAGTTCATTAGCCTCTTATTTACTTAGCTCTTCATGCTCATAATTCATAGTTCATAGAGTTCATATGGGTTCATGCAAGTTCAACTCATATCATGCAAATCAATGCAAGCTCATGCTTAGAAAGCCATAATTAAGACAATTTACCCATACTTGAAGGACTCACATAATAGAGGAAAATCATGCTTTTAACTTAGATCATGCTAATTCATAGGATATCCTACAATTCATTCATAATCTCATGCTTAGTTATTTTTTTAAGATGTCATAAACTTCATCAATTCATAGATCAACCCAACAATCAAAGCATAGATTATCAATTTGGGGAGAATTAGCTTGGGATCGTGGGGGTTCATGCAATCTTTACATCAAATCATGTAATTCACGCTAATTCATGAACTAGACTGTACTTGACGCGGCTTATGAGATAACCTAGGATCTTTCTAAAACCTTGCGCTCTGAATACTAAGTTTGTCACGACCCAAGGTACCCCCTAGATGTGACATGGCATACAAGACCCCGAGAGGCCTCATACAAGCCACTTAGCATACATACATACAAGATAATAGAGAATAAAAGTTCAAAAGAGATTTTCATATCAAAGCTTTTAAATGGAACAGCGGAAGTCTATATCTCATGTCTCAAACCCAATCTAAACAAGAAAATAAAGTTTGGGACGTAACCCAATACAACATCCAAAAAGAAAGGAAATACATGAAAATAAGAACAACTAGGCTATGTCCTCGAATGGATGAGGACTCACCGAGTATTCTATCAAATCCTCTACTAAAGCTCTAGCCACAAGTGGATGGTGAATCACCACGTCCTACACCAAAGAAGTTCATGTAGGCAAAAGTATGCGTTAGCACAATTAAGTACTAAGTATGATACCAATGAACATTAACACGTAAATCATGCTAGAGTGAAATATAATCATGACATGCAATGGCCAAACTTAAAACATGATAAACATGAGAAACATGAAACATAAAGCATATATCAAGGCCAAAGCAAGCTAAATCATCTTTCTTTCTTTTCTTTACTTCATCATGTGAACACTTGTTCAATAACTTGTGGGGAATAGCCTTAGCCGACATATAAGACCACGTGAGCTATCAACATGGAATCCGGTGTCTACCCCACACCGAAAAGAGGTGTCCTACTTGCCAAGGTAAGACCATGAACTTCTTAGCTTATGTGGATCCACTAGCTAATGTTTACTTAAAGACAACATCCAATGGTGTCAACATAGTTTACGGGATAGATATTACTTTTGGAGACTCGGCCTCAACTAACGGGAGAGCTCCATCAAGAAAACCCGGCCTCTACTAACGAGAGAGCTTTCACTAGAAGACCCGGCCTCTACTAACGGGAGAGCTTTCACTAGAAGACCCAGCCTCTACTAACGGGAGGGCTTCCATCTCAATATCCACTCGGTGCTAAGCGTAATTCCCACGGATTAGTCATTAACATATTCATATCATTATACATGGAGAGGCACAACTAGGGTTACCAATCCAAACTAAAATTATGTTTATAGATGTTTCATCTTCCATGGACCTATTCCAAGCTTACGTCATTAGAATAGCTCCTTAAGAACATGGGTAGTCGCCTCTTGTTCTTTTAAGTCATATTGGGAGTATTATGTGAGAACACCTTTCACAACTCAACCATAGCATCCTCATATCATAACTTTGGTACTTCACTCTCAAGGCACCCTTAATTCATTATTAACTTCATATGAGAGATGCATAAGTTCATTAGCCTCTTCTTTACTTAGCTCTTCATGCTCATAATTCATAGTTCATAGAGTTCATATGGGTTCATGCAAGTTCAACTCATATCATGCAAATCAATGCAAGCTCATGCTTAGAAAGCCATAATTAAGACAATTTACCCATACTTGAAGGACTCACATAATAGAGGAAAATCATGCTTTTAACTTGATCATGCTAAATTCATAGGATTATCCTCAATTCATTCATAATTCATGCTTAGTTTCATAAAGATGTCATAAACTTCATCAATTCATAGATCAACCCAACAATCAAAGCATAGATTATCAATTTGGGGAGAATTAGCTTTGGATCATGGGGGTTCATGCAATCTTTACATCAAATCATGTAATTCACGCTAATTCGTGCACTAAGTTACTTTATCACGCTAGATCGTGCACTACAATTCATAAAATTGATAATTGAAATCATAATTGAAGAACCCACAATGATTGATCAAAACCCTAATTCAATTGGATTAGAGTAAACCTTTGAAAATCATGAAGAAGAGGAAGGACCCATTGGAGGAAAGGACTCCTAATGGTGAACACTATTATACCTCAAATAAATCCACAAGAAATTGGAGAAGATTGAAGGTCTTCAATGGAGGATTCAAGCTTTCTTCTTCTTCCTTGAGAGTTGAGAGAGTTTCTTTTAGGGAGAGAAATATTTGAGAGGAGATAATTGGGAATGAATTATAATGAGAGAAATTAGGGTTAGGAAGTATTTATATGTCTTAGATTAAGGGTAAAACCGACTTAGCTTAATAGGTAAACAATTTGGGAAAAGATCAAAAAGCCCTTAATTATTAACTGTCGGGGCCAATCGACGGACAGGATCTGCGGTCCGTACATCAATTGACGGACCATCCTGTTCTTCTGTCAATTGATTCAGAGAGTTCATTTTGGGCTAAAAATTTGGCTAAGTCTTGAAGGCATCTACGGAACCCATCTACGGCCCGTCAACTGAACTACGAACAGTCCTGCTACCCCGTAGGTCAAAGTTCAGAAACTTAGAAATTCTGAAAGTTCACAGTGCCATTGACGGTCCCCACCTACGGCCCATCAATCTATCTACGGCCCGTAGGTGGCCTCCGTAGGTCACTGTCTTCAGGTAAATTCTACATTTTCATTCTTTGGAAGCTAGGGGTATTACAAAAGCGATCTTATTTGGGTGTTTTAATAATTTTATTGAGTCCAAAATGTCATTTTCAAGCTATTAGCATATTGTTTTTTGTGTTCAGGAGGTCCAAATGAGTTTTTAATCTTTTTGAGTGATTTGACATTGTTTCAGTAAATTGTGCCGACTAAAAGGTTTGTTATTAGTTTAAAAGATCAAAAAATTATTCCAAAATTTTTGAAAGTTTGAGCATGAATAAAGGGATTGATAAGTAAAGTTTTGTATATTTTTGCTAAGTCGAGATTGTAATTTTATCATGAAATATGAAATACTTGTTTATCGAATAGAAATGATATTTGATTGGGAAAACGAGAATGAAATGGAGTTTCAATTGAACGAGTAAGTCCATATCATTATGTAAGACATTTAGGAAAGAGAATCGGGACATTTCACTATCGTATGAGGAAGTTACGACTCTTTTAGTAAGAATCGAAGATATTGGGTTCTAGTGTAAATTCTGTTGCACGGGTATTTAAGACTTTAGATTGTGTTTATTTGGTATTTGGGCATATTGGGAGTTCTAGATCTTGGAATGGAGTATTTTTTGTGGCATTCTAATCGATTTAATATGGGGGATAGTACCTGATCCTCATATTGGCATTTCCTCAGGATTTCTTCATCTGGTTTTGTTCCTTTATCGTGAATTTCTTGGGGGGAAATTGAGGTTTTATCGACTTTGACTTAGTTTTGATGAATAATTTATATTTAGGATCCTTATATTATGAGTAAACTGATTTTGGCATAAACTTATTGATTTATCAATTATTTTAGTCATATTAACCGTGTATAAGCTTGAAAATTTGGGGTTTTCTCGATAAAGTTAAAGTTTGATAAATTGAGGATTTCAAGGTCGATTTTAACTCCATTTTTTTAATGAAATTTCATATTTTAACTTCCTTAATCATTGGTAAGATATTTTTCAAGAAATATTTCAGATTTGAGTCAGGGTTTTAGATTCGAGTATTGGGGGTTTTTCTTATGAACTTTGATCTTGTATTTTTGGCTTTTGCACATGATTTCTAACTCATTTTTTGATATAATTTCGCGTATGAGTTACTAAATATTTGGATATCATATTTTTCTAGAGAAATCTATATTTACCTTTAGCCCTTGAGTTTAACTTTTTCAGTTGATTTGGACCCGGTGATCATAATTAGCATCATGGATATTATGTTTCAAGTTTTCTTACGGGTATTCTATATTTGATTAGTTGGTATGGATTTTGTGGCTCGACGTGAAGGAAAGACTCAAGTTTTGATTTGATTTCTCCCCTTTAAGGCAAGTGAACTTCTTTGACTCTTTTACAAAGTGGATTGAACCTTGTATTCCTTGTTTGTGTATTTGGAAGTAATGGAGAATTATGAAGGTTTATGTATGTTCTACTTGTTATCAAGCATTGTCCAAATGCTAGTAATGATCACGTGGGGGTAAAATGTATTTGTTAAAATCTTAAAATTTGGTGTGCCATGAGTGACCTTGGATGACTATTATGATTCCTTATTAATGTTATGCCCGTGATTGGTACGATTGATTATTGATGTGAAATTGTCATCATCTCATTATGCATATGAAATCATTTATTTGCAGTGGTACTAATAAGACTCTAATAATATATGGCACTATGTGATATTGATGAAAAAGAAACACAGAGAGGATATAATTTTGAGGGACGTGCCCCCCATCGGAGATGATATGATATGATTTCCAAGGATGAGTCATGTGCTGTGGTGGATATTATATGATGTTAAGGGACATGCCACCCGCCGTGGTGATATGATATTAGAGGGACGTACCCCGCACCGGAGTAGGTGCATGGACAAATATATCCCACATGGATCCCAACTGGCCGATGAGCAGCGGGTGTGTATCAATAGGACAGACATGAATCACTCTATATTACATTCGCATTATATCGCATTGCACCTCATTATCATTGCTTGACCTTTATGAGTGGTTTGCTATTTATCGTGGTTATTGAATCTGAAAGGTTGTGATGATGCGATGGAGATCCTGATGGTGTGGCTATTTGTGTATTATATGCATTATGTATGTTCTTCTTACTTTTGAAACTGCTAGGATGGATTGGGTTCTGATTTATGTGTAGGTTGTAGTATGTGGAGGATTGGATGGTGAGTCAGGATATAGTGTGTTTGACATCACTTTGTTTAGGGTCAGCTGGGGATACTTGTTGAGCATCGTTGTTGTTTTGGTACTCACTCCCTTGCTTTCTACACTTGTATAGGTTACGGGCCTAGTTCGTCTTGACAATTCTCCTGCATCATTGTCTGAGGCTTGCTCATTGGAGTTCATGCGGTAACTGTTAGTCATCCTGGCAGACGTTACTTACTCTTTTATAATGCCCTTCTACTATTGTAGTATTGGAGATATTCAAACTTGTTCTTTTACAAAGATCGGTATTATTATCTAGTGGATTGTACACATGACACTAGGTTTTTGGGAGGTTTTGTTATGTTATGGATTCCAAAATATATATTATGTTTACTTCTTTAATTCTTTTCTTACTTCCGCTTTTACCCTTGTCGAGGGTTGTTTAGGCTGATCTATCTTTGTGGGAAAAGGTAGGTTCCATGACACCCAGCTATTGGATCATGACACTAACTCAAATAAAACCAAGAAAAGTGCAAAAAAATCTGAAGTCTACAGATTTTTGGTAACTACGAGAGGTCTTTACGAGTCATACATGGAACTACCACTCGTGGAAGCCATCCATAGATAAGACTTCTGAAACTTGAAAGAATTGAGTTTGATAGGACGTGCCTTAATACGAGTTGTGGAAGTGTTCACAGTTTGTAAATAGTTTTCATAGCTTCAAGTCTTGAAACTTCATAACCTTCAGTATGTTGGATCGACGATCCAACAATATGGTTCGGAAAAGGGACCATGAGTCGTGGCTTGTGTCTCGTAGACCAGACTTCAGAGAATGTGTATTTTAGTACAATGTTTTCTAAAAAGGAACAATACGGATCGTACAAGTAATTACAAGCTGTAGAAGGTTTTCATAGTTTGAAGTTCAGAACTCCGGAATTTCACTTCTTTACCAGCAGGCTTCTATGGTCCGTAAAAGGGACTATGATCTGTAGATGTTGTCTGTAGATGACTTCCGATAGATTTTAATTAGAGGTCTTTTAGTCTTTTCTCACTCTTTTAATTCATATACTATGTCGTTTTGGCCTATTCTAAGTGGAAATAAAGGATTCTTAACAACCCTAACCCTCATTCTCTCATAACTCACCCGAAGTCAATTTCTTCTCTCTCATGTCTTCTCCTTCAAGAAAGCTAGAGATTCAAGCTTCAAGTCTTCCACCCAAGATTCAAGCTTCAAGCCTTCCACCCAAGATTCAAGCTAGGATTTCATTCAAGGTATGTGGGAACTTCATCAATGGGTTCTTCTTCACCCATTGAGTCCCAAAGAAACCTCCATTTCTCAATTTATGAATTCCCCAAAACTAAGGTTTTTGTGATCTTCATGGGTTCTTATTGAAATTCAGTTTCTTCATCATAATTGATCCTAAAATCCATGAATTGATTATAATTCCATATTTTCAAAGATATTTTCATGAACCCATAATATGCAAGTATTTTCATGATCATAATTATGCTATTTTTATATGTATGTCTCAGATTATCAGATTTTCATGAACTGTGATGCTTTCGAATAAAGTATCTTTTACTATAAATACAAATCATGGATTTAGATTTTTTATTTATCAAAGTACCTTTTAGATTATGTTCAAATTATCATGATTTATGAGCTACTCAATATTTTATCAGATTATCATTATGATTTAGTAGTACAGATTATTACTGTTTCCAGATTTATGCATGATTTTGTTGGAAGTATACTTAGCCCTGAATTGGACTAGGGTCGATTACCCAAGTCCCAGAACTACATTCCCCCATAGGTTATGCCTCGAAAAAACATAGTTAGTGGATCCACCTTAGCTCAGATATCATGGTCCTTACCTTGGAAAGTAGGAGACTCTATTTTCAGTGTGAGAGCAGTATACTAGACTCCATGTAGTAGCTCACATGGTTTATGTCGATTTTAGTATTTCCCATAGTCAGACTTGCAATTATTGCATGACCTTGTATATATGTATTTCAGATCAGATTATCTCAGTTACATGTTATTTTATTTCGTCATTGCATCAACATGTTTTAAAGATTCACTATATTTAGATACCACATTATTTATGCATTTCCTCATACTTAGTACATTCCAAGTACTGAACGCATACCTTTATACCTATATTATTTGATAATATAGGTTCTGACACTCATCATCAGGCCCGCAGTTAGTATAGATCCAGTCAGCTGCAGTATGTTTGGTGAGTCCTCAACTCCTCAAGGACACAACTTATGATTTCCCCTCAATACTAAATTTCAGTTTTAAGACAATATAGTGAGATAGGGGTTTTTCTAGCCACTCATGTTAGTAGAGGCTTTCCTACCGTCAGTTAGATTCCGCTTATGTTGTTCTTATCAGATTCTTGTTTAGTGCTACATTAGACTATTTCAGACTTCTTGTTTAGTTTCATGACATGCCTTGAGGTTAGCTTGGGATCATTGTGACTCTAAGCACCGTGTCGCATATAGGGGTTAGTCTCGGGATGTGACATTAATAAAAGGGCAAGGTTGTGTTTATGTTTCATGACCCAATGTCTCTTAAAAAATAATAAATCTATGATTCATGAACGAGTAGAACTAATCTTTAGGTGTGATACACAAGAAAGAATAGATCGCGTTTAAGCATCTTGACAAGTGTATGTTGAAGTTGAGGTCGCAACTTTGCGTCTTTGACTAATAAAATTCGACAATCTTAAGCGAACCATAGGCAAACGATTTATTCAAGATTGATTTACGTCAAGTCAAAGTTGATAAAAGCAACCGTGTTAGAATCACGGAATTCAGGAGTGCCTCTTACCTTTCTCTAGGTCAACAAAATTGTTAGGGAACACGAGTATAAGACCAACAATAATATAATATTTATTTATAAGTGAGTGCAAGCGATGCTTGAGTCGTGCAAGACACTGTCCTAAGAAACTATTTCAACTATATGAAATATTTCTCCAAGATTAAACAAGTCTTCTCTATAAGAGAAACAATAACAACAAAATATAACTACTACAAAACCAGCCAGATAAATGAATTTTTGTTACTAAGTAATAGCTTCATCCTTCGTTGGTTCACAGAGAGCTCATCTTCTCAGTTTATTGAAGAAGATATGTATGGCTTTTAAATGAAGAAAACTAATATGTTTGAGTGGATGATAAAGAGCCAGTGTGACTACATGGTCACTTCACGTGAAGGGCCATACAAAGGTCAAACCCAATCACGTGGAAAACCATTCTCTGGTTGAAACTAAAAAAATTATTTTCAATCAGATATTCGGTCTTTTATAAGAGTCATTTCCTTTTGATTGAAAATTCAAAAAGGTGACTTGAAACACAACTCTCATTATAAAATGTGAAGTTGAAAAAAAAAAAAGAAATAGTCCTCAACTTAAACAAATTCCCCTCTCTCCATCTCCAAGAAATGTATGTGTTTGAATTTTCTTTCCCTCTCTTGATTATCATCATGTGTTTTTCCCTCTCTTGATTATCATCATGTGTTTTACTTATTCTACATGGTGGTACCTTAGTAATAGATGGTGGAAATTAAGCTCATTGCCAACAAATTGGCCTATTGTTGGAATGTTGCCTGAGCTTTTTCGAAATATTCATCGTGTCCATGAAAAAACAACTGAAGTTCTTATAGAAAGTAAGGGAACTTTTGAGTTTCATGGTCCTGTTTTTGCCAACTTTAACATGTTAGGTACTAGTGATCCTGCTAATATCCACTATATCCTCAGTAAAAATTTCTCAAACTATCCAAAGGGTGTTGAGTTCCGTAAATATTTTGATATTTTTGGAAATGGGATCTTCAGTGTTGATTATGAGTTATGGGAGATACATAGGAAGACCACAATGTACTTAATGGGACATGACAAGTTCCAAGCTTTGTTGGAGAGGAATATATGGGAAATTATCGAAAATGGGCTACGACCAATTCTTGATGATTTTGCTGAACGGGACACACTGTTTGATTTGCAAGATATTTTCCATAGATTCACTTTTGATAGTATCTGTAAATTGTTACTTGATCATGATCCAAAAAGTTTGTCTATTGGTTTACCTTATGTGCCATGTGAAAAGGCCCTCAACGACACTGTGGATGCACTTCTTTACAGATATATCTTGCCAGAATGTTGCTGGAAGTTGCAAAAATGGCTTCGAATTGGTAAAGAAAAGAAGCTCATGCAAGCATGGGAAGCTTTCGATCAGTTCTTATATCCTTGCATCTCGTGGAAGCAAGAAGAGTTGATGCATAAAAGTACAGACTGTATGGCGACGGTATGGTGTAATTGCGGGTATGGCCTGGTGGCAGGCGTTAAGGATACCCGAGGAATTCTCATTTTTAAACGCGTTCATCAAAATGTACAATCAATGGAAAGATGATGATTTGGGTACTTTGCAAACATTTCTAAGGGACACTTTCTTGAGTTTGATGCTTGGTGGTAGAGACACCACAAGTGCAGCTCTCACTTGGTTTTTTGCCCTCATGGCTAAAAATCCCTTAGTAGAGAAAAAGATTAGAGATGAGATTCAACAACAATTGCATCTAAAAGAAGATGAAAATCTCAACTTTTTCAATATACAAGAAACAAGAAAACTAGTCTATCTACATGCTGCTTTTTGTGAAACTTTGAGGCTCTTTCCATCAGTTGCAATTGAGCATAAACTTCCACTTGAATTTGACATTCTTCCGAGTGGTCACCGTGTTAGTCCAAACACGAGAGTTATGCTATCATTCTATACAATGGGGAGAATGGAAAGTTTATGGGGAAAAGATTGCTTAGAATTCAAGCCAGAGAGATGGATTTCTAAACAAGGAGAGATCAAACACGAACCATCTTTTAAATTCACAGCCTTTAATGCAGGCCCAAGGGCTTGTATAGGGAAGGAAATGGCATTCACTCAGATGAAAGTAGTGGCAGCTACCATCATACACAATTATCATGTCCAAGTGGAAGATCAAATAATTTCTCCAAGTTCTTCTGTTATCATTCAAGTGAAACATGGTCTCAAAGTTAGGCTCCTCAAAAGGGTTCCTTTTGTGTGAACAATGCTCGGGATTCGAACCTAGGTGTCATTTAAGTTTTGAGCATACCTTTGCCATTGCATTACATGTCTCCATTGGTTCTCTAGTTGTTCAAAATACTATCTATACCAATATAAAGTAAGATTTGACCTATATATAGTGTAATTTTCCGATGCAGGATATCCAGCTGGACACCTGAAACCACCGTAGCTCTGTGCCTGCATCATCATGCATCTTAATAAAATACATTCGAGTACATTAATACAATTGTCCTCGATTGGTTTTTATTTTTATAAATGCAACATGAAATGTCTCAATTTAACTGTCAATTAATGTAAACTCTTCTTATTATATATTGAAATATTTAATATTGTATGGTATCGCTTGTATTAACGTAAATCTTTTCAGCATGGTTATGGGATATTGAATCTTTTAATAACTATTTAGAAATTTTGAGTGGAGATGTTTCTTTTCCTTCTTTTGTCATTTTTCTTTTGAAGGGTAATGACATGTTGGATCTACCGCTATGGACGATAACCCAATAACTTTTATTTAGATCATAAATTTATATTGTGAAACTTAGTAGATATATAAAAGATATTATCCATTAAATTTAAAACAAATATCAGCTGATGATTTGCGACCAAGAGGGAATCAGGTAAAACTCAAATTCTAAATCCGTTTTTGAGTAATGACTAGTTGATGTGAATGTGTGTACGTTGCACATTTATTTCTAAGTTTTATTATAAAGTTTGTAAAATAAAATAGTAAATCAGAAAAAGTACTTTAAAAGCTATGCAACTTACATTTGTGGTCAACAAACCAAGAATAATCATCAACCTTACAAAGACTTAAATCATAAAATTGAAGTCTTATCGTGTAAAAAAATCTTAATATAATATACTAATATTTATACATATTAATAATTTTTCTAAAATCGGTTATTATCTAGAATCATTTAAGAGTTTATTGAGATCTACCAAAGTAAACTACAATGTCATTCGAATATCGTACTCGACTAATAAAATTAAATCACAACTGTGGTCTTAAAAGTTGGTTGTGCATTAAATTAAAGTTGATTTGGTCAGTTATTTCGCATGATCTAAGAGCCCACTTCTAAAAGCAATAGATAAATTAAGGAATAGGAAGACATCCACACAATATAGTCAAACAATTGGTATGCAATGAGGCTTTTTTAGCCCACTCTTCATTTATTACTTGGGTCAGAAGTGGCGGTAAATGGACGGGTTGGATTAAATTTGGGTGGGTTGAAAATGGATAAACATAAAAAGGGTAAAAATTCAACCCGTCCATATTTGATATGGTAAAAAAAGATTGGTAAAAAATGGATTGGGTAAAATACAAGTTTTCCTATATTTTCATGAGTAAATAGTACTCTACTTAAGAATGCAATAAGGAGAAAATATTTTAGTCATTCTTTTATGAAAAATGTTGAAAATACTTTATTTAGTTTTATTGTATCATAAAAGTGAAAAAAAAATCCTATAACTTTTCAATATAAAATAAATTTATGTAATAATAAGGGGAAAATATTTCTAATTTCGAAGTAAATAAATATTTACATTTTAGGAGTAAATCATGCTTAATATACTTTAAGCAATATCAATACAAATACATGATTTGTTTATTTTACACTATTATTTGTTATCCAATATAAAATTAAACAAATAAAAAAATATAATTATAATTAATAAAAGAAATGTACATTTAATATATATATATATTTGGAGGGCCAAAGACTTCATCTTTTCAATTATAGAGAAAAATAATTAGTTTTATAAAAGAACATAAAAAGGAAGAGAAGTTACAATATTTTTAGTAATGTCATGAATTTTGAGTGAATAAAAGTTGGAAGCTTAACCCATTTGGCTAATTCATATTTTACCCATAGTTTACCTATATTTTTATGGGTTGAATATTGGTATCAACCCATATTTTACCCATATAAAAAATCACTCACCCAACCCATTAAAATGTGGATGGAATGGGCGTTTTACCAAAATATGGACTCTTATTGCCGACACTAGGTCAAATGCACTTGAATCGAGGATCTTTCGAAAAAAATCTCTATACCATAATGAGATCGTGGTAAAATCTGCATATACTTTACCCTCCCGAGATCCCACCTAATGAGATTTCTCTGGGTATATAATTGTTGTTTTTCCCTTATGATGATTTTTGATGTCCTAATTTCTTTGTTTTGATTCTTTAAGATGCTATTCGAATTATTGATCTTAGCTAAGCAATAATTAGGAGTAGCATCAATGTACAAGTCTTGCGTAATCATAGGACTATTTTTAACACAGGCATTTTTCTAAAAAATAAGCATAAAAATTATACATGGCGTCCTACATGTATTATGTCATATAGGATGCATGTTTCTACTTGTTTAATTGTATACAAATTTAAGTGCCTATTTATGCACATTCAAAGTTGGAGATCATAAATGTCAATTGAGGCCAAATAAAAGAGCATATTTATGTATTACACCTTTAACATATTTGATCAAGTTTTAAAAAAATCAAAAGTACCTACTTTTTTATATTAAAATGCTTATTTTATAGATTTGGAGTGTTCAAATGAACTTTTAGGAAAAAGTAAGTGAGTTTGAGTAGCACCAAATGCTACAAAAAATAGTGAGCTAAGTATCATAAATAAATTTAAACTATCATTGCTACAAAAAAAATAGTGAGTTAAGTGTCATAAACACATTTAAACTATCATTTTTTTTTTAGTTTCATACTTAAATTATTGGGAGTGTGAGAAACACACTTAAACTATCACTCATAAATTTGAGAAATACACTTCAATATTGATTGGATCAAAAGCGTATTGTTTACATACACGCACACTCAAACGCGTCTGACCTTGAATTTTCGTCCATATTACTTTTTTTTTGACACACACACACACATATATATATGTATATATATATATTTTTTATTTTATTTTCAATTGATTTTAAAGTTGACATATATATATATATATTTGTTTTTTTTCAATTGATTTTAAAACCCTAAACTTTCTTCTTCTTTTCCAACATTTCTTAACCATTTTCCTTTTTTCTTCTATTATATTGCTTTCAACCACCAATTGATTTTAAAATCCTACACTCTCTCCTTCTTTTTCAGCATTTCTTAACCATTTTTCTTTTTTCTTCATTTATATTGCTTTCAACCTCCTCCTCCTCCTCCTCCTTTTTCTTCTATATTTATAAACACCCTTCTCTATTTAATACTTCGTTTTCTTCTTTTATAGGCTAATTAAATTTGTTCTTCATTTTAATTTTAATTTTTTTTGTCACGGTAGAATTCTTTTTCATGTGGCAATTTTTTTTTAAAAAAGAGAGTGTAATGCATACACCATCACATATTACTTGAGGTGTGTTTCTCAAATTTATGAGTGATAGTTTATGTGTGTTTCTCACACTTAGGGCTGCGTATTGGGCGGATCGGGTGGATTATTTTGCTTAACGGTTTGGCCTATCGGATACCGGATTTTAAATTTACTAATCCGCTAGCCAACCAATAAGATATCGGTTGGTTCGATAGCGGATTAGCAATTATCGGGCGGTTATCAGATGGTGTATCGGCTAGCCTTTACCTTTTTTTTTCATGAATGCACCTACAAAAAAGGACACTTTTTCACTATTTTAAATGCAGTAAAATTATAAAATTCTTCTATATTGCAAAAAAATATAAATTAATAGTAATATAATAGTTAATACAACAGAAAAGTAAATAGGTTTTTGAGTTTTTGGCTTTACGGCTTTAGGCTAACAATATATAATTATATATTATGACAAAGTATTAAATGAGGCTAATTAATCTAAGATAAAAGTGTAAGTATGGTAATTCTTAACGGGTTAACGGTTTATCCAATAAGGAAATTGAATAATCCGCCCCCACACCAATAAGCCGTTAATTATAAATTCTAATCCGTATCGATAACCCAATGCCAATAAGCCAATAAGCCAAGTTTGCGATTGGCTTATCGGTTACGGTTCGATTTTGAACACCCCTATTCACACTCACAATATTTAGATGTAAAATTTAAGAAAAGGGGATAGTTTAGATATATTTTTTACGCTTCACTCAAAAATAGTTTCATTTCCATAACACTTTTGGAATATCGGTAAATCACAAATATATGTTCTAATATTAGAGAAAGTAATTGTCAAATTAATTAATCAAGAAAAAATTAATTTTTAAAAGGATTTTTTTGAAAACATTTTGATTTAAAAAATTGTTTTCAGAATACTAATAAAACTTGGTTAAACATGCTATATATTTAACGTGAGTTTAAGCTCTTATGTGATGTGTAATAATTTTATTGGAAAATATATATCAAGAATATACAAAAAAATATATATGGAGAGGAACAAAAATATGAAGGTTTGACAATATGAACATCGTGTTGGGTTTAAGCAAGGTGTGACTGGAAAATAAGAATGAATGAGAAATTGAGAAATGTAGGGAACCAATTTGGAGGGAAAAATGAAAAGTCATTTCTCCCATATTGGTAGAAGAAATGAAAAAGTTTGTCCTTATATTAAGAAACACTTCCTTTAGCTCTTAAAGGATCAAGTAGAGGATGCCCCCTCGCGCCGTTATCGCTCGCTCGGTCTCAACTTCGGATTTGGATTTGGATTTGGCAAATGATGTGATTGATTGATAATATTTTTGGACAAAATTTATTTAATCAATCTCATTAATTAATATTCTTTCCCTTTTCTCAATAGTAATTCGGCATTATTAATTAGTTATTTAATTAATTAATTCACGGAATTAGTTAGGAGTAACGGAATTTTATTTGAAAATTTGCGTCACTCAGAAAGGACATGTTCCTTTCGAACAAATGCTTCTTTTCCCAAAAGCCACCACTGTTCTGAACAGATATGTCCGTTCTGAACAAGTATGTTCACACCTATGATTGGCTATAAAAGGAGAGGATTTCTCTCATTTTTCTACACTGATAATTTTTCTCTCTTCTGCATATATCATTTTCTTACAAATAAAATTGTCGATCGACTGAGTATGTGTGTGTGATCTCGTTGCTGATTTTTGAGTTCGCTGAAGTTATTGAAGTTTGAGGTACCGCTACTTCTTTAATAGGTTAATCCGTTTTATCTTGGGAGAAATTAATATACAACCTTGGGCACTTGAGGGGATTAAATTTCTTAAGGATACACAGTGAGTTCTGTGGACTCAGATTATTTATTTTCTATTTTTTCTTTTCATCTTTTTCCTGTTTCTGTTTTACTAACCTGAATACAGGAGATAACAAAGTTAGAAATTTATGTAGATTTGTTTCTGTATTTGAGGTTTATGGAGATTAAAACCTTTTGGGGTTTCTATTCTGTTTGAATTTAAGAATTCATTCGATTAACGATTAGAAGAAAATCAAAACTTCATCGTTAAATCAGAAACATATTGAATACATATTTAATATTTACTGTTAGTATTTCATATACTAAATTGTCTGCCATTTGTGACAAAAAAAATGACTAATTCAAGTCAAGTTAATAATGGAATAGTGAGTGCTGCAACAACATTGCACCCAATCGTTCAACTGCTGCTATTGCACCAACAAAGAAACCTGCAAAGTTTTTTGGGACAGATTTTAAAAAATGGCAGCAGAAGATGTTCTTCTATTTGACGATGCTGAGTTTGCAAAGGTTCATTAATTAGAATGTTTCTATTCTGTCAGATGAAACGCCAGATGAAGAACGATTCTTGGTAATAAAAGCATGAAAACACTCAAACTTTTTGTGTAAAAACTATATTCTGAGTGGCCAACAGGATGATCTGTACAATGTGTACAGCAATATGAAGACATCCAAAGAACTGTGGGATGATTTAGAGAAAAACTACAAAATAGAGGATGCCGAAATGAAGAAATTCATTGTGGCAAAGTTCTGGACTATAAGATGATAGACAGTAAGATTGTTGTCACTCAAGTTCAGGAGTTGCAGGTTATAATCTACGATCTCCTTGCCAAAGGTATAGTTTTATTTAATACCTATGTTGAACATATTAAGTTTGTTCTTAATATTCACATAATCTTTAATGTAGGATTGGTTGTGAATGATGCTTTCCAAGTGGCGGCCATTATTGAGAAGTTACCACCGCTATGGAAGGACTTCAAAAATTACTTGAAACATAAGCACAAGGAGATAACTATTAAAGATCTCATGGTAAGGATGAGAATCAAAGAAGATAACAAGGCCACAGAAAAGAGATCACGTGGTGATTCAGCAATACCTGGAGCAAATATTATTGAAGAAGATCCCACAAAGTCAAGGAAAAGAAAGAAAACATCTGGACCGAAGAGCAATCCTCCTAAGAAGAAGTTTACGGAAAAATGCTTCAATTGTGACAAACGTGGTCATAGGGCTACTAAATGTCGAGCCCTTAAACAAGAAGAAGGATCAAGCAAATTTGGATTCAAAGATGATCTCTGTGCAATGCTTTCAGAATGCAACTTGGTAGAAAATCCAAGAGAATGGTGGATAGATTCTGGTGCCTCCTATCATGTATGTACCAACAAAGAATTATTTGTATCATATGCTCCAGCCCCAGCGGACGAGAAGTTGTTCATGGCTAACTCCGCTGCTGTGAAGGTTGAAGGAACTGCAAGATTTACTTGAAGATGACCTTAGGCAAGGTGGTGACTTTAAATAGAGTCTTGTATGTACCAGAGTTGCGAAAAAACTTAGTTTCTATACCAGTTATGACCAAGAACGGATTCAACTGTGTATTTGCTTATGATAAAGTTGTAGTGAGTAAGAATGAAATGTATGTAGGAAAAGATTACCTCATTTAGGGTCTCTTCAAACTCAATGTAATTGGAGTTGATATGAATAAAGATTCCGCTTCTTCTTACTTGCTTGAATCAAACTATTTATGGCATGAACGTTTGGGACATGTCAATTACAAAATCTTGCGAAAACTGATCAGCTTAAATGTTTTGCCTAACTTTGAGTGCAATAAATCAAAATGTCAAGTATGTGCTGAATCTAAGTATGCGAAGCATTCTTATAAATCTATTGAAAGGAATTCATACCCCATAGAATTGATTCACACTGACATTTGTGACATGAAGTCAACACCGTCTCGTGGTGGGAAAAAGTATTTCATAACTTTTATTGACGATTGCACTAGATACTGTTATGTCTATTTGCTAAATGGTAAGGATGAAGCAATAGAAGCATTTATGCAATACAAAACTAAAGTTGAAAATCAGTTGAATAAAAATATAAAGATGATTAGAAGTGATAGAGGTAGAGAATATGAATCTCCCTTTGCAGAGATATGTTTGGAAAATAGAATCATCCATCAAACTACTGCTCCATACTCACCTCAATCTAATGGAATTGCAGAAAGGAAAAATCAAACTTTAAAGGAAATGATGAATGCATTACTTATAAGTTCAGGTTTACCTCAAAACTTGTGGGGGGAAGCTATCCTTACAGCAAATTGGATACTCAATAGAGTGACATGTTATTCCATATGAGAAATGGAAAGGTAGAAAACCCAACATGAAATATTTCAAAGTGTGGGGGTGTCTAGCCAAAGTCCAAGTTCCTATACCTAAGAGGGTCAAAATAGGACCTAAAACTGTGGACTGTGTTTTTATTGGATATGCCATAAATAGGAAGGCATGTCGATTTTCGGTTCACAATTCCAAGCATCCGAATATTCATGACAATACGGTAATAGAATCAGATAACGCTGAATTCTTTGAATACATCTATCCGTATAAAACTAGAATCGAATTGTCTAGTGAAGGGTCTAAACGAGCTCGTGAAGAACCAAAGAAGAATGTACCTAATAAAGAGAGTCCAAGACGTAGTAAACGTCAAAGGACATACTTCATTTGGATATGATTTTGTAACATTTCTTCTTGAAAATGAGCCTCAAGCATTCAAGGAAGCTATGTTGTCTACAAACTCAACCTTTTGGAAAGAGGTTGTCAATAGTGAGATTGATTCAATCTTAAGCAACCATACTTGGGAGTTGGTTGATCTTCCTCCAGGAAACAAACCTTTGGGTTCGAAATGGATTTTCAAAAGGAAGATGAAAACTGATGGAACTATTGACAAATACAAAGCAAGACTTGTTGTCAAAGTCTTTAGACAGAAAGAAGGTCTTGATTATTTTGACACATACTCACCAGTGACTAGGATTACATCAATTCGGATGCTAATTGCACTAGCTGCAGTATACGGTCTTGAAATCTATCAAATGGATGTAAAAACTGCTTTCTTGAATGGAGAGTTGGAGAAAGAAATTTACATGGAACAGCCCGAGGGCTTCGTAGTTCCTGGTAAAGAAAAGAAAGTGTGTAAATTTTTTAAGTAACTCTATGAACTAAAACAAGCACCAAAATAATGGCATGCAAAGTTTGATCAAGTCATGTTGGCGAATGGATTTAAGATCAATGAATGTGATAAATGTGTATACATTAAAGACGCTCCAAATCAAGAGGTCATTGTATGCCTATATGTGGATGACATGCTCATAATGAGCAATGACATTGCTAATGTAAAAGCTACTAAGCGTAGGCTCGCTGGTAAGTTTGATATGAAAAACCTAGGAGTTGCTGATTTGATATTGGGAATTAAAATTCATAAAACTTCTCACGGTCTAGCATTGTCTCAATCTCATTATATTCGAAAGGTATTGAAAATTTTAAGTACTTGAATTTCAAAAGGACGAAGACACCAATTGATGTGAACCTTGATCTTGCTAAGAATAAAGGTGAAAGTCAGTCTCAATTGGAGTATGCCAGAGTATTGAGAAGTTTGATATACGTCATGAACTGTACACGACCAGATAGCCTGCGCTATAAGTAAGCTGAGTCGATACGCAAGTAATCCCAATCAAAGTCATTGGATTGCAATGAAAAGCATTTTGGGGTACTTAGATGATACTCAAAACTATGCTTTGCATTACAACAAATATCCAACAGTTGTTGAAGGATATAGTGATGCAAATTGGATTACTGG
>JAGDQO010000401.1:0-20677 GCA_018342035.1 Solanum appendiculatum | reverse complement strand
AGAGATAATGCATGTATTAACTTTGTGTATTAGTAGTGCCTTGTTTGATACATCTTATCAGCCTATGTATAAATAATGTTTGCATTAGTCTTACACTCTATTGTGTATTGAGGTGTGTATTACTAATACATGAAAATCCATGGTATTAGTAATGCAAAGGGATTTTAATGCATGCATTAGCATGGTTAAAGACCCAATTGCCCCTCCAAACCTTTTTTTACATCTTTTTCACCATATTTGTGGAGTGTATCTTTGTAAATAAATATTATTTTTTTAAATTTATGCAATGCATGCTATTCTAAATACACCAAACCAAACAATGCATATAAGAAATAATCTCTGCATAATTAATGCAAGCATAACTAATATACTCTATTTAGTATTATTCCTATACACCTACCAAACGACCCCTTATCGTCTGCATTTTGAGTAATGCATAGTAAAAGTTATCTTCTCTTTTTTCACTCTAAATTACTCACAAATATTCAAAAACAACTACTGTATCATTTATTTATCACCAAACACTACTCTAATTTCCAAATATCATTTTTTCACTTTGAAAAAAAAAACATTTTTTTCAATTTTCACATTGAAACATGCCAAACACCTACTAAGTCCCTAATCACACCCTACCCCCATTACCCCCACCACCACGGGCGAAGCTAGAAGACCGTGTGCGGTTTCGACCAAATCCATTAGCTTTTGTTCAAATAGTGCATTTGTGTTACGAACTCAGTTATTAACACTTGAAGTAGTCATTTAAAAAATTCAGTACTTCGCCTCTACCCAGTACCCTGTCAGTCAATGTGCATGGTGTGTGTAATGTCTATATATACTCACATAAAACCTACTTATTCTCAAAAAAATTGCCTGTTTCTAAGTAGAAACTCAAAAAGTAAGTTATCCACTTCTTGTTTATACCTGTTTTCTTTTTCCATACTTCTAAACAAACTTGTTTCTTGTTTGTTCATATTTTCTTTTGTACTGTTCTTCAATGTGTGCGCTATTTTTTGTGAGTTTTACCAGATTGTCCAAGCAGAAGGCACAAAAAGATGGGGAGATTTCCAATACCCATGAAGGGTTTTGTGTTGTTCTGCCTATGGGCAGTGATTGCAGAAGCACAGTACCTAAAATACAAGGACCCAAAACAACCAATGGCTACAAGAATTAAGGACTTGATGAAAAGGATGACTCTTGAGGAAAAGATTGGTCAGATGAGTCAGATTGAGAGGAGATTTGCCACACCTGATGTTATGAAGAAATATTTCATTGGTATGTTTTGAAAAATTCATTCTTTATGTGTTTAAAGTGCTGTTTATAATCGGAAACAGTCTCTCTACACATAAAAGTAGGAGTAAGGTTTGCGTACATCCTAACCTCCTCATACCCCGCTAATGGGATTACACTGGGGATAGGTGCTTATTAGAAATGTCATACAGATTACAGAAAGTGATCTAAATCAAAGTGATTGATCCTAGGATGGTAGAATCTTTTGTAATAAAATTGACGTTTAAATGAACGGAGCCTTGAGGATACGCTAAAGTTGTTTATGTGTGGCCGACGTCACGTGGTTCGAACCGTGAATTTAGTCACGGCTTGTCTCAAGGTAGGTTGCCTATATCACACCCTCTTGGGTGCGGCCACTCTCTGGACCCTGCGTGAACGCCTGATGCACAAGCCGTGGATTCAACAAATAATGCTTGTTCCAGGGTAGGACACCTACATCACACTCCCTTGGGATGCTGCCCTACCCAAAACTCTACATGAACGTGAGATGTTTCATGTACCGGGAATTGCCTATGTTATACCAAAAGATTTCTTTTTAATCCTATTTTGAGAAGAAAAAAAGATATTTAAAGAGAACATGGGAAAGAGGGTGGCCTACTTTCTTTATCCATTGTTATCCTGCATATTGGAGTTCATTTTATCTCTAGATTGATATGACCATTCTTGAATGCTTGCTCGTATGTTCACCAAATATTCTGGATATTTGCTCATTTGCTGTTAGAAAAATCACGTTTTTAGGTGTATATTTGACTACATGTGTTATCTCATACAACTTACAGAAAAGTGATTCTAAATCAGGGTGCTTTATTGTGAAAACGGAGGATTTTTTTCTGTAATAACATATGCATATAATGGAAAAAAGGAAAAGGGGGTTGATGTGCTTTTTACTCTAGTGTATATCAGAAATTCATTTTTATAAAAATTCTTCTGGCAGGGAGTGTGCTGAGTGTTCCATGGAATACTCCTGGAATTAACGCCTCTGCTAAGGCTTGGGTCGATATGGTAAATGGGTATCAAAAGTCTGCTCTTTCGACCCGCCTTGGTATTCCGATGATATATGGGATTGATGCAGTTCACGGACACAACAATGTCTATAATGCTACTGTTTTTCCTCACAATATTGGGCTTGGTGTCACTAGGCAAGTATATAAATTATAAGAACTATGCATCTGATTTTTGTTCTAATTATCAGAAGGTACTAACATGGTTTCTTTTTAAATGTGGTGAGAGCTCCTCTATTTAATCTGATTAATAAAGATGCATGATAGGTAGTTTTCACTTTTCAATCATTTGATACCTTAGGATCAAGAAATGATCTTCGGCATTAAGGTCAATTATGTTCCAAAAAGAAAATGATCCTGTTATGTATTTTCAACTTCTACTAATGCTCCGTGAATCTCCAAATGCTTGTCTTTCACCTATTTGAGTTAAAAGTTTGTCAGTTTAATGCAGGGACCCTGATCTTGTGAAACGGATTGGTGCTGCAACTGCACTTGAAGTTAGAGCCACAGGAATCCCATATGTTTTTGCTCCCAGCATTGCAGTAAGTTGATATGATATTATATGAATGAACTTTTCGGTAAAGTTGCATTTCAATTTCTTTGTTATCTGAATCATGTGTTATGGTAGGTTTGCAGAGATCCTAGATGGGGACGTTGTTATGAAAGCTACAGCGAAGATGTCAAAATTGTGCGAGCCATGACAGAGTTGATTTCTGGTTTACAAGGAGATGTGCCAGCTAATTCTAGCAAGGGTGTTCCTTTTGTTGGCGGAAAGTATGAATCTTTATCAATTTTCAAATCTACTACTTTCCCGATGATATTTCTGTTGTTGTGGAACATTCGTTTGATTGCACTTTCAACTGGCTAAGGTCAAAGGTAGCAGCCTGTGCCAAGCATTATGTGGCAGATGGAGGCACGGTGAATGGAATCGATGCATATAACAGTGTACTTAACAGAACTAGTTTATATGGCATCCACATGCCTCCATATTATGATTCAATCATAAAGGGTGTTACAACTGTGATGATTTCTTACTCAAGCTTGAATGGGGAAAAGATGCACATTCACCGAGATCTTATCACTCGCTTCCTAAAGGACAAGCTCGATTTCAGGGTAAGAATGATTAGCTCGCTCAACTCATTCAAAATCAGTATGTTAAGGTCAAGTAGGGATATATATAACACATCTTTTTCAGGGTTTCATCATTTCTGATTCGGAAGGCCTTGACCGGATTACACACCCATATGGTGCTAATTACACTTATTCAGTTCTAGCTGGAATTTTAGCAGGAATTGACATGGTTGGTTTGTTTTGTTTGATCTCGAATCATTTTTAGCAAAATGATAGTTTTAGTTACTCTATATGATTGTTTCGTCTATGCTGCAGATTATGATTCCAAATAACTACACAGACTTTGTGACGAATCTGACTCTACTAGTGAAACATAATCACATCCCCATGAGCAGAATTGATGATGCTGTAGAGCGGATATTGAGAGTTAAGTTTATCCTGGATCTCTTTGAGGACCCAATGGCAGACTATAGCTTTGTAAACCAACTCGGTCGCCAGGTAACTTTGATATTCAGAAACTGTTTCAATGCTTGGGATCTAAGTCTTTTACGTGTGATTTATCATGCTTCACGGCCTCTCTGCAGGAGCATCGAGAGTTGGCAAGGGAAGCAGTAAGGAAATCGCTCGTCCTTTTGAAGAATGGCAAGATCACTAGTCAGCCATTACTTCCCCTTCCAAAGAAAGCGACAAAGATACTTGTAGCTGGAACTCATGCTGACAATTTGGGTTACCAATGTGGAGGCTGGACAATGCAGTGGCAGGGCGTCTCAGGCAATAATTACACAGGCGGTATGTCTTCTCATGTTCTATAGTTTCCACTTCACCACAAGTGACATTTTTGGGCCCTCTTTTGGTAAGGAATCTGCTATTTCGTATTAGGAGTAACAACACAGATAGCAGAAACATGCCTTTTTTAAGTCTTACTAATTCCACTTTTCGTGGGTGATTATTTGTTGGACCTGATGATATGATAATTCTTTTACATGTTAGCGTATAGAAGTTAAACTCTTGTAGCATTATTCTATGTTTGACAGGAACCGCCATTTTAAGTGCTATCAAGAAAACTGTAGATCCGTCCACACAAGTAGTGTACCGGCAGAATCCTGATGCAAACTTTGTGAAGTCAAACAAATTCGACTATGCCATTGTTGTAGTAGGTGAAACCACATATGCAGAGTGGTATGGTGACAACTTAAATAATCTTACAATACCGGAACCTGGTCATAGCACTATTAACAATGTCTGTGGGGCTGTGAAATGTGTTGTAGTCGTCATCTCTGGTCGTCCAGTCGTGCTAGAGCCTTATGTTCATAAAATAGATGCACTTGTTGCTGCTTGGCTTCCGGGGACTGAAGGCCAAGGTGTTGCAGATGTTTTATTTGGTGACTATGGTTTCACTGGTAAACTTGCTAGGACTTGGTTCAAGTCAGTGGACCAGCTTCCTATGAATGTCGGCGATCCACACTACGATCCCCTCTTTCCCTTTGGATTTGGACTCACAACTCAGCCAGTGAAAATGAATTAGAAGACAGCATAGATACTGTAGACTGGCTATGTTGTTGTATTATTATTATTATTATTATAATAATCCCTAGACTGGGTATGTTGTTGTATTATTATTATAATAATCCCAATTTATGGGACTAGACTGGGTATGTTGTATTATTATTATCATTATTATTAATTGCTAAGTATTAATTATGATTATGATGGGTTGCTATTCAATACCTTAGTTTTGTATGACATACATGTGGCTTCAACCAAGGTGATAAAAGAACAACTTAAACTCTAATTCAGATGGCTATTTGAATTTTAGCACCAGTTTCTTTTGTAAGTTACCAACAACAAAATAACAACATACCCCGTGAAATCCCACAAATGAGGTTTGGGAAGGGTAGAATATATGTAGACCTTACTAGAAAAAGGAACATCCTTCTATATAATAAAAGAGTACAAGAGATCTAATAGTGAAGCTTTTTCTTTCGCAAAGTATATTATAACCTCGCGATGGAGTAAACTGGGAAGGTGAATAAAATAGGTTCTGATAGCTTCAGTCTTGTAAGGACTTGGATATTGCCTGGCCACTTCTATAAACCTTAGACCATATCTTATCATTTTTATTTATTTATGCCTTGTATAAAACAATTCTTGATAATTTTTATTGTAATTGTATTTTATACATTATAGATAACAAATTCAAATTCTTTTAGTTTCATCTAGCCAATGAAGTAAGCACCCTCCACCTCCAACCTTAAGGTTGTGGTCTCGAGTCATCAGTGAGTAAAAAAAGATGGAAGCTCTTAGGAAGCCGGTGGGATTCAACATATTGATAGTTCTCTGTAATAGCACTTAATTGATTATTTGGTTTTATTAGCATTTCAAGTCCCAAATTGTATAATCTTACACTTGAATAATAAATACTCTGATTTGATAATTAATATCCATAGGGAATTTACAAAAATGTCCTTAAACTATGCGAAAGGAACAAAAATGCCCTCAGTTTGTAGTTTGGTCCAAAAATGCCATTGGTGTCAATACTTTGGTCCAAAAATGTCCTTATTGTTATTTTAATGGGTCAAAAATGCCCATTTTCCAAATATATATATTATTTATTTTCTTTTTAACACATTCTTTTTCTAATAATATTTTTTAAAAATTAGCAAATTTTTATCCTACTTCAATTCAAAAAAAATAAAAAATAAAAAATTTCTTATTTTATTATAATTACTTTTTATCGTTATATAAATAAAATTAATGATGGATATAGTATGATCTTATATATATGACATATATTATCGGTCGAAAGTATACATGAAGTTATTTTATTTTATTTGATAAAGTGAGATTAAGAAGAAAAAAATTATTTCCTACATTTTTATTTGTTAAAGTGATTTTAAAAGAAGAAAAACAAGTATAGGATTTTAAAATAATATTTTAATTAGGAAGAAGATGTGTTCAAAAAGAAAATAAATAATAGATTTATTCGGAAAAGGGCATTTTTGACCCATTTAGTAATTATAGGGGCATTTCTGGACCAAAATACTTACTACAAGGGCATTTTTGAACCAAAGTATTGACACCAAGGGCATTTTTGAACCAAATTACAAACTGAGGGCATTTTTGTTCCTTTCACATAGTTTAAGGGCATTTTTAACCCTTTTCCCTTTTTTAAATTATAAGTTCAACTTGTTTGTCAATTTTCCAATTCTTAGGAGCTCTATTGTTCTTTTCAAAACTTTAAAGGACCTATTTGCAATTTTTTTGTCACATGATTGTTTTTTCTAAAAATAGCCGCGTACCATAGTCCAATAAAAGGATCCCAATGAAATTTCGTGACAGAAAATGTTGCTTCGAAAAACGTTAGCCGAAAAGCCGTACAAACTTTAGCACAAACAAAATGCTATTCCAATTGCTTTTTTTCTTTAGATAAGCTTTTTTTTAATGAATAATTGGGGTCAAATATGTTCTGATCAAATTTAATAGATTTGTCATCCGTTAATAGATACAATCAGATAAATCTTTGTTATAACTAAAATAAGTTAAATTTATCCTTATTTTCAAACCTCGAAAGCTTAACACTCAATCATATTACTATCGTGCAATTTAAGAATTCTTTTAAACGTGGATTAAATGTAAACTTTTTGCATGGTGGAGGGACAAATGTTAATGAGGGGGTTCAACCATGAAATCTTTTCACTCCTTTCTGAAGTTACAACAACAATAATAATAATATATTCAGTGAAATCATATTAAGTGGGGTTTAGAGAGGATAGAATATACGTAGACCTTACCCACTACCTCATAGAAATAGAGAGGCGGTTTCCGAAGATCCTTGGCTCACTCCTTTCCGTTTTTACTTTTTTCTTGATTTTTCAAAAAATTTAAAAGCAAAAAAAAGTATTTTTACTTTTTCCACTCTAAATTACTCACAAAAAATTAAAAACTTTAATTTATTAACTTGTAATTTTTTAAATATTATTTTTCACTTTAAAAATAAATTTTATTTATTTTTTATTTTCACAATAAAACATGATGCTTAAGTCCTTATTCACACTCTACCCACCATTACCATTTACCCCCACTACCCTGTCACTCAATGTGCATGTGTGTGTATATATACTCAACGTCTACTTATTCTCAACAAAATTGCCTGTTTCAAAGTAGAAGATGCTCAACAAGTAAGTTATCCATTTCTTGTTTATACCTGTTTTCTTTTTTCATACTTCTAAGCAAACTTGTTTCTTGTTTATTCACATTTTTTGTGCTGCTCTTCATGTGTACTATTTTTTTGTGAGTTTTACCAGATTGGCTTAGCAGAAGACACAAAACAATGGGGAGATTTTCAATACCCATGAAGGGTTTTGTGTTGTTCTGCCTATGAGCAGTGATTGCAGAAGCAGAGTACCTAAAATACAAGGATCCAAAACAGCCAATGGTTACAAGATTGAATGACTTGATGAAAAGAATGACTCTTGAGGAAAAGATCGGTCAGATGACTCAGATTGAGAGAAAAGTTACCTCACCTGATGTTATGAAGCAATATTTCATAGGTATGTTTTGAAAAATTCATTCCTTATGTGTATATAGAGCAGAGCCTTGGAACAATGTAAAGTTATTTATGTTAGTGGTGAAGCCAGGTGTCATTGGATACCCCCTTCGCCGGAAAAATTATACTGTTTAGCTAGCTTAAAATTTTTGTTTTATGTATATATGCTATATGTTGACTCCCTTATGTCTACTTCACTATTATAATTTGACATTCTTAGTAAAAAAAATTCTCTGCCACTAGCTTCTATGTGACCTATGCCACAGGTTCGAATTATGAATTTAGTCATGATGTTTGCCTCAGGATAGGTTGTCTACGTCACACCCTCTTGGGGAGTGGACCGTGCATGAAATCCGGATGCACGAGCCTTGGATTCAGCAACTAATACTTGTTTCAGGGTATGACGCCTATGTAACACTCCCTTGGGGTGTGGCCCTTCCCAGAACTCTAGCGAGAACGCTACATACTTAAGAGTACCGGGAATAGCTTATGTTATACCAAAAGATTTTATCGTAGGATGATGGAATCATATCATCATATATCATCATATATATAAAAGAGAATGCTCAACGCGGTGACGTGGCGCCACCAGAAGCAAGGATTCTCTTTTTATTTATTTATTTTCAAAACTGCCCCTTCCCCTCTGCAATAGAAACACCGCTTCAACCTTAAACAACCGCTTCTCCCGTTCATTGTTTTACTACTCTTGCCGCTCTTCATAAACGTTACATCTATTTACAACAGTGGTGCCCTCACAGATCATGATTCTTATTTAACCCTTCTTAAAAGTCACAACATTTCATAAAAGTCACAACTCTTTAGAAAAGTCACAACTCTTTAGAAAAGTCACAACTCTTCATAAAAGTCACAAATTTTCACAAAAGTCACAACTTTTCACTAAAGTCACAACTCTTCATTTTTCATTCACACATTTTAAAACCCAACACTTAATTTCAAGGCACCAAAAGAAGAAAGAATAAACAAAGAAAATTGATTTCAATTGCAATGCGACATTACTACTCTTGCACCTCTCTGTCCACAACTCATAACGCTGCTGGAATGGTTGAATTCATTACATTTGGTTCTTTAGTAAATAAAACTTCTATTTCTCCCACTATAATTTTAGGTTTTTTTCGCTATAGTGGAGTCGAATTCAAATACATTAATTAAGCCTCTTATGAAGTGTTTTTCATTCCTCAAAGTTTTCTTCTTCCTATTTCATGAAGCTAAGCTTAATCTTTTACTGTAAGTCATAGTGATTCATGTAAATATTGCAATTTCTTTTTGCTATTTTGTTGACTTTTTTTAACTCTGTTAAAAATTCCAGTAAGGATGATTGAAAATTGATCTTCTCTTATGTCCCTTTCTACAGGTTTTTTCATATACTTTTTGGGAAAATTGCTTGTGGACTGTGCAATATTTGATAGCACACAACAATAAATATGTGATAACTAATACGGAACCAATGGTGAAGTTTGTTAAAAGAACCAAACAGACTGCCCTCTTGCTTGCCATAGTTAGTATATTATTTTGATTGTTTTATCTTAGGTACAAACATTTTGTATGCCATTGCACTCTTACTAGAATATTAGTATAGAGACAATTAGTCCACTACTTTTGTCGCAAGTTGACTAATTTGCCATATTTCTTTATCTCTTCTTTTTTGGCATAGTAAGAGATCAAGTTTTCTTGAAACTAACAGTTGCCCAAAATACATTATAACAAAAATAATTTTTATCGGCAATAAATATGCATATTAACGAAGAGTGCTAAAGCCTTTACCGACATTAATTAATTGTCATTAGATTCAATGTTGCTATAGACTTTAGGGACATTTATAAAGAGTACTAATTACCTCCGAAAATACATATTTAGCTGCAATTAAGCTATTAATTGTCGTTAAAGATTATTTTTGTTTTAGTGATAACTCTTTTTTTGGCTTCTTTCAATTAAATTTGTGCACTGTAATACAGCCCGACAGACTATCTTTTTTAAAAATATGTTAAGCAACATGCCTTTTTCTTCTTAATTGTTAGGAAAGTAAGGCCGTCTTTATTATTATTTGTGGATGTTTGTGAGTTCAAGTGCTCACAGAATTATGTTGTGAGATATTAATATGTTATGTATCAAAATTTTGGTTTAGAATATCAAGTTATGAACAGTTTCATTGAGATGCCACCTACTGTTTGGTTGATCATTGCATTAATTCTTTATAACTGCATACTATAACCATAACAATAACTATTGTTCAATTCCAAATAAGTTGGGGCCGGTGATATGAAACCTAAGCAATAGTAATGACTATTCTGAGACAATGAGGAAAAACATTTATGATACTAACAATTTTTGCTGTAGTGATAACTCTTTTTTTGGCTTCTTTCAATTAAATTTGTGAACTGTAATACAGCCTGATAGACTATCTTTTTTAAAAATATGTTAAGCAACATGCCTTTTTCTTCTTAATTGTTAGGAAAGTAAGGCCGTTTTTATTATTATTTGTGGATATTTGTGAGTTAAAGTGTTCACAGAATTATGTTGTGAGATATTAATATGTTATGTATCAAAATTTTGGTTTAGAATATCAAGTTATGAACAGTTTCATTGAGATGCCACCTACTGTTTGGTTGATCATTGCATTAATTCTTTATAACTGCATACTATAACCATAACAATAACTATTGTTCAATTCCAAATAAGTTGGGGCCGGTGATATGAAACCTAAGCAATAGTAATGACTATTCTTAGACAATGAGGAAAAACATTTATGATACTAACAATTTTTGGGTCATTTTTAACATATACATGATACGACATACTATAATAAAAAAGAGATTGATGGAGATTCATAAGAAAGGAGCCGAAAGTCCTCCATTTGAATTTAGTTAATTATGTTCATGTATGGACATGATGTTCCACTTTACTTGGGAGTGTTGTTGTTCGAGGCTCTTCTTTAACGTCTGATATTGTTCTTTATAACTTCTTTGAATTTATAAAATTTTGTTACTTCTGACCAACTATTTTCATGGAGATTTTCTTAGACTTCTTTCTTATTCTTAAAATCTCTCTATGACTCATAATTTTTGTATAACAAAAACAAAAACTAAAAAAATATAGCACTTTAAGATTTCATAGGAACGATTTGTCTTGAGATAAAATGTTCTTGACAATGTAGTGTTTATATCGAAAATATGAATATTATAGAATGATCATATGTAAGCTTAATAAAATAGTTCAATCCCGTGAGAAGCACAGGTAATTTACCTAGTTTTTGTAATGATATTGCCGTTTAAATGAAAAGAGTCTTGGAGCAAGATAAAGCTGATTATGTGTTACCTACGCTTAAACCGTGGATTTAGTCCATGCTTATCCAGGTAGGTTCCCAACATTACACCCCTTTGTGTGCAGCCCTTCCCTGGACCGTGCGTGAACGGCGGATGCACGAACTGTGGATTCAGAAACCATTACTTGTTTCAAGGTAGGACACCTTCGTAGCACCTCCCCCCCCCCCTTCCCCCTTGGGGTGAAACCCTTCCCAAAACTCTTGCTTGAACACGAGATACTTCGTGTAGCGGGAATAACTATGTTATACCTAAAGATTTTATCTTTTAATCCTTTTTTTTGAAGGGAAAAAAAGGTATTGAAAGTGAACATGGGAAAGGGGTGGCCTACTTTCTTTATCCATTGGTTATCTTGCATATTGGAGTTCAGTTTATCTCTAGATTGACATGACCATTTTTGAAAGCTTGCTCATATATTCACTGGAGATTACGGAACTTTGTTCATTAGGTGTTAGAAAAATCACGTTTTCATGTGTATATTTGATTACATGTGTTATCTCATACAGCTTATATCAGGGTGCATTACCATTAAAAGGGAGGATTTTTTGTAATAACATATGCATATAAGCGAAACAAGAAAAAGGGGGTTGATCTGCTTTTTACTCTAGTGTATCTTGGAATTCATTTTTATAAAAATAAATCTGGCAGGGAGTGTATTGAGTGGTGGAAGGAGTGTTCCTACACCTAAGGCCTCTGCTAAGGATTGGATCAATATGGTAAACAAGATTCAAAAGGGTGCTCTTTCGACCAGCCTTGGTATTCCAATGATTTATGGGATTGATGCAGTTCATGGACAGTTAATTTTCACAAGGGTGGTCCCTTTGTTTACGGTAAGTATGAATCTCTATCAATTTTCGCATCTACTACTTTCCTGTTCCTATTAAATGGCTTACACCAGTCGCATGGTTAGGAATAAAAATGAAAATTACTTCATCAAAAAAGACAAAAAAAATTAATGATTGTCTTACAAACTCCTTCATAAGCATAAAATTTTTATGAGAAGGCGACATGACTGGTGGGACTCAGTAATCTGTATTAATATCAATGTGTCATTTATTCACTTCACGTGGAAATTTCAGTCATACTGGGAAAGTTTGGATTTAATGATCTAAGAATCAATGCTATTGTCCAATACTTAAGTGGTCCTATCATGGTCCAGTATAGTATTTATCTTTTGACAATGACCTTCAGCAAGTCTGTGTATTGTTGATCTTTGTATCAAATATAATTGAACCGTTTAAGTATTGTTTAAGATAATGTTTTTGGTGCTAGAATACTTCAAGTTATTTTGATTATTACTGTTCTGAATTTCTTTTAACGACCAATCCTGATGTTTCTTTTTTTTATTGTCCATTGTTGTGGAACATTCGATTAAATGAACATTCAATTCTTTAAGGTCAAAAATTCTGTTTTCACTTTTTTTCAAGAATTTCAGCAATTTCATAAACTACAAAAACTGTTTTCACTCTAAATTTTTCTCAAAAACTCATAAACAACTTTAATTTAATTATTACCAAACACAACTTTAATTTCTAAACAAAGATGATAGAATCTTTTGTAATAACATTGGCGTTTAAATGTACGGAGCCTTGGAGCAACGCTAAAGTTGTTTATGTATGACCTACGTCACGTTGTTCGAACAGTAAATTTAGTCACGGCTTGTCTCAAGGTAGGTTGCCTGTATCACACCCCCATGGATGCGGCCACTCTCTGCATCATGCGTGAAAGCCTAATGCACAAGCCCTAGATTCAGCAACTAATGCTTGTTTTAGGGTAGGGCACCTGCATTACACTCCCTTGGGATACTGCCCTTCCCAGAACTCTACGTGAATTCGAGATTCTTTATGTACCTGGAATCGCCTATGTTATACCAAAAGATTTCTTTTTAATCCTATTTTGAGAAAAAAAAAAAAAGTGTATTTAAACAGAACATGGGAAAGGGGGTGTCCTGCTTTCTTTATCCATTGTTATGCTGCATATTGTTCACTTTATCTCTAGATTGACATGACCATTCGTGAATGCTTGCGCGTATCCAGAACTTTGTTCAGTTAGAAAAATCACGTTTTTATGTGTATATTAGACTACATGTGTTATCTCAGACAGTTTACATCAGGCCTCAGGGTGCTTAATTGTTAAATGGGAGGATTTTTTGTAATAACATATGCATATAAAGGAAACAGGAAAAAGGGGGGTGATCTGCTTTTTACTGTAGTATATATTGGAATTCATTTTTATAAAAAAAATCTGGCAGGGAGTGTATTGAGTGGTGGAGGGCGTGTTCCTGCACCTAAGGCCTCTGTTGAGGATTGGATCAATATGGCAGGGAGTGTATTGAGTGGTGGAATTTTTGTAATAATATTGGCGTTTAAATGAACGGAGTCTTGGAGCAACATAAAGCTGATTATGTGTTACCTATGCTTAAACCGTGGATTTAGTCCCTACTTATCCAGGGTAGGTTCCCTACATTACACCCCTTTGTGTGCAGCCCTTCCCTGGACCGTGCGTGAACGGCGGATGCACGAACTGTGGATTCAGAAACCTTTACTTGTTTCAGGGTAGGACACCTTCATAGCACCCCACCCCCCCCCACCCCTTCGCCCTTGGGGTGCAACCCTTCCCAAAACTCTTGGTTGAACATGAGATACTTCGTGTAGCGGGAATAGCTATGTTATACCTAAAGATTTTATCTTTTAATCCTGTTTTTTGAAGGGAAAAAAAGGTATTGAAAGAGAACATGGGAAAGGGGTGGCCTACTTTCTTTATCCATTGGTTATCTTGCATATTGGAGTTCAGTTTATCCCTAGATTGACATGACCATTTTTGAAAGCTTGCTCGTATATTCACTGGAGATTCCGGAACTTTGTTCATTAGGTGTTAGAAAAATCACGTTTTCATGTGTATATTTGATTACATGTGTTATCTCATACAGCTTATATCAGGGTGCATTACCATTAAAAGGGAGGATTTTTTGTAATAACATACGAATATAAGGGAAACAAGAAAAAGGGGGTTGATCTGCTTTTTACTCTAGTGTATCTTGGAATTCATTTTTATAAAAATAAATCTAGCAGGGAGTGTATTGAGTGGTGGAGGGAGTGTTCCTACACCTAATGCCTCTGCTAAGGATGGCGACATGACTGGTGGGACTCAGTAATCTGTATTAGTATCAATGTGTCATTTATTCATTTCACGTGAAAGTTTCTGTCATACTGGGAATGTTTGGATTTGATTATCTAAGAATCAATGCTATTGTCCAATACTTAAGTGGTCCTATCATGGTCCAATATAGTATTTATCTTTTGACAATGACCTTCAGCAAGTCTATGTATTGTTGATCTTTGTATCAAATATAATTGAACCGTTTAAGTATTGTTTAAGCTAATGTTTTTGGTGCAAGAATACTTCAAGTTATTTTGATTATTACTATTCCGAATTGCTTCTAACGACCAATCCTGATGTTTCTTTTTTTTTATTGTCCATTGTTGTGGAACATTCGATTAAATGAACTTTCAATTCGTTAAGGTCAAAAATTCTGCTTTCACTTTTTTTCATGAATTTCAGAAATTTCATTAATTACAAAAAACTGTTTTTGCTCTAAATTTTTCTCAAAAATTCATAAACAACTTTAATTTAATTATTGCCAAACACAACTTTAATTTCTAAACAAAGATGATAGAATCTTTTGTAATAACATTGGCGTTTAAATGTACGGAGCCTTGGAGAACCGCTAAAGTTGTTTATGTATGACCTACGTCATGTTGTTAGAACAGTAAATTTAGTCACGGCTTGTCTCAAGGTAGGTTGCCTGTATCACACCCCCATGGATGCGGCCACTCTCTGCATCATGCGTGAAAGCCTAATGCACAAGCCCTAGATTCAGCAACTAATGCTTGTTTTAGGGTAGGGCACCTGCATTACACTCCCTTGGGATACTGCCCTTCCCAGAACTCTACGTGAATTCGAGATTCTTTGTGTACCTGGAATCGTCTATGTTATACCAAAAGATTTCTTTTTAATCCTATTTTGAGAAAAAAAAAGTGTATTTAAACAGAACATGGGAAAGGGGGTGTCCTGCTTTCTTTATCCATTGGTTATGCTACATATTGGAGTTCACTTTATCTCTAGATTGACATGACCATTCGTGAATGCTTGCGCGTATCCAGAACTTTGTTCAGTTAGAAAAATCACGTTTTTATGTGTATATTAGACAACATGTGTTATCTCAGACAGTTTACATCAGGCCTCAGGGTACTTAGTTATTAAAAGGGAGGATATTTTGTAATAACATATGCATATAAAGGAAACAAGAAAAAGGGGCGTGATCTGCTTTTTACTGTAGTATATATTAAAATTCATTTTTATAAAAAAAAATCTGGCAGGGAGTGTATTGAGTGGTGGAGGGTGTGTTCCTGCATCTAAGGCCTCTGCTGAGGATTGGATCAATATGGTAAACCAGATTCAAAAGGGTGTTCTTTTGACCCGCCTTGTTATTCCATTGATTTATGGGATTGATGCAGTTCACGAACACAACAATGTCTGTAATGCTACCATTTTTCTTCACAATATTGGGCTTCGTGTCAGTATATTGTAATGACCCTGAAGGTCAATTTTGGTAATTTTTGTAAAATGATTGTTTTGCCCTCTCGAGAGTTGCCCCGAGTCTTGTTTGAAATGTTTTCGAAGTTGGTTTTGTGAAAGTTTGAGTAAAAATGAAGTTTTTGAAAAGTTTTGAATTTGAAGGCTTAAGTTGCCAATCTATGGTTTTAGAGGTCTTTCAGAGTTTCGGGACTCAGATGTGAATTTTGTCGATTCCATCAGTTCCGAAATGTGGATTTTGGCCTAGGAGAGTTGACGGGGTCAGTTTTGGGGCTGTTTCGTGGATTTGAGGTCCTAAGTTGGAAAATTGTGGATATTTGATCATATGGTTGACTTTAGTCAACATTCGGAGATCTAATGCTCGGATGTCGATTCCGACAACTCCGTTGGATTCGGGGGATGATTTTAGGCCTAGGGGTGGCCTTGGTTGAATTTTGAGAGATCCCGTTGAGTTAGTTTTGAGGTGCTTTATCGGGTTTCGGGTCAAAGAGACATCGAATCCGAAATCTGATGGTTCCATTGAGTCCGGAATGTTGACTTTAGTGGGGTTGCATATCTGGTTTGTGTGCACGGCGTTACGAACGAATCCCGAGGGCCCATTCGGAGACTTGTGAAATTGCTGTTTTTCTGTATCTGGTGCCAGCTAATTTGACCTCCGCATTCGCGGAGGGTTGTTGCCCGCGTTCGCGGAGGGTTGTTGCCTGCGTTCGCGGAGGGTTAGGCTTATGGCCTCCGCATTCGCGGAGGGTCCAGCGTGTTGTTCTCCGCGTTCGCGGAGTAGTAGGACATTGGTCTCCGATCCCAGAGATTGATTGATAGAGGGTGTTTGTCCTATTTGACCTTTATTCAGGATACTAGTGTTGAGCCACATCCCATGGAGTCCATTCCTGTGGTTCAGGAGTTTGCTGATGTGTTCCCTACTGATCTTCCTGGTGTTCCTCCGGATAGGGACATTGATTTTGCTATTGACTTGGAGTTGGGCACTAAGTCCATCTCTATTGCCCCGTATCGTATGGCTCCGGCTGAGTTGAAGGATCAGTTGCAGGATTTGTTGAGCAAGGGGTTTATTCGCCATAGTGTGTTCCCTAGGGGAGCACCGGTTCTATTTGTTAAGAAGAAAGATGGTTCCATGAGGATGTGCATTGATTATAGACAGTTGAACAAGGTAATTGTCAAGAATAAGTATCCTTTTCCTCACATTGATGATTTATTTGATCAGCTTCAAGGTGCGGCGTTGTTTCTAAGATTGATTTGAGGTCCGGCTATCACCAGTTAAAGATTAGGCCATCTAATATTCCTAAGACAGCTTTGCGGACTCGTTATGGCCACTATGAGTTCTTGGTGATGTCGTTCGGGTTGACCAACGCTCCTGCGACATTTATGGAGTTGATGAACGGAGTGTTCCGTCCGTATTTGGACTCCTTCGTGATTGTGTTCATTGTTAATATCCTGATATATTTCCGGACTGAGGAGGACCACGTCCGTCATCTGATATTGATACTTCAGACCTTGAGGGAGCACAAGTTGTACGCCCAATTCTAAAAGTGTGAGTTTTGGCTTGAGTCTGTGGCTTTCTTGGGACACATGGTGTCCAAGGAGGGTGTTAGGGTCGATCCGGCCAAGATTGAGGCGGTTAAGGGCTGGACCCGACCTACATCTCCTACTGAGATTTGGAGTTTTGTAAGGATGGTGGGCTACTACAGACGGTTCGGGTAGGGTTTCTCTTCTATTACAGCGCTATTGACTAAATTGACTCAGAAGACTGTGGATTTTCATTGGTCCGATGAGTGTGAGGTGAGCTTTCAAAAGCTCAAGGCTTTGTTGACTTCTGCTCCTGTATTGACCTTGCCCGAGGAGGGTATGGGTTTTACCGTATATTGTGATGCCTCCGGAGTTGGTTTGGGAGGTGTGTTGATGCAAAAAGGGGAATGTTATTGCCTATGCTTCTAGACAGTTGAAGGCTCACGAGAAGAACTACCCTACTCGTGATTTAGAGCTTACCGCGGTGGTGTTTGTGCTTAAGTTGTGGTGGCATTACTTGTATGAGGTTTATTATGAGGTCTTCACCGGTCTTCGGAGTCTTCAGTACATTTTCAGTCAGAGGGATCTGAACTTGAGGCAGCGCAGGTGGCTTGAGTTACTGAAAGACTATGACATGACTATTCTGTACCATCCTGGGAAGGCCAATGTGGTGGCCGATGCTTTGAGTAGGAAGACTCCTAGTATGGGGAGTCTCATAGCGATCAGTGTTGATATGAGGCCCTTGGATAGAAATGTTCAGAGGTTAGCCAACAGTTTTGTCAGGTTGCAGGTTTCTGAGGAGAGCGGTGGTGTGATTGCATTCATTAAGGCCCATTCTTCCTTAGTTGAGCATATTTGTGAGCACCAGTTCGATGATGAGAAGTTGTGTCTCATTCGAGATAAGGTGAGGAGAGGTGAAGCCAAGGAGGCTGCACTTGATTCCGATGGAGTTTTGAGAATCGGAGGTCGGATTTGTGTGCCCAAGGTGGGCGAATTTATTAGACTGATTCTTGAGGAGGCTCATTGCTCTAGATATTCTATCCATCCGGGGACATCGAAGATGTATCATGATCTGAGTCAGCACTACTGGTGGTGGGGTATGAAAAGAGATATAACAGATTTTGTGTCTAGATGTTTGACCTGTCAACAGGTCAAGTGTGAGCACCAGCTGCCAGGAGGTGTGTCTCAGAGGATGCTTATTCCTACTTGAACGTGGGAATAGATCACTATGGATTTTGTTGTGGGTTTGCCTACTACTGTGGGCGGTTATGATTCTATTTGGGTGGTTGTTGATAGGCTAACTAAGTCCGCTCATTTCATTCCAATTAGGGTGAAGTATACAACGGAGAAGTTAGCCCAGCTCTATATCTGTCAGATTGTTAGACTTCATGGAGTGCCGGTATCTATAGTCTCGGATCAGGGTTCCTTGTTCACCTCGCATTTCTGGAGAGCTTTACAACATAGTTTGGGTACTCGACTAGACATGAGCACAGCCTTTCACCCTCAGACTGATGGTCAGTCTGAGTGGACTATTCAGGTGCTTGAGGACATGCTCCGTTCTTGTGCTATTGACTTTGGTGCAAGGGGGGATTAGCATTTTCCCCTAGCGGAGTTTGCCTATAACAACAATTATCATTCCAGCATTCAGATGGCTCCATTTGAGGCCTTGATGGCAAACGGTGTAGATCACCGATTGGGTGGTTTGATTCAGTGAAGATGGATTCCTTAGACACCGACTTGCTTAGAGATGCCATGGATCAGGTTCGTGTGATTCAGAGTAGGTTGTTGACCGCTCAGAGTCGGCAAAAGAGTTATGCCGATCGGAGAGTTCGTGATCTTGTGTTCATGGAGGGAGACCATGTTTGGCTCCGAGTATCACCCATGAAGGGTGCTATGCTATTCGGGAAGAAGGGCAAGCTTAGCCCTAGGTTCATTGGCCCGTTTAAGATCTTAGACAGGGTGGGTGAGGTGGCCTATAGGTTGGCCCTACCACCTAGCTTGTCGGCGGTCCCGTGTTCCATGTCTCTATGCTACGGAAGTACATCCCGAATGAGTCGCACGTGATTGCCCTTGATTCTGTAGAGTTGGGTCCTGATTTGACTTTTGAAAAGGAGCCTACAACTATTCTTGATAGACTCGTATTTTGTTTGGGTTTTTATTTTTGAATAGATTGTGTTGCTATGGATTGCTTGCAGAAGGGAAAAGCTCTGATTGTTGATTGATTCCGATTCGATTAAGGCAAGTGAACTCTTAAAACCTTGTAAATCTCTTAGAATCTCGATTTCCTTACTTAATTGCATTGGGGAGTAATGGGATTGAGGTGTTGGGTGAGTTCTTGCATGAATCAATCTAATAATAACCGGCGGGGTTAATGAATGGCTGGTGTGCTATGTGAAAGGCCAATGTGTGATTGGGCCATGGACTTGATATTTTTGAAAGATTGATATGTTGTCATGATAGTCTTGATGTGATTATGATCGTGTTGAATATGTCTTTTGTTCATTGTTGATTATGGGACTAGACTTGAGGGTTTTACTTATCGATTGACCCTACTTGTGATGAAAGGGGTAGAAAAATGGAGACTAGGCAATTGATATCATTAATATGTTGTCATGATAGTCTCGATGTGATTATGATCATGTTGAATATGTCTTTTGCTCATTGTTGATTATGGACTAGACTTGAGGCTTTTACTTATCGATTTACCCTACTTGTGATGAAAGGGGTAGAAAAATAGAGACTAGGCAATTTATATCATTAATATGTTGTCATGATAGTCTCGAGGTGATTATGATCGTGTTGAATATGTTTTTTGCTCATTGTTGATTATGGGACTAGACTTGGGAGTTGAGAGTTTTACTTATCGATTGACCCTACTAGTGATGAAAGGGGTAGAGAAATGGAGACAAGGCAATTGACATCATTAATATATTGTGAATATTGAGATTTTGACTGTTGTGGTTGATATATTGATGATAGTGTGATGTGATTTATCTTGATATGAATTGCGTTTTGATTGTGAACAATATCCTTCTCTCATTATTTGTGTGAACATGCTGGTGTGTATTGGTTCTGAAACACTATGATGAGACTCTTTGATGATATATGGTCCATGTGTGGCCAGTGATGATATATGCCGATAGGAAATGATTTCGGCGGATATGTGGTCCATGTGTGGCCAGTGATGACTTATGCCGAGGTTTCTGCCGGCGATATGAGATGCCGAGGTTTCTGCCGGCGATATGTGATGCCAAGGTTTCTGCCGGCGACATGGGATACCAAGGTTTCTGCCGGCGATATGTGATGCCGAGGTTTCT
>JAGDQO010000400.1:0-22253 GCA_018342035.1 Solanum appendiculatum | reverse complement strand
TGATTATTGTAAAAAGGAAATTGATAATTTATTAAAAAACAAAATTATTAATGTTTCTAAATCTCCTTGGAGTTGCTCTGCTTTCTATGTCAATAATAGTGCTGAAAAAGAAAGAGGAGCACCTAGACTTGTTATAAATTATAAACTTTTGAATGCTGTTTTAAAATGGATTAGGTATCCCATACCTAATAAAAGAGATTTGTTAAAACGCACTTATAAGGCTAATATTTATAGTAAGTTTGATATGAAATCTGGTTTCTGGCAAATTCAAATTGCTAACAAAGATAAGTATAAAACTGCTTTCAATGTCCCATTTGGACAATATGAATGGAATGTTATGCCATTTGGACTCAAGAATGCTCCTTCTGAATTCCAAAATATCATGAATAACATTTTTAATGATTATAATTACATGTCAATTGTTTATATTGATGATGTGCTTATCTTTTCTGATGATATTGATTCACATTTTAAGCATCTTAATACTTTCTTTAAGATTGTCAAGAACAATGGTTTAGTTGTTAGTGCCAAAAAGATTAAGCTCTTCCAAACCTCTATAAGGTTTCTCGGTCATGACCTTTATCAAGGTAGCTACAAACCAATCTGTAGAGCCATTGAGTTTTCTTCCAAATTTCCTGATGAAATTATTGATAAAACCCAACTGCAGAGGTTTCTAGGTAGTTTAAATTATGTTGCTGATTTTATTCCTAAAGTCAGACAAGTTTGTGAACCTTTATATAAAAGGCTCAAGAAAAATCCTGTTCCTTGGGGAATTGAACAAACTCAGGCAGTCATAACTGTTAAAAAATTGGTCCAGAGTCTCCCTTGTTTAGGAATTCCTAATCCTAATGATTTTATGATTGTAGAAACAGATGCCTCTGATTTAGGTTATGGAGGAATTCTTAAACAAAGAAGTTCCTTAGAATCTCATGAACAATTAGTTCGTTTCACTTCTGGAATTTGGAATTCTGCTCAAAGGAATTATTCAACTGTTAAAAAGGAAATCTTGTCTATAGTGCTATGTATCACAAAATTTCAAGATGACTTAATTAATAAAGAATTTTTGTTAAGAGTTGATTGTAAATCAGCTAAAGAAATTTTACAAAAAGATGTTAAAAATCTTGTTTCAAAACAAATATTTGCTAGATGACAAGCTCTACTATCTAGCTTTGATTTTCAAATTGATTTTATAAAAGGAGAAAATAACTCTTTACCTGATTTTCTAACAAGAGAATTTTTACAGGGAAAAAATGAGGCCTTTCAAGCCTAACACTCCTTCGAAAGAAGGAAAACAAATGGCGAAACCATTCGTCTTACCACCTTTAACACCGGCAAAAACCCCACAAAGACCGGTTTTTGATAATAGATTTACCTTATTAGCAGACTATCCAAAATTGCCTGCATTACCTCCTCCAACCCCAACTAAATTAATTCAACTAAGGCCAAATAGACCTTTTGCTCCTGAAGCCTCAAGCTCCTCTGTACAAACTAAAAATAGTTATGAAATGAAGGTTCCTGAATCCTTCGCTCAAGCTGTCAAGCCAGAGTTACAAACTCCTAAGCCAGTCTCTCCTGCTAAAGAAGAAAATTTTGAGTTTGTAACCACCCAGATGTTACCTTTATTAGCCATTGACAAGGATTATGAAAACCTTGGAATTGATACTCTTTTAAAACCTTGTTACACAGATAACAATTTTGTTGATACAGATTGTTCTTACAAGATCAGAAAGTTCTACGAAGCTATTCTGATAGACACTGAGTCTATAGAAATTGAACACAACAGAGATGAACAAAATCCTGAGTTCATAAGGTATTCTCGATTCACCATCAAAAGGATTTTATCTCCATTCGAATGGTTTACAAATCATCTGCATACACCAATATCATTATCTATGCAACATAGGCCCCAGACCTATAATTGGCATGACTATAAAGCAGACTGGTTCAATTTTATCTATTTGAGACCAAGACATACTTGGTTTATTAAATATTGCCCACAGGTAATAAAAGCAGTTATTCCCAGATGGTTCTATGAATGGTGGAACATCTTCGGAGGAAATTTACAAATCTTACCCCAGCAGTTTCATGTTAGGTTTAATGAATTTCAAAGCAAAGAAGAGATTTCTACTCTTCCTGAGAATATTAAATTATGTAAATTTTTTATTCAAAAGAGAATTTCTTATATCATTACTTGGAATTTCACCAAGGTAGATATAAAAAAAATCCGTTTCTTAGCAAAGGAAATTATGATCAAAGGATGAACTCCTAAGCCAACAGGAGTTAAACCTTCAAACAACACTGCAGGAACTAGCGGCAATACTACCCCAAAGTTATCCAAAGAAGAGTTAAAAGCTAAGCTCAAAAAGGCCATGGATAATCTTGAAGATTATACTGAAGTCCAGATAATGCAATTAATTAATGATGCAGCATCATCTGGAAGCAGTAACGGGGGCATGTGTGAGCTCAAAGGAATCGCACAGTCATATGTGGACCCCGATTATGAATAGAATTATGGCTCTTGGAAAAAGCAGAGACCAAAGGTCAGAATTGCTTTATTCAAAGAGACGTCTTACTATTCCTAAAAGGAATCCCATATGCTTTATTTAAAAGCAAAGGACCCAGCTGCCGACAGTGAAAAAGAATTGTCTTATCAACTATTGTAAAAGAGAATGCCTTATTCTATAAAAGGAATAACTCTCTCATTTTAGAAGGCATCAGCTATTTTCCCAATACTGAAAACCTCTCTCTCTCTCTCTCTCAATGTTTTTAATGCTTCCGCTTGTAGCTCCTTTCATGTTCATATAAATAAAAGTTTGTAAGTTTTTTATATCCCTCTTTTAATCTTTCGATATATTTTTTGTCATATTTTACTAATACAACTTCGGAGGATTACCGCCGATCCGTTATTGGTATCAGAGCCATGTTGGCAGTATACGTACCTAGCATGAGCAGCTAAGTACATATACTGTCGGGGGCATGACAAAATTTATATTAATTTATGAATTGATTATTTAAGCTTTGATTAATCTATTTTAATATTTTAATATGTTAATTGATATTATGTTCTTAATCTTGTTTCTATAACTGGTGTGAGGTGTTCATTCTTCTCTAAGTGTGTGAGGTAACCGAATAATACCCGGTTCATACGTTGGCTAGCCGAATTGAATAGGTCGTCAAGCTAGGAGAGCGTTAGACCTTGTATGGTGATCCCGTAGCCAAGATAACTCTAGAGAAAGAACAGTTGTAAAACCAAGAGAACCTCCCTTAGAAACTAAGATCTAGATCTTTAATATCTCTTTGCATATTTTTATATTATTATTGATTGATCATGCTTGAATTATCTGTTTTTATTTTAATATATTTTTGTCTATAAGTCCTTAAGACAGTATCGTTTAAAAATGGAAACCAACCAGCATATTTTAAACAGTGTTAATTTATCCTCCCAAGCAACTAAGATTGCTAAGCTTGAAAATGATCTTCAAAACTGGAATATACCAGAAGAACCGTTTAAAGCTATTTATCATTTAGGTAAATTTAATTTATTTGTTAATCACAATATTAAAACTTGTGAATCAACTGTTGCTATTAATAATTCTCTTGAAATTATTCGTTTGTTAAATGCTAACGATATTAATCGTTATAAAAATAAATTTAATTATTTGCATATTGGTTTAGTGCAAGTTGCTGTTAAGCCCCTGTTCAGGAAAGGCTTAGATATTCCTATTTGTGTCCTCCTTAGAGATGATAGATTTCTTAATTTTGATGATTCGCTGTTAGGAGTTCTTCAAAGTAATCTAGCCGATGGCCCGGTTTACTTTAATTGTTATCCTAACTTTTCAATAGACATTAATTATCCTAATGTCATGGATTCTTTGACACTCAATGTCAAAACTAAAAATCTTAATAGCAAAGCCAATACTCGAGAAATAGCGATTATTTACAGAGTATATTATCGGCTTATGTCTACTACTCTTGCACCAAAGGCTCGAATTGAGAGCCAAAAGGGTGTAACAATGCTCATGGAGGCCAATCATGAGCATAGTTCAATATTCGTTCCTAGATTGATCAATTGGAATGACATTCTGTCTAACGACGAATGGCATTTTGATGCTATCACTCAACCTTTTTCCTCTCATTCAGAGAGATCTCGCATTGAAAGGGTAATTCAATACCCTGATGGTTCTATAGATCTTAAGCCAATACTCGAGAGATAGCGATTATCTATAGAGTATATTATCGGCTTATGTCTACTACTCTTGCACCAAAGGCTATGCTCATGATTGGCCTCCATGAGCATTGTTACACCTTTTTGGCTCTCAATTCGAGCCTTTGGTGCAAGAGTAGTAGACATAAATAGACCTTGGGTATATTTCCAGAAAAATCCACACCAGTAACTTTTCCCTTGTCATTGTTTCTGCGAACAGACCTTGTATGGTGATCCCGTAGCCAAGATAACTTTCAATGCGAGATCTCTCTGAATGAGAGGAAAAAGGTTGAGTGATAGCATCAAAATGCCATTCGTCGTTAGACAGAGATAGCGATTATCTATAGAGTATATTATCGGCTTATGTCTACTACTCTTGCACCAAAGGTTTTTATAACTCTCTTTGTTAATCTTTCGTATAAATTAAATCTTGTCGTATTTTATCAATACAACTTCGGAGGATTACCGCCGATCTTTCCGACCTTTGGTCTCTGCTTTTTCCAAGAGCCATTATCCTATTCATAATCGGGGTCCACATATGACTGTGCAATTCCTTTAAGGTCGCACATGTCCCCGTTACTGCTCCCAGATGATGCTGCATCACTGATTAACTGCATTATCTGAGTCTCTGTGTAATCTTCAAGATTATCCATAGCTTTTTTGAGCTTTTCTTTTAACTCTGCTTTGGATAATTTTGGTGTAGAACTACTGCTGATTCCTGCAGTGTTGACTGTAGATTTAACTCCTGTTGGCTTAGGAGTCCATCCTTTGATCATAATTTCTTTTGATAAGAAACGAATTTTCTCGATATCTACCTTGGTAAAATTCCAAGTAATAATATAAGAAATTCTTTTCTGAATAAAGAATTTACATAGTTTGATGTTTTCAGGAAGAGTAGAAATCTCTTCTTTGCTCTGAAATTCACTAAATCTAGCATGAAACTGCTGAGGTAAAATTTGTAAATTTCCTCCAAAAATGTTCCACCATTCGTAGAACCATCTGGGAATAACTGCTTTTATTACTTGTGGACAATACTTAATAAACCAAGTATGTCTAGGTCTTAAGTAGATAAAATTAAACCATGCTGACTTATAATCATGCCAATTATAGGTTTGAGGCCTATGCTGCATAGATAGTGGTATAGGGGTATGCAAATGATCTGTAAACCATTCAAATGGAGATAAAATCCTTTTGATGGTGAATCTGGAATACCTTATGAAATTAGGATTTTGTTCATCCCTGTTATGTTCAATCTCAATGGATTCAGTATCTATCAGAATAGCTTCGTAGAACTTTCTAGTTTTGTAAGAACAATCTGTTTCAACAAAATTGTTATCAGAGTAACAAGGTTTTATAAGAGTATCAATTCCAAGACTTTCATAATCCTTGTCAATAGCTAGCAGAGGTAACATCTGAGTAGTTACAAATTCAAATTTCTCTTCTTTAATAGGAGAGGCTTGCTTAGGAGTTTGTAACTCAGGTTTGACTGCTTGAGCGAAGGATTCAGGAACCTTCATTTCATAACTACTTTTAGTCTGTACTGAGGAGCTTGAAGCTTCTTGAGTGAAAGGTTTATTAGGTAAAGGTCTATTTGGCCTTAATTGAATCAACTTGGTAGTTGGAGTGGGTGGAGGTAATGCAGGCAATTTAGGATATTCTGCTAATAATGTGAACCTATTATCAAAAACCGGTCTTTGTGGGGTTTTTGCCGGTGTTAAGGGAGGTAAGACGAATGGTTTCGCCATTGGCTTTCCTTCTTTTGAAGGAGTATTAGGCTTGAAAGGCCTCATTTTTTCCCTGTAAAAATTCTCTAGTTAGAAAATCAGGTAAAGAGTTATTTTCTCCTTTTATAAAATCAATTTGAAAATCAAAGCTAGATAGTAGAGCTTGCCATCTAGCAAATATTTGTTTTGACACTAAATTTTTAACATACTTTTGTAAAATTTCTTTAGCTGATTTACAATCAACTCTTAATAAAAATTCTTTATTAATTAAGTCATCTTGAAATTTTGTGATACATAGCACTATAGACAAGATCTCCTTTTTAACAGTGGAATAATTCTTCTGGGCAGAATTCCAGATTCCAGAAGTGAAACGAACTAATTGTTCATGAGATTCTAAGGAACTTCTTTGTTTAAGAATTCCTCCATAACCTAAATCAGAGGCATCTGTTTCTACAATCATAAAATCATTAGGATTAGGAATTCCTAAACAAGGGAGACTCTGGACCAATTTTTTAACAGTTATGACTGCCTGAGTTTGATCAATTCCCCAAGGAACAGGATTTTTCTTGAGCCTTTTATATAAAGGTTCACAAACTTGTCTGACTTTAGGAATAAAATCAGCAACATAATTTAAACTACCTAGAAACCTCTGCAGTTGGGTTTTATCAATAATTTCATCAGGAAATTTGGAAGAGAACTCAATAGCTCTACAGATAGGTTTATAACTTCCCTGATAAAGGTCATGACCTAGAAATCTTATAGAAGTTTGAAAAAGCTTAATCTTCTTAGCACTGACAACTAAACCATTAAGCTTAACAATCTTGAAGAAAGTATTAAGATGCTTAAAATGCGAATCAATATTATCGGAAAAGATTAGCACATCATCAATATAAACAATAGACATATAACTGTAATCATTAAAAATGCTATTCATGATATTTTGAAATTCAGAGGGAGCATTCTTAAGACCAAAAGGCATAACATTCCATTCATATTGTCCAAATGGGACATTGAAAGCAGTTTTGTATTTATCTTTATCGGCAATTTGAATTTGCCAAAACCCAGATTTCATATCAAACTTACTATAGACATTAGCCTTATAAGTTCTTTTTAACAAATCTCTTTTGTTAGGAATTGGGTATCTAATCCATTTTAAAACAGAATTAAGAGGTTTATAATTGATAACAAGTCTAGGTGCTCCTCTTTCTTTTTCTGCACTATTATTAACATAGAAAGCAGAGCAACTCCAAGGAGATTTAGACTTTTTAATAATTTTATTTTTCAATAAATTATCAATGTCTATTTTACAAAAATTCATCATTTCATGATTCATTTGAATAGGTCTAGCCTTGGTAGTAATAGACTGTTCGTTAAATCCCTCAATATAAGGTAATTCAACAATATGTCTTTTCCTTTCCCAAAAGGCATTAGGAAAATCAGAGCAAATTTCATCTTCAAATTGTTTTTGAAGAATGGCTATTTTAGTAACCATCTCCGGGGTTTTTAAAATTTGCTCAATTTTTTTGATTTTAATTTCTTCTTTGAGAAAATTAACATGCTGAGATAAAGAGTTTATACGGAAAACCGTTTTTTCTCTGATAAAATTACTTTCATCTTGGGAAAGAGTTTTGACAAAAGGAAAATGTAATTCTTTTCCCAGAATGGAAGTAGTAATACCATTTAAATTAGTGACAAAAGGTTTTATCTGAGTGATAAAAGGTATTCCAAGAATAATATCTTCATTGATATCTTCAGTAATAATGAAATCATTTGTTAAACAAATATTGTTGTTGCAAATATGAGCTTTGGAAAGCTTATAATTAATTTTTAGCAACTCTCCAGTAGCCGAATATAATTTCGAAGTACTTTTTTCTAAGTACTTAGTGGGAACAATACCTTTAACAATGCAATTTCTATCTGCACCACTGTCAAGTAAAGCAATTTTGTTAATGACAAAATCTTTATTTACAACAATCCTAATAGGAATATGATGACTCTGAGGTCTAATAGAAGAGATAACAGTGATACCTGGACTAGAAGTAGTCGCGATATCATGAGTAGGGGTGACAGAAAGATCAATATTGAAAGGAGGATAATCGAGGTTATCCTTTTCAGGGATATCTTCTATTTCTTCATCGAGATTTTGTTTATCAATCTCTTTGAGGATTCTATCAGCAATGACATCAGTTTCGACTTTCCCAAGTCTAGATTTAATGTCTTTGATTTCTTCTTTGAGAGTCTTAACTTCTCTATGAAGATCAGAAATAGTAGGTTCAGCATTTCTTTCGAACCTGTTCATGATTTGCTTCATGCTGAAAGGTTCAACCATAGTACGAGCTTTAGGCTTTTCCTTTTGGTTGAGAATAAGATTCTTGAGTTCTACAAGATATTTTTTCCTAGCTTCTTCATTATCAATATGTTCGATAATGTCGAAGAGAGCTTCTTTAGAGTCGTTACTAAGGACTCTGATTTGAGGAATAGTTTCACAAACACAGAAAGCCTCTGTACAATTGCAATCTTTTCCTGATTGACTAGAATCTGAATCATAATCGACGTTGATATCTTCTTCGTCGCTATATTCAGCAGAGTTATTTGAAGAATCGGATAAAGGTTCTTCAAGAATAGAAAAAAGTTTTTCTTTTGTTGCCTCGTCTATTTCAAGACTGTTGATCTTCTTCTGTTTTCCAGATCTGCATTCACTAGCTCTATGGCCAGATTTTCCACAAGTCCAACATACATCCTCTTTGGATTTCTTGAATCCTTTATGTTTTCTTCTTTTCTTAGAAGACTTTTTGTAATCCTTATCGGAAGTTCTTCTAGACTTACTTCTATGAGTTTTCTTATGTTCTTTGCTTTCCTTTCTGATTTTTTTGAAGGAGGAGTAAGTGAAATAAATCCGAAGTCTTGACAGAAGCTTCCTAATTCTCTTCTTGAAGAAGATTTTTCCTTTTTAAGTTGATGTTTCAACTTAATATCTGTACACAGTTCTAATCCCACAGTGTTTATAACACTAATAAGATCTCCATATGTCATTTGATCATAAGGAATTTTTCCATCATTCCTATCTTGTATTTTGGTTCGAACTTTGTCAGCAAAGAGTGGAGGAAGTCCACTAACAAATCTTTCTTTCCAAAAGTCTAAATGACAATCTGGTCTGATCATTACCTTTTGCATAAAATTATATTAATACCAGGTAAAATCATCTAGAGAGGGACAACTGATATTATTAAGGATTTGGAGACTCCTATCCTGGAAAAGTTTGGGTTCGCCAATAAAATGCTTTGCTATATGGTATAGAAGAGTAGCACAAGCATCTTCTTTACGCACTTCAGTAGGAACTTCATTGGTTCCTTCTAATTTAATAACAACTTCAGTGGCTTGGGCATTATAGATAATTCCTTTAGTTTCTTCTGAAACATAGTTATCCCACCAATGTTTTAACATTCCAGTGAATCCTGCAACAATCATAGAAGAAGCTTCTCTGTCAGAAGAGCTTCTTATTTTGTAAGCTGTAATAGCTATTCCCATTTCATGGAGTTTATTGTAAATCTGATGCTCTGCTAGACCATCAATATTCCATTCAGTTATACTGCTTCCTTCATGAGAGGAGGTAGAAAGAAAAGCATTTTCTTCATACTGAACATCGGGGAAAGAAGGTCTTTTATGATAGTTTTTTCGGTTATGAAATCTATCATTGGAGAGTTTTTGGACAAGATTATTTTTGTCACTGATAGTAGCAAGTTTCTTACCACCAATAACAGCTCTTCTAAATTCTTCGGATGTTGTGGCAGCATTACTACCTTTATCAGATATAGAGAAATTAGCAAGTTTCTCATTGATCTTATCCAAAATATTGTCAGAAATATCAAAGGTATTTTTGAGCTTAGGATAATTTTCTCGAGAAAATTCATTGATTTTGAATATAGGATTTGGGTCTATTTTTTGACTACTGTATGTAGAAGATATAGGAATAGGCCTTCCTGAAAAAGAGGCTCTTTCTTTGGAGTTTTCAATTTGTCTAGAAACGACATGAAGAATTTGATTAGTATAATTGTTTTGTTCTATAATCTTGTTAATATCAAGATTAGTAGCAATAACAGAAGGCTTTTCTGAGGAAAGGATTTTAAAAGGGGAAGCTTTTATAATAGTTCCGGAAATAGGGATATTTATTCCTTCAAGAGGAGGAGTAATGCTTTCAACAACCTTGTTTGAAGCAGTATACCATTTATTGATAATGACTTTAAGAGAGTCTTTCTGATTATCAATTTTGCCGGTCATTTCAAACCATTTGAAGAAATATATTTCACATTGGATTCTTTTCATATCCAACATCCAAGAGTTTGCAAAATTCTCTCTTTCTTTGAGAGTATAAGTAGCCTTATACCAATCTCTGTTGATTTGATTACTAGCATGAGTCCAAGATTCTTGTAGAATCTGAGAATTAGGAATGAAATTCTTTTCAGACTTGAGCATTTTTAAATGATCAGGTATGTCATCCTTTTGACTTGGCGGGGGTTCCATTTCACTGGCTGTAGGACTACCAGGGATTTCTTGATAATAGACCTTGGGTATATTTCCAGAAAAATCCACACCAGTAACTTTTCCCTTGTCATTGTTTCTGCGAACAAGTTTTTCTTCCTCCTCATCATCCTCCGGGGTTTTTGAAGAAGATGGTGGGTGAGGAGCAGTCCTTGAGGGGGCAGATGGCGAAATAGGAGCCATCCTTGAAGGGACAGACGAACAAGACGCTCTTCTAGAAGCAGTTCTAGATAAAGAATTCTCAAGGAATTTAAGATCTATAGAACCATCAGGGTATTGAATTACCCTTTCAATGCGAGATCTCTCTGAATGAGAGGAAAAAGGTTGAGTGATAGCATCAAAATGCCATTCGTCGTTAGACAGAATGTCATTCCAATTGATCAATCTAGGAACGAATATTGAACTATGCTCATGATTGGCCTCCATGAGCATTGTTACACCTTTTTGGCTCTCAATTCGAGCCTTCGGTGCAAGAGTAGTAGACATAAGCCGATAATATACTCTATAGATAATCGCTATCTCTCGGAGCCGAAGTAAGTCGATCGTTCAACTCTTGAAAACACTTCTCACATGCCTCGGACCATGCAAATTTAACCTTCTTTTGAGTCAAAGCCGTCAATGGAGAAGAAATGGATGAAAACCCTTCAAAAAACCTCCTATAATAACTAGCTAAGCCGAAGAAACTACAGATATTCGAAGGTGATAAAGGTCTAGGCCAATTCTTAACCACTTTCGTCTTCTTAGGATCTACCTCAATGCCCTTACCGGAAACAATGTGGCAAAGAAAAGCCACGGACCTTAACCAAAACTAACATTTACTAAAATTCGCAAAGAGTTGTTGATCCTTGAGGACTTGCAACACAATCCTCAAATGATTAACATGTTCACCCTCATTATTTGAGTAGATCAAAATGTCGCTAATAAACACAATCAGAAACATGTCAAGGTATTGCTTAAGCACTCTATTCATCAAGTCCATAAATACGGCCGAAGCATTTTTCAACCCAAACGACATTACCAAGAACTCGTAGTGACAATACCTAGTTCGGAAAGCCGTTTTCAGAATATCATCTTCTTTCACCCTTAATTGGTGATAGCCCGAACAAAGGTAAATATTAGAGAAATAACTAGCCTCTTGAAGTTGATCAAACAAGTCATATATCCATGGTAGAGGATGCTTATTCTTAATGGTAACCTTTTTCAATTGGGGATAGTCGATACACATACAGAGTGAACCATCTTTATTCCCTACAAAAAAGAGCGATGCACCCCATGGAGAAATGCTTGGCTGGATGAAACCCTTATCCAACAAGTCCTTCAACTGATCTTTTAGTACCTTAAGTTCCGTCGGAGCCATTCTATAAGGAAGAATAGAAATAGGTTGCGTAACTGGGAGAAGGTCAATATCGAAGTCTATTTCCCTTTCAGGAGGAATACCGCGCAAGACATCGTGAAACACTTCCAGAAACTCATTAACAACAAGGACATACTCAAGAGTAGGGGTCTCGGGATCTATATCCCTCATCTTAACAAGATGGTAAATGAAACCCTTTGAGAACATCTTTCTAGCTTTTAGTTAAGAAACAAATTGACCTCGAAACATAGAATTTCCTCCCTTCCACTCTAGGATAGGCTCATTTGGAAACTGAAACTTGACCATTCGGGTCCTACAATCAATAGAGGCATAACAAGCATGCAACCAATCCATCCCAAGAATAATATCAAATTCTAGCATATCAAGCTCTACAAGATCAACAAGATTGACTCTATGGGATAAGGAGACGGGACAATCTCTATAAACTCTCTTTGCCATGATAGATTCTCCAATCGGAGTAGAAACACGAAAAGGATCTAGCAACACATCCGAAACAACATCAAACCTCATAGCCACATATGGCATCACAAAAGAAAAGGTAGCGCCGGGATTGTAACACCCCCCAGTTTTTTAAAAGAAAGAAAAATGCAGTTTTAATTTTTTTTTCTGGTGCCAGTGACGACGGAGGCCATCTACAGACCATAGGTGGAGTGACGGGCCGTAGATGGGAACCGTCGATGGCCCTGTCAACTTTATGAATTTTTAGTTTCTTAACCTTGACCTACGAAATAGCAGGACGGTTCGTAGTTCAGTTGACGGGCGGTAGATGGGTTCCATAGATGCCTTCCAGACTTAGCCAAATTTTCAGACCAAAACAAACTTTCTGAATCGATTGACGGAAGAGCAGGACGGTCCGTCAGTGGATGTACGGACGGTAGATCCTGTCCGTCGATTGACCCCGACAGTTTTATTTATGGGCTTTTTGGACTTTTCCCTAAATGTTTATTCCTTATCCTAGATGATTTTGCTCCTTAACCCTGGCCCTATTTATACTTTCTAAGCCCTAATCCCTTCATTCCAACTCTCATCTCCCAAAAATATTCCTCCCTCTAGAAGAAGAAGAAGAGAGCTAGGGTTTTCATCAAGGTCATCAATCCTCCTTTTATTTCAAGGCATTGGCATTAAGGTATGATAGTATTTACCATTTGGAGTCTTTCCTCCAATGGGTCCTCTTTTCCTTAAGGTTTTCAAGGTTTAGTCTTGCCTAAGAGAGCTAGGGTTTTTGACAAATTCTTATGCATTTTTTATTATGCTTTCCATTGCTGATGTTATGGTTGATAGTGCACGATCTAGCATGATAAAGTAAGCTAGTGCACGATTTAGCGTGATTTACATGCAACTTGACGAATCCCATGAGTCCATGCTAAGTTTCCCCCAATTTATGATTATGCTTATGATTGTGGGTTGATTTGAGAAAAGATGAAATGCATGAACTCTTTTTGAATTGAGTTAAGGATTATGATTATCAAGATATGAATTTCATGTAAGCCTATGAATGATGAAAAGAGGATATTTTATGAAAAGATGCACGTTCAATGAAAAATCTATGATGTTCCTCTATTATGTGGTTTCCCTCAATTATGACTAAATTGCCTTGATTACGGCTTTCTAAGTATTAGCTTGCATTGAATTGCATGTTTTGTGGTAAAGCTTATGAATCAATGATTTATGATTTAAGACCATGATGAGCTATGTAAATATGAAGCTTATGAACTCATGTATGTTTTATAAAGTTTATGATATGTTAATGGAAATGTTGAGTTGCGAAAGGGTTTCTCATGTAATGCTCAACCTATGAATGTTAAAAGTTTTCTCACACGTAATGATTCATAACTTGTTGAAAGGTTTGCTCTATTAAGCTTGAATCCACGATTAAGGAGCTATTCTATGAAGGGACAAGAGGCGATTACTCATGTTCCCTAATGTAGACAAGAGGCGATTACCCATGTCTACTAATAATGAAATCATGACTAAGGATAGACAAGAGGCGATTACCCATGTCTACCTAAGATAAAATGAACAATGAATAATCTGTGGGAAGTTTGCTTAGTACCGAATGGACAAGTGGCGATTACCCATGTCCCATAACCTATGTGCCACCATAGGGTGATGGTGTATGATAGACACTAGCTAGTGGATCCACATAAGCTAAGAAGTTCATGTTCTTACCTTGGAAAGTAGGACACCCCTTTTCAGTGTGGGGCAGACACCGTATTCCATGTTGACAGCTCACATGGTCTCATATGTCGGTTAAGGCTATTTCCCCACAGCTAATGAACTTAATTGTTCTTATGATGATGTAAAGTAAAGGAAAGATGAATAGCTTGTCTTGGCCATGGTTTATGCTTCATGTTTCTTATGTTCTATCAAGTTTTAGCTTTGCCATTACATGTCATGATTATTTGTCATTCTAGCGTGTTTTATACGCCCTATGTGCATTACTATCATACTTGGTACTTGATTGTACTAACGCATACTCTTGCCTACATTGATTTTATTGATGTAGGGTTTGGCAGCTCCTCTCATCCCACTCGTGGCTAGTAAGTTTTAGTGATCGTGAAGACTTGGTGAGGCCTCCTATGTTCGAGTGGCTAACCTTGTTACTTTTTCATGCTTTCCATTATTTTTGATATTGTACTGGGCTGCGTCCCAAACCCTTATTTCTATTCTATTAGGTTAGATGGCTTGAAACATGAGATGTAGACTTTCGGTGTTTTTGATTAAAGCTTTGTTATAAAAATGCTCTTTTGAAGTCTTACCTCTCTATTATCCTGTATGTTATGTATGCTAAGGGCTTGTATGAGGCCTCTCGGGGTGTTGTATGCCGTGTTACATCTAGGGGCTACCCTGGGTAGTGATAAACTTGGTATTCAGAGCACAAGGTTTTAAAAAGATTTTAGGATGCCTCATAAGCCACGTCAAGTAGATTCTTGTTCATGAGTGTGAAGCGTGACACATTTATGAATAAGAGGCTACAAGATGATTAGGAAACTCCACTTCTTCAACATCCTTAAGTCGTGCAATAGAGTGTTACTCTATATGTCTCTCTCCTAATCTCTATCATACGCGTTTCAGGATATGGCGTCTCGAAGAGCTTATACTCAAAGGAATGCGAGAGAGAATGAAGAGCAAGAGACTCCTCCTCAAGCTCCTCAAGTTCCGACCGATCCTTTGGCCGAGTAAGTAACCAATGCGGCGTTCAGAGTTGCTTTTCATTTGTTGGCCCCAGTCGTGATGGCTCAAGCCAATAGGGAGGTTGTGGCTCCCGTGAACCCAAATGTGGGTACGGTGGCGTCAAGAGTGAGGGACTTCACTAGGATGAACCCTTCGGAGTTTCACGGTTCTAAAGTGGAGGAAGATCCTCAAGAGTCTATTGATGAGGTTTATAAAGTGTTGATGATCATGGGAGTGTCACTGACGAAAAAGGCGGAATTGGCCGCCTACAAACTCAAAGGTGTCGCTCAAATTTGGTACAACCAACGGAAGAGTGAGATGGTGGTTGATGAAGGTCCTCTAGAGTGGGAGAGATTCAAGGGTGCTTTCCTCAATAGATTTTTTCCCCTTGAGATGAGGGAGGCGAAGGTACTTGAGTTCATCAACCTTCATTAAGGGAGTATGGGAGTGAAAGAGTATGCTTTGAAGTTCACACAGTTGGCTCGATATGCTCCTTCTATGGTTGCCGATCAAAGGGCAAGAATGATCAAATTTGTTTCAAGAGTGTCCGAAATGGTGATCAAGGAGTGTCGTACTGCCATGCTTATTAATGATATGGATATTTCTCGCCTCATGATTCATGCACAACAAATAGAGGAGGAGAAGCTCAAGGAAAGGTCTAGGGACTCCAAGAGGGCTAAGACCGGTGATGGTGGTTTCTCTCATTCAAGGTTCGATGGACATGGTCACTTTAGTCCTTGGCAAAGGTTCTCTAATCAAGGTTATTCCAACGCTCCTCCTAAGTTCAGCAAAGGAAGGTTGTCTAACTCTAAGCCTTAAGGAGGACATGGTAGTGGCTCTTCATTGCCTACTAGTACCAAGTGTGGGAGGAAACATAAGGGTACTTGTCTTGCCGGTTCGAATCCATGTTTTGGATGTGGTAAGACGGGCCATAAAGTAATGGATTTTCCCTTGGCTACTTAGAAGGGAGGAGAAAATCATCGAAGGGCTCAACCCCAAAATCTGGCAAGTTCTAGTGGAAATCAAAAGCAAAACTAGTTCTATGCACTTCAGGTCCGTCATGAGCAAGAGGGTTCTCCCGATGTGGTTACCGGTATGTTGAAAATCTTTCACTTTGATGTTTATGCTTTGCTTGATCCCGATGCTACGTTGTCTTTTGTGACACCGCATGTGGCTATGAAGTTTGATGTTGTTCCGAATGTGTTGCTAGATCCATTCCGTGTCTCTACTCCTATCCGTGAATCTATTGTGGCTAAGAGAGTTTATAGAAATTGTTCCGTCTCTTTATTCCATAGAGTCACTCATGTGGATCTTGTAGAACTTGATATGCTAGACTTCAATGTTATCCTCGGGATGGATTGGTTGCATTCTTGTTATGCCTCTATTGATTGTAGGACTCGAATGGTCAAGTTCCAATTTCCAGATGAGGATATCTTATAGTGGAAAGGGGGAAATTCTACGCTTAAGGGTCAATTTGTTTCTTGTCTACAAGCTAGAAAGATGATTTCTAAGGGTTGCATGTACCATCTTGTTAGGGTGAGGGATGCCGCTAATTCATAAATATGGCGTGCTTCACACTCATGAACAAAACTCTACTTGACGTGGCTTATGAGACATCCTAGGATCTTTCTAAAACCTTGCGCTCTGAATACTAAGTTTTTCATGACCCAGGGTAGCCCCTAGATGCAACACATTGTAGAAAACCCCCAGAGGCCTCATACAATCCCTTAGCATACATAACATACAAGATAATAGAGAAATAAGAATTCAAAGAGCATTTTATATCAAAGCTTTACTCAAAACAGCGGAAGTCTAGAACTCATGTCTCAAAGCCTTCTAATATCATAGAATACGAATAAAAGTGATAGGGACGCAGCCCAATACAATATCAAACATAAGGAAAGATATAAAATGTAAAATCCAACTGGGCTATGTCCTCGAATGGATGAGGACTGACCAAGTCTTCTTCCCAACTCTAAGTCAATGCTCTAGCCACTAGTGAAAGGTGAATCGCCACGTCCTACACAAAAGAAGTTAATGTAGGCAAGAGTATGTGTTAGCACAATTAAGTACTATGTATGATAGCAATGCACATAAACACGTAAGTATGCTAGAGAGAGAGACATAATTATGACATGCAATGACCAAGCGAAAAACATGAGAAACATGAAACATAAAGCTTATATCAAGGCCAAAGCAAGCTAATGCATCTTTTCTTTCTTTTCTTTACTTCATAATGAGAACACTTGTTCATTAACTTGTGGGGAAAAGCCTTAACCGACATGTAATGCCATGTGAGCTATCAACACGGAATCTGTTGTCTTCCCCACGCCTAAAATGGGTGTACTACTTGCCAAGGTAATACCATGAACTTCTTAGCTTATGTGGATCCACTAGCTAATGTCTACTTAAAGACAACATCCTACGGTGGCGACATAGTTTATGGGATAGAGATTGCTTTAGGAGTCTCGGCTTCAACTAACGGGAGAGCTCCATCTAGAAAACTCAGCCTCTACTAACGGGAGAGCTTTCACTAGAAGACACAGCCTCTACTAACGGGAGGTCTTCAATCTCAATATCCACTTGGTGCTAAGCATAATTCCCACGGATTAGTCATTAACATATTTATATCATTAAACATGAAAAGGTACAACTAGGGTTACCAATTCAAGCTAAAATCATGCTTATAAATATTCATCTTTCATGGACCTTGTCAAAGCTTACATCATTAGAATAGCTTCTTAAGAACATGGGTAATTGCCTCTTTGTTCTTCTTTTATCATAGTAGGAGAATTACGTGAGAAAACATTTCACTACTCAACCATAGCATCATCATAGCATAACTTTAGTACTTTACTCTCAAAGCACCCTTTATTCATCATGCTCATATTTCCTAGTTCATATGGGTTCATGCAAATTCAACTCATATCATGAAATTCAATGCAAGCTCATGCTTAGAAAGCCATAATTTGTACAATTTACCCACACTTGAAGGAACTCACATAATAGAGGAAAATCACGCTAAATTCATAAGATTATCCTCAATTCATACATAATTCATGCTTGATTTCATAGAGAATTCATAAACTTCATAAAATCATAACTCAACCCAACAATCAAAGCATAGATTATCAAATTGGGGAGAATTAGCTTGGGATCATGGTGGTTCGTGAAATCTTTACATCAAATCATGCAATTCGTGCTAATTCGTGCACTAACGTACTTTATCACGCTAAATCGTGCACTAGAAATCATAAAATCGATAATTGGAATCATAATTCAAGAACCCACAATGATTGATCAAAACCCTAATTCAGTTTGGTTAGAGTAAACCTTTGAAAATCTTGAAGAAGAGGAAGTGCCCATTGGAGGAAAAGACTCCTAATGGTGAACACTATCATACCTCAAAGCAATCCACAAGAATTGGAGAAGATTGAAGGTCTTCAATGAAGGATTCAAGCTTCTTCTTTTTCCTTGAGAGTTGAGAGAGAAATATTTGAGAGAGGAGAGTTTTGGAATGAATTAGAATAAAAGGAATTAGGCTTAGAAAGTATTTATAGGTCTAAGATTAAGGGTATAACCGACTTAGCTTAATAGGTAAATAATTAGGTAAAAGGCCAAAAAACCCTTAATTAAAAACTGTCAGGGCCAATCGAAGGACAGGATCTACGGTCCGTACATCAATTGACGGACCGTCCTGCTCTTCCGTCAATTGATTTAGAAAGTTCATTTTGGGGTGAAAATTTTGCTAAGTATGGAAGGCATCTACGGAACCCATCTACGGCCCGTCAACTGGACTATGAACCGTCCTACTATTCCGTAGGTCAAAGTTCAGAAACTTGGAAATCCTGAAATTTCACAGTGCCATTGATGGTTCCCACCTTCGGCCCGTAAATCCGTCTATGGCCCGTAGGGGGCCTCCGTAGGTCACTGTCTTCAGGTGAGTTTTGCATTTTAGAATCCCTTGGAAGCTTGGGGTGTTATAGTAACCTCTTCTACTTGTTGGTTTCTCCATAACACTTTGACAGAAGCTACTTCTTTATTTCTTAACTTCCTAATTTGTCGATCTAGAATAGCAATGGATACTTCTTCGTAAGTGAGATCTCCTGTAACTTGTACATCTTCAGTAGGAGTAGTACGAGATGGGTCAACTTTGCATTTTTGAAGCATTGAGACATAAAACACCGGATAAACTATTGGAAGCTCTTGAGGTAGCTCGAACTCATATGCAACTTGGCTGACTCTTCGAATAATCTCATATGACCATATATAGCGAGGACTCAACTTTCCCTTTTTACCAAATCTCATCACCCTTTTCTTTGGTGACACCTTCAAGAACACCCAAACTCCTATAGAAAATTCTAGTCTTCTCCTTCTAACATCCGCATATGATTTATGTCGACTTTGGGCTGTTTCTAGCCGATGTTGTATCACCTTGACTTTTTCCATAGCTTGATGAACAAGATCTGGCCCAAATAGGGTAGTTTCACCTGTTTCAAACCAGCCGAATGGGGATCTATACTTTCTCCCATATAAATCTTCATAAGGTACCATTTTGATACTAGAATTGTAGCTATTGTTATAAGCGAATTCAATAAGTGGTAGATTATCATCCCAACTACCCTTGAAGTCTAATATACAGGCTCGTAGCATATCCTCAAGTGTTTGAATTGTGCGTTCTGCCTGACCATCCGTTTGAGGGTGAAAGTTGTACCTAAATTCACTTGTGTTTCCAAACTCTTCTGAAATGACTTCAAAAATATTGTAGTGAATTGAGCTCCCCTATCAGATATTATAGAGATTGGCACTCCATGTAGTCGAACTATCTCTTTAATATACAACCTTGCATACTCTTCAACTGTATAAGTAGTCTTTACCGGCAAGAAGTGCATTGATTTGGTGAGTCTATCAACTATTACACATATGGAATCAAACTTACGAAATGAGCGAGGCAAACCAATGAAAAAATTCATGCTGATCATGTCCCACTTCAAAATTGGAAGTTCTATACGCTGCATATCACCTCCGGGCTTTTGGAACTCTACTTTTACTTGTTTACAATTCGGACACTGAGCCACAAATTGTGCAATGTTCGTCTTCATGTTACCCCACCAATACATTTCTTTCAACTCATAATACATTTTTGTTGACCCCGGATGGACAGAATATCTTGAATGATGTGCTTCCATCATAATCCTATTTCTTAGTTCATATACACTAGGTACACACAATCTGTTTTGACACTGAAGTACTCCCTCTTGCATAAGCTCAAATGCCTTTTTCATACCATGTTGTACATTCTCCTTAATCTGTAATAGAATAGGATCAGTGTACTGCTTCTCTTTCACTTCCACTACTAATGAGGATTCTGCTGCATTTTGCACAATAACCCCTTCATCTGGAGATTCAAGAAGGCAAACCCCGAAGCTAGCTAGTTGGTATAGATCTTTAGTTATCTCTTGTCTTCCCATGGACTGCCCATAAGTGTTTGCAAACGTCTTACGACTTAAAGTATCAGCTACCACGTTCACTTTCCCAGGATGATACAAAATATCAATGTCATAATCTTTTAATAACTCAAGCCAGCTTTGCTGCCTCAGATTCAGGTCGTTTTGCTTAAAGAAATATTGCAAACTCTTGTGATCAGTATACATGTCAACATGAACTCCATACAAGTAGTGGCACCATATCTTCAAAGCAAATACAACTGCTGCTACTTCTAGATCATGGTATGGATAATTTTTCTCATGTGGCCACAATTGCCTTAGGGCAAAAGCTATTACTTTACCATGCTGCATCAATACACATCCTAAGCCCACTCTCGAAGCATCACAATACACTCCATACCCTTTAGTGCCTTCTGGAAGTACCAATACAGGTGTAGAAGTTAATTTATTCTTTAGCTCATGGAAGCTTCTTTCACATGCATCACTCCATTGAAACGTGGTTGCTTTATGTGTTAGCTTTGTTAAGGGTGTAGCAAATGAAGAGAATCCTTCAACGAACCTTCTATAATAACCTGTCAATCCAAGAAAATTATGGATCTTCATAAGTGTTGCAGGTCTTGGCCAGTTTTTCATGGCTTCTATCTTTTGAGCATCAACCTTTATTCCTTCGTCAGATACAATATGACCTTAGAATGCCACAGATTTCAACCAAAACTCACATTTAGAAAAACTTTGCATACAACTTATGATCACGAAGAATTTGTAATACCTGCCGCAAGTGATAAGCATGGTCCTCTTCCAATCTTTAGTACACCAAACTGTCATCTATGAATACTATCACGAACATATCTAGAAATTTCTTGAACACCCTATTCATCAAATCCATAATAACTGTTGGTGCATTTGATAGCCCGAATGACATGACTAAAAACACAAAATGACTATACCGTGTTTGGAATGTTGTCTTGGCTATATCTCTATCTTTGGCCCTCACTTGGTTATAACCTGACCTCAAATCGATCTTTGAAAAACACTTAGATCCTTGTAACTGATCAAACAAATAATAAATTCTACAGTGGGGATATTTTTTCTTAATCATTACCTTATTTAACTACCGGTAGTCAATACACATTCTTAACGAGTCATCTTTCTTCTGTACAAATAAAGCTGGTGCTCCTCATGGAGACATACTAGGCCTTATGAAACCCTTTCCAAACAAGCCTTTTAATTGCTCCTTCAACTCCCGTAATTTTGATGGGGCTATTCTATATAGAGGGATGGTGATAGGTTGAGTACCTGGAACCACATCAATACAAAACTCTACTTCTCGTTCTGGAGGCAAACCTGGAAGATCTTCAGGAAATACATTAGGAAATTCATTTGCCATTGGACTGGACTGAAGAGTTGGTGGCTCAGCATCTATATTTTTCACTCTCACTAGATGACATATGTAACCTTTAGATATCATCTTCTTTGTTTTAAGATAAGAAATAAAAAAATTTACCTCTTGGGGCCCCAATATTTCCTTTCCATTCGAGGATGCCTCTTTCGGAAAATGGAAATGCACTTTCTTAGTTCGGCAATCTACTGTGGCATAACAAGAAGCTAACCAATCCATACCCATTAAAACGTTAAAATCTACCACTTCTTGCTCAACAAGGTCAACCAATATATCACGATCACAGACAATTACAATGAAATTACGATAAACCTTTCTAGCTATAATTGACTCGCTAATCGGCATAGACACTTCAAATGGCTTCACCAATAATTATGGTATTCTTTTGAAT
>JAGDQO010000399.1:1315000-1322777 GCA_018342035.1 Solanum appendiculatum | reverse complement strand
GCCTGTTTCTATCATCTCAGACCGAGGCCCAGTTCACTTCCAGCTTTTGGAGAGCATTTCAGGAGGAGTTGGGCACCTGTGTGGATCTTAGCACAACATTTCACCTGCACACTAATGGCTAGTCAGAGTGCACTATTCAGGTTCTTGAGGATATGCTACAGGCCTGTGTTATAGACTTTGGGGGTCAGTGGGACCACTTCTTACCCTTGGGAGAGTTTGCGTACAACAACAGCTACCATTCCAAGATCCAAATGGTCCCGTTTGAGGCCCTATATGGTAGGCGTTGTCGCACTCCAGTCGATTGGTTTGAGTCTACGGAGCCTAAGCCGCGTGATACAGATCTGTTTCAGGAGTCCTTGGAGTATGTGAGGTTGCTTCAGGACAGCTCAGAGTAGACAACAGAGTTATGCAGACCGTAGGCGCCGACCATTTAGTTTTGCCGTGGGTGAAAGAGTATTCCTCCGAGTATCGCCCACGAAGGGCGTGATGAGATTTGGGAGGCGGGGCAAGCTTAGCCCAAGGTATATTGGGCCTTTTGAGATTTTGAGGGCAGTTGGCGAGGTGGCTTATGAGTTGGCTTTACCTCCAGCATTCTCAGCCGTTCATCCAGTATTCCATATTTCGATGCTGCGTCGATATGTTCCAGATAAGTCTCATGTGCTCCAGTATGATGTCATTGAGTTGGATGATCGCTTGACTTATATAGAGGAGCCAGTTGCTATTTTTGCCAGAGATGTGAGGCAGCTGAGGTCGAGAGTCATTCCTGTGGTTAAGGTCCATTGGAGGCATCGTCCAGTTGAGGAGGCTACCTAGGAGATCGAGCGGGAGATGCAAGAACAGTTACCCAGCGTATTTGAGCACTCAAGTACGTCTTGATCCTTACTTTCGCGGATGAAAGTCCTTTTAGTAGTGGATATTGTAATGACCCTCAAGGTTATTTATGTGTTAGTGCCTTCTTTCTGTCGTTTAGAGCATTCCTGTAGCGACCCCAAGTCATTTATGACTTGCTGGCACTGACTGTTCGGTCACCTTGTCGTTCGTTTGGGTTTTATGCCTGTTTTTCTATTTGGGAGCTTTTGAACCTTCAAAAGTTGATTTCGGTCATAACTTCAGGTAAACGACCTCAGATGGGAGTTCTGATGGTTATATCAGCTCCGAAGCGGCCAAATTAGGCTAGGAGCATGGTTTGCCCAAGTCTCGGGGTTTCCTGTGCAATTTTGGGGCCAGTTAGCTCTTTAGTCTTTGAAATTTGGTTTAAGGTTGACTTTGGTCAACATTCTTGGAAAATGCACTCTGATGAAGATTTCGACTACGCGGTTAGTTCTGGAATGTCGAGTTTTGTCTAGATTGACCTTTCGAGAATTACCGGGAGCTTCCGATATGATTTTAAGGCCTTCAGTAGAAATTGGCTAAAATGGCTAAATGGGTGTGGGACCCACTTTTTGTCAAAACGACCTCATATGGAAATTTCGACTACGCCATTGAGTCCGGAATGTCGAATTTGAGGGGGTAGCATATTTTGTTTGCGTGTACAGGGTTCCGAACGAATCCCGAGCACCCTGTCGGAGTTTTCAAATTCTCAAAAACTCAGCTAGTGCAGCTGTCAAAATAGCAGACTCATTTACTCTCTGCGTTCACTGGATAGGGTCCGTGTTCGCAGAGGTGTGGGAGATTCTACTCCGTGTTCGCGGAGGTTTGTGAGTCTTGGTGTATCCCTTGTCTCTGCGTTCGCGGAGGTCTGGGTCCCTGAGCTCCGCGTTCGCAGAGGCCTGTTTGGTAAGAGGAGGAGTTGTTCTCTGCATTCGTAAGCCTGGGGCCTCTTTCGCAGAGCACTGGCTAGCTCACCTCCGCGTTCGCGGAGGCTTGGCCGTGTTCGCGGAGAGGAAGGACCTGGTTGTGTCTATTTAATGAGGACAAAGCTCCTATTTTGGAGAGCTTCAAACCTTCATAAAAATCTCCTCGATGGTTGGTTTTCGGCGAGTCGAAGTCCCAGGCTCTCAGATTCTCGTTGACTTAGTGGGTTTTAGGTTGGGGTTCGTTGGGTGTTCCTCGTTTTTCGTGAAATCAAGGGTGAGTTCTTTGTTGGCCTATTTTGTTTAGTTTTGTGATTTGTTGTTATGGGTTGTTAGGAGCGGATCCGACCCCTAATGGGCGATCCATTTTGAGATTCGTGTTTGGTGAAGCATTTGAGACCTTTTTATGGAGTCAATTCTAGGAAATCTGGAGCGGGTCCCACTTTGTCCAATTTGACTCAAAAATTGGTCTGTCTCCGAATTTGTCGATTTTAGTTTCTAAACGACCGTAATGACGCTGTGCTTCTATAGTTGATAGCGTGGCAGCAGTCTGAGTCCGTTTGGAGGGGAAAATCTTCGGCTGAGTGACTTTGAGCGCTTATGATCGAATTTTTGGTAAGTTACGGTTTCCCTTCTTTCTAGATTGAGCTTGAATGTTTAATTGCTGGTTCATATTTGGTAAGATGGGGTAGCTAGCTAGTATTGTTTCCCTGCTTATCCGATTTCCTATTCTATAGTTGACTGTTGATCTGTTATGGGCTAGTATCATGCTGTATATCGGGTTGTCGACTTGGATTATTGGTATTACTGTTGCGTACTATCAGTTGGGTGGTTATCTGATGTTGCATGAATTGGACCGGGTTCTTTCACTCCATGATTGGCTGATTGTTGTGATTTTTCCTTAGAATAGGCTGTTATATTGTTGACATAGTCCCATGTACCTGGTTGACTTAAGTATGTATCCGACGTTGACTCGGATGGACTAGATCCTTGTAGAGTGATATAGTAGACTTGCGTTTGATAGTGTGAGCCTTAATTTAGGTGTTCTCGTGGCCTTCAGATCTTCCAATTCTTTCCCCTCTGTTTCTGAGAGCATGGGATGCTGCCAGAAGATATTGCATTGAGCTGATCGACGGTCGGATTGTGTTAGGCTGAGAGCCTTCGTTGATATCCTTGTGGGGAGGTGGCCTATGGTGTTTAGCCTTGCGTTGTGTTGTTCATAGTGGATTTATTTGGTTTGAGGTTGTTAGCTCCAGCACGAGACTGAGGTTACGCGTTTAGCATCCGATATTCCCAGTGCTTGGCTGTCGGGGGTAGGCTACTAGCTCCGGTCCGTACCTGACGTTATACGATTGCAGCCCGTTATTTCCAGTGTGAGTCTGTGGAGCATAGGCTACTAATCCTAGCCCGCAGTTGACGGTACACGGTTGGAACTGGTATTTCCGATGCCAAACTGTTGAGCATAGACTGGTTAGCTCCCGTCCGAGACTGATGTTACACAGTTAAAGTCTGTTATTTCCAGCTTGAGACCGTAGAGTGAGAGATATTATTTCCGGTCCGAGACTGACGATCCCCGTTAGATTCTAGTATTTCCCGCTCGTGACTGATGATTGGGCGGGGCCCAGATGTTGTTCCAGCTTGAGACTGATGTTACTTGGTTAGAGTTCGATATTTCCAGTTCATGACTGATGATTGGGCGAGGCCCATGTATTATATTTTTTGGTCCGAGACCCATAGGTGTTACGGCTTCTGGTTATGGATCTCCTTTCGTTCTGTAGTATAGCTCTTATGTGTACTTATATGGCTTATGGGGGTCCATTAGGGTTTTATTTCAACTTGCACACGTGTGTGCCCAGCAGGTCTTATGGGGGCCTCAGTTGGGTTTAGTTAGCTATCCTCTGTTTACTTTCGGCTTGTTCTATTTCCGTATTATTGACCTCTGTTATTGCTATTGCTGATTCTATCTTGTCTGCCTGTCCTTACCTTTCTTGCTCAGTCGGCCTATGATGCGTACTGGGTACCTTTTGTTTTGGTACTCATTCTACACTCTGCATCTGTTTTTGTGATGCAGGTCCGAGCACCAGTTATCAGCGTTGAGATCGGGTCGGGAGCTGTCCTTTCAGGAGACTAGGGTGAGCACATGGCGTTTTGGGATTACCTGTCTCCTTCTGTATATATATATTTTGGCTTGTCTTTTTTTTTTGAGACATTTGTTTCAGTGGTCAACTTTTGGGACTTGTATTCTGGTTAGCAGTTCTTTACATATGACTTCCAAGTTTTGGGAGGTGTCTCGTATATATATTATTTTGGGTTTGTTACGCTTCAGCTCTCCTGTTTGTGTTCTATTTGTATGCTTCTGCTTGTTTTGGACTAGTTTCCACTTATAGTCCCATAATTGTTAAGTTTCAGGATAGAGTTTGGCTTTCCTACCGATGGGTTGTAGGCGCCATCATGACTTGAGAAATTGGGTCGTGAAAACAAACTATCGGAGTGACTTACGGCTCCAAGCTATGGTCCATAAAACTTTTTATAGAACAACTGGTCAATCGTAGAATCACTTACTGGGACCTAAAAATCCATTCAACCTCCACGGAATCATCCTAAGGCCTGTCAAACTGTCTACGGTCTGTAGACCCCTTTCATAGAACATAAGTTAAATCCCAAAATTTCACTAAGTATGGATCACTTATTCGATACCATTCTATGCCCTCTAAACCTTACTATGACTCGTCAATTCCTTTCGTAGTTCTGAGGTCTCAAATCAAATCCCTAAATCAACTATAAAGATCCATCCTACAATGCATCAAACATCCTATGACTCATTCTGGCTGCTCAAGGTCAACTTACTAGGACTTGACATTTTTAAAACTCAAACAAGGTTCTACGACTTCCTTTCTATGGCTTGTAAGACCTCCTACAGTCCGTAGGTTAGACTCATAGATCACTGCATCACTGTAAAAATAGAACTTTTTCTTTCCAATCCGACTTTCTAATTTATGAGGTGTTACGTTAACAAAGGCACTGAATTTGTCTGGAGTCTACCCAGTTTTTCATGTGTCTATTCTAAAGAAGTACCACGGGGACGGGGATTATATCATCAAGTGGGACTCAATGGTATTGGATAGGGACTTGCAATATTTAATGAAATTGATTGTGATTCTTCATCGAGATGTCTAGAAGTTGAGGAGAAAGGACTTCAAATCATTAAAGGTTCAGTCAAAACATCATCCAGTTTAGGAGTCTACTTAGGAAACCGAGGGGGACATGCAAGACAAGTACCTTCACTTGTTCGATGATTCAAGTACTACCCTCTTTTCAAGCTTAGCCCAGTTTTTCTTGTTTGATCACTCGGGGATGAGCGATGGGTATATTGATATCTATTGTAATGACCCATCCCGGTCATTATGAGTAAGACAATGGTGCAAGAAATCAGGTCAGAAACATTTCTGGGTAGTGGCTTAAATATTCTAGTCTAGCTAGTCTTAGATGGAATCTGAGCAAAGTGAGGTCTAGGGAAATCTAGGAAAATGTTGGGTGATATGTCAAGACTTGGTTTATATTTTCTAGTATCCAAGACATTAATAAACTGATAGAGTTTGAAAGAATCAAATTTGGGAGGGTAAAACTGCCGAAATCAAACATAGCGGAAATGGGACAGCTTGGGAAGTCAAGGGTCAAAGGTATGTTGTGAAATGGAGGATTTTTTGGGGTTTCTGAGTCTTTGAATTCTTTGGAAGCCTATATAGAGGGATTCATGTCGCTATAATGGGAACTTAAAAGGCGCAATAGCGGGGGAAAGTTTTTATGTCGGTGCTGCTATAGCGGGGTTAGTCAGGATTTTATGCAGAAAAGTCCCAAAAACTTCTTATTTTGTGCAATTGATATGCCCAAATTACACCTCCTAAAAGAAGTATAAACGGTCGTTGTCAAATAAAGAACCTAACAGAGGTTAGGGTTTATCCCACGAGGAATAAGGTCTAGACTTAGGCCAATTTACTGTTAATTGTATTTTTAGTCAGATTATCTCCATAAAAAGGGGGTTTTGTAACATAAAAGTATTATTCATTTAATTGAATAGCAAGTAACCAAGTAATAGGATTTAACCTTTTGTTAAGTCAATAAAAGATGAAACTAGGGTATATGTGTTCCCTACAAGTTCTTAACGCTATAAACCTTATAACAGTAATCCTTATCTAGTGTTTAACATGTAGAGTCCGTAAGTTAGGTATTTCCTAAGTGATTAGTCCTCCAAATAGGGAATTTCACCATGCAACTTGGTCGGTCTACGAGTGTATGCTTTACTAACCCTTACCATTAACGCCAGATTAGCCCGAACACTATGGGTTTTTTGCTATTAGATGGGGGATTGTCACGTCCAAATCTCGTTGTTTAATCTCTTTTTCCATTCGTTACTTCCTTGGTCGGGCAAGTAGAAATAAGGCGGGATCTAACGTAGGCCTCTGTTAAAAAGAAATCAAAGCGAAGAAATCAATAATATATGCACAAAACATTATTTAAGAATTACTAATTATTTGGTCTACTTTTTTAATTACTCATGGTTCCCACAACCCTAGTTGTGGATTTAGCTACTCATTCTTAGGTGATCACATTTCATAATAATTTTTTTAAAAATAAATCATGAACTTACAATTAGAATAAATGAAATCTGAAATCTTGAATAGATGAACAAAAGCTATATTGAAAACAATACTTCAAGGATTAAATGGAAAAAATGTTCCCAAGTTAATTCTCAAAGCCAAAATAAAAGTATCAAATTGTCTAACGCTCTAAAAAAGTAAAAAATACATCTAATACTTGCTGACATCAAAATCTTAAATAGAGTAGAAAAGGAACTCTAGGAAAATTTGGTTTACGCAGTCAATCCTACGTATCGTTCCTACGACTCGTTGGAATCCCTACGATTCGTAGGAACCTTCTGTCAATCAGCAGCTCCACTTTTTAACTTTGGAATTTCCTACGGGTATGTTTTATGACCCTTAGAACTTTGCACGACCCATCCTGGCATTCCGTTACTCAAGTACTGGAGCACAAACTTTCTGAACTTTTTCACGACTCATTTCTATGGCTCGTAGAAGTTACTACGGCTTGCCATTTTACACATAGCCCAAATTTCCACTGCCTCAGTCCAAGACTCATTCCTACGGCTCGTAGAAAAGTCTACGGCTCGTAGGTCGAGTCGTCAATCATAAAAAATACTGCTGCTTCAACTCTTTTAATCCCAACTGCTTTGAAACCTATACGATATTGAATCATCTTTTATTTGTACAAATATGTACTCTATCATTAGTTTCACATGTTGAGAAGCGTTATATAATTTTTTCCTATTTTTTCGACATTTATTCGATTTTTTAAAAATTTAGTTTTGCGTTTTAATAATTTTTACGTCACATTTTAAAAACCAAATATACTCAATTATTGGAATTAAGGTTACTATATTTATTGGTAATTTTTTGGAGTTGATTTTACATTTTTTTCATATTTTTCCTATATTTTATTAATTTATTAAGAATTTTTCAGAATTTTCGAAAAAAATAAAAAATAAAAAAAATTATTGAAAACATTTTTTTAATATATATAAAAGTTATTTGTGCAAGCTAATGTGTGTTTGTACCTTAGCCCGTGCAAATTTGGGTTGAACATTTTCATTATGATTCTCTGGAAAAACCATGTCTACTCCTGTCGCGTGGGTTTTTATTTTTTAAGCATATATAAGGGGGGTAGACGTGTTGGAGGCACACTGAGGCGACGGCAGGCGGACGACACGGGCGTCCTGTGGGTTTAGTGGGTGTGTTGCGTGGGCGCTTGATGGCATGCATAGCTAGTCCGTGTTACTTCGTCGGGCAACTACAAAAACACGTCGACGACGGCTTGTCGGGCGTTCGGGTGCCGCTGAGGGCATTTATTTCGATTGGTCTATACGCGTTTGGTGAGGAAACAACAGTGCTTTCGGGCGAGTGGCGAGT
>JAGDQO010000396.1:0-19513 GCA_018342035.1 Solanum appendiculatum | reverse complement strand
CTTCTTTTGAGTCAAAGACATCAATGGAGAAGCAATCGAAGAAAACCCTTCAACAAATCTCCTATAATAACCGGCTAAACCTAGGAAACTACAAATATCCGAAGGTGATAGAGGTCTAGGCCAATTATTGACCGCATCCGTCCTCTTAAGATCTACCTCAATTCCTTGATCGGAAACAATGTGACCAAGGAAAGCCACAAACCTTGGGCAAAACTCACATTTACCAAACTTTATAAAGGGTTGTTGGTCCTTGAGGACTTGCAACACAATCCTCAGATGATCGGCATGCTCATCCTCACTCCTTGAGTAAATCAAGATATCATCAATGAACACAATCAAAAACATATCAAGGCATTGTCTAAACACCCTATTAATCAAATCCATAAATGCGGCCGGAGCATTTTTCAACCCAAACGACATTACTAAGAACTCGTAGTGACCATACCTAGTTCGAAAAGCCGTCTTAGGGATGTCATCTTCCTGTACCCTCAAATGGTGATAACCCGAACGAAGATCAATCTTAGAGAAGTAACTAGCCCCTTGGAGTTGGTCAAACAAAGCATCTATCCTTGGAAGAGGATACTTATTCTTAATAGTAACCTTTTTCAATTGACGATAATCAATACATATACGGAGGGAACCATCTTTCTTCCTAACAAACAAGATCAGAGCACCCCATGGAGAAATACTTGGTCGGATGAAACCCTTATCCAACAAGTCTTTCAATTGTTCTTTTAGTTCCTTAAGTTCCACCAGAGCCATTCTATAAGGAGGAATAAAGATAGGTTGCGTATTAGGGAGAAGGTCAATACCGAAGTATATTTCCCTTTCGGGAGGAATACCGGGTAAATCATCGGGAAACACTTCCAAAAACTCGTTAACAATGGGGACCGACTCGAGAGTAGTGATTTCGGAATCCACGTCCCTCACCCTAACAAGATGGTATAAGCAACCCTTAGAAATCATCTTTCTAGCTCTAAGACATGACACAAATTGACCCTTAAGCATAGAATTTCCCCCCTTCCACTCTAGGATAGGCTCATTTGGAAATTGAAACTTGACCATTCGGGTCCGACAATCAATAGAAGCATAGCAAGAATGCAACCAATCCATCCCAATAATAATATCAAAAACTAAAATATCAAGGTCTACAAGATCAACATAAGTGACTTTATGGAATAAGGAGACGGGATAATTTCTATACTCTCCTAGCCACTATAGATTCACCAATAGGAGTAGAGACATGAAAAAGATCTAACAACATATCCGGAACAACATCAAACAGCATAGCCACATATGGCATCACAAAGGACAAGGTAGCACCGGGATCAAGCAAGGCATAAACATCAAAGTGAAAGACTTTCAACATACCGGTAACCACATCGGGAGAACCCTCTTCCTCATGACGAGCTTGAATCGCATAGAATCAATTTTGCTTTTTATTCCCACTAGAGCCCGACGGATTTTGGGGTTGAGTTCGTCAACGATTATCTCCCTTGTTCCTGCTTTAGCCTGTGAGGGATTGCTCTTGTTGTTCTTTTTAGTTTCAGTGAAGTGCTTATAGGGCTTAACTTCCGATTTAGCAATTTCTATGATAGAAAAAGAGTATATTATAGAATAGACTATACCCCTAGACCCGGTATGGAAAAGAAGTAAGGTAATTCATCATCAAACAAGGCAGGAATCGTTAGAGTATTGTATTGCCCTCCAATAGGACTATATAGAGCAGCGGGAAGGTCGGAATCTAGTGAATCTGTCTTTAAAGTGTAGCTCCGTACCTTACCCATCGTGTAATGACAGTGTGCCTTCACCCCATGATCTTAGTGCTCCATTGCCCCTTCTTTATCTGTAACAATAAGTGCATATGTATACACTAATTTATATGTGGGTTCCGCTTCGGGGAAGACGAGTTGACTCCACAAAGTATAAAATGCCTCAGATATTCCATTAACGGTTCCTTCTTAGCCACTAAGGGACAATCCCTTATCTTGTGATACATCTTTCCATAGCCAAAGCATGCATTAGAGCCGGCTATATATTTACCCTCATGCTTTTTCCCACACTTAGCATAACTAGTCGATGCAAAGCCACAACCATTTCCTCCTTGAGGCTTAGGGTTAGACATCCTATCTTTGTTGAACATAGGAGGAGCATTGGAGGAACCTTGATCGGAAGACCTTGGTCGAGGTTTGAAATGACAATGTCCATCGGACCTTGAACGTGAAAAGTTATCATCACCTGTCTTAGCCCTCTTTGTCTCTCTAGACCTTTCTTTGAGTTTCTCCTCTTCTATTTGTTGATCATGTACCATGAGAGGAGAAATATCCATGTAATTGACAAGCATAGCGGTACGACACTCTTTGACCACTATTTCAGACACTCCTGAGATGAACTTACTCATTCTTGCCCTAGGATCGGCAACCATAGTAGGAGCATATCGAGACAATTGTGTGAACTTCAAAGCATACTCTTTCACACTCATGCTTCCTTGACGAAGGTTGATGAACTCAATCTCCCTTGCCACCCTCATCCCAAGGGTAAAGAACCTATAAAGAAAAGCGAACCTTGGATTTCTCCCAATCAAGAGGACCCTCATTAACCGCCGTCCCTTCCTTCCATTGTTCAAACCACACTTGGGCCACACCCTTAAGTTGATAAGCGGACAACTCTGCCTTTTCCTCTGGCGTCACACCCATGATCATTAGCACCTTATAAACCTCATCAATGAACTCTTGAGGATCTTCCTCAACCTTAGAGCCATGAAACTCCGGAGGATTCATCCTTGTGAAGTCCCTCACTCTCGATGCCGCCGTTCACGCATTTGGGTTCACGGGAGCCACAACCTCCCTATTGGCTTGAGCTAACACTTGAAAAGCAGCCCTAAACTTCGCATTAGTCACTTGTTTGGCCAAAGGGTCAGTCGGAGCTTGAGGAGGAGCATCTTGTTCCACATTCTCTCCAGCATTTCTTCTAGCATTAAGCCTTCGAGTAGCCAAATCCTGAAACGCATAGGATAGGGATTAGGAGAGAAAGACCTATGAGGTTAAACTCTATCGCATGACTTAAGAGTAATGAAGGAAGTGAAGTTTCCTAATCATCTCGTAGCCTCTCATTCATAAGTGTGGCGCGCTTCACACTCATGAACAAGACTCTACTCGATGTGGCTTATGAGACATCCTAGGATCTTTCTAAAACCTTGTGCTCAGAATACAAAGTTTGTCACAACCCAAAATACCACTAGATGTGACATGGCGTATAAGACCCCGAAAGGCTCATACAAGTCACTTAGCATACATACATACAAGATCATAGAGATTTAAGAGTTCAAAAGTGAATTTCATATCAAAGCTTTTAAGAAAATAGCGGAAGTCTACATAAAATGTCTCAAAGCCAATCTAACATAAGAATGAGAAATAAGGTTTGGGAAGTAACCCAATACAATGTCAAAGCAAAGGAACATAAAAGTAAGAACAACAAGGCTATGTCCTCGAATGTATGAGGACTCACCAAGTCTTCCGAAAACCTTCTACTAAGATCTAGCCATGAATAGATGGAGCATCGCCAGGCCCTACATTATGAGACTATGTAGGCAAAAAGTATGTGTCAGTACGAGGAATGTACTATGTATGATAGCAATGCACAACACCATTTAAATATGCTAAAAAGGGGAACATATTCATAAACATGCAATGACCAAGTGAAAGCATGATAGAAAGAGTAGAAAAACATAAGTCATCATTTAAGGTCAATGCAAGCTAAACATACTTAAATTACTTGAGAAAAGCCTTTAAAGTCACTTTAGCTTATCATTGTGGGGAAACTAGCCTTAATCGACATGTAAGACCATGTGAGCTGCCAACATGGAATCCGGTGTCTACCCCACACCAAAAAGAGGTGTCCTACTTGCAAAGGTAAAATCATAAATTTCTAGCTTAGGTTGATCCACTAGCTAATGTCTATCTAGACAATCATCCTATGGTGGCACATAATTTATGGAACATGGGTAATCGCCACTTGTCCACTCGGTGCTAAGCATAATTTCCACGGATTAGACATAGTTCAATTATCATAAGTAGACATGGGTAATCGCCTCTTCTCTACATTAGGGAACGTGGGTGATTGCCTCTTGTCCCGTCATTAGAATAGCTCCTTAATCATCGATTCAAGTTTAGTTGAGCAAGCCTTTCAACAAGTTATGAATTCTTACATGTGATAAAACCTTTCACATTCATGGGTTGAGTAATATATGAGAATTCACTTCACAACTCAACAACAACATCAACATATCATAAACTTTGATGCTTCAATCTCAAAGCACCCTTAATTCCTCATTAACTTCATAAGAGACATGCATGATTTCATAAACTTCATATTTACATAGTTCATCATGCTCATAACTTACAAATCATAGATTTCACATGGGTTCATAAGAATTCATCTTAAATCATGCAACTCAATGCAAACTCATGCTTAGAAAACCATAAATAAGACAATTTGATCATAATTGAAGGAACCCACATGATAGAGGAAAATCATAGATTTTAATTGCACAGACTTACTTTCATAAAACCATCATTAGGTCATTCATAATCTCAGCATGAAAATCATTACTTAGGAATCATAATTCATACATAGGTTCATATAGACTTCATGTAATTCATCTCTTCACAAATTCAACCCACCAACAATGCATAATTTTGAAATTGGGGAAAAAGGCATGGGTTCATGGGGATTCATATAAATTCATGAAATTCAACTCAATTTATACTTCAAAGTTCATAAAACAATCAATTAGAGCAACATTGCAAAGAACCCATGACATGGAAGAAAACCCCTAATTCAATTGGGAATTTCTAACTTGAAAAGTGAAGATTTAAGGACTTTATGGAGGAAAGGGCTCCATGAATGGACACTATCGTACCTTAGAGTCCCAATTCCTTAAGCAATTGATGTAGAAAACTTGATTTTCTTGAACCCTAGCTTGCCCTCCTCTTCTTCTTCTTCTAACTTCTAGAGAGAATTATTTGAGAGAGGAGAGTTTTGGGAAATTTGTAAAGTGATTGAAAAAGGGTAGTTTTAGGATTAAAAAGGCTTATATATTGTTAGGGGATGAAGGGAACCGGCCTAGATTACTAAATAAGCCATTAGATGAAAAGACCAAATGATCCCTTAAAAAAATCCCGGAACCCCTACTTACGACCTTGACCTATGGTTGGTAGGTCAACCTACTGCCCGTAAGTCACCAACCGTAGGTCACCTTGCCTGTTAGCCCAAAAATTTAATTAATTCTTCCCCCAAAACAGTAGCATGTACGGTTCCTTTCCTCTTTTGACCTAACAGTTGGTAGGTCCACCTACCAACCGTTGGTGCCCACCGTAGGTCACCTCCCAAGTTTCAAAAATTTGAAATTTTTCGTTCTTTTCAAATCGGGGGTGTTACAATATCTCCCCTTTGGAAACATTCGTCCTCGAATGAGAATCAAGACATCATAAGGAGGGTTAGACAAGATTCAACAACCCAACATGCTTGTAATCACATAAATGCACATATCCGAAGAGGAAACATCAACTCCAAGATAAAACATGTTCAACACATCATTACATGAAGACTTTATGCAACTCATACTAAATGCACATAATCATAGATAAATCAATCAAGCTAGCTCATTTTATCAAAATTAGACTCTTCATGAACATGCATAATCAAGGAATCATGGAAATATCTAAGTCAAATTAAACCAACGAATGAACCATGAGGAACTAGATACCTCAAGCAATAGTAGGGTCGGAGAGAAAGATATGAGGATATCGGGACATCATATCGGCCTCAGCCTCCCAAGTAGCACCCTCAACTAATTGATTCCTCCAAGGAACTTTCACGGAAGCAATTTCTTTATTCCTTAACTTTCAGACTTGGCGGTCTAAAATCTCAACCAGAACTTCTTGATAGGAAAAGCTATCCTCTATGCCAAGACTCTCCAATGGCACTATAGACGTCGGATCACCAACACATTTCTACAATAATGAGACATGGAAAACCGGATGCACCGATGCCAAATCATTAGGCAAGACAAGTTCATAAGCAACCTTACCAACACGTCTCAAAATTTGATATGGGCCCACATAATGGGGACTAAGCTTCCCTTTCTTTCCAAACCTCATTACATCCTTCATGGGTGAAATTTTCAACTAGATCCAATCATTAACATCAAATTCTAATTCTCTCCTTCTAACATCGACATAGGACTTTTGTCAACTTTGAGCGATTTTTAACCTTTCTTTAATAAGCCTAACTTTCTCCATAGCCTCATGTACCAATTCGAGACCTATCAAAGCAACTTCACCAACCTATAGGAGATCTACACCTCTTCCATAAAGAGCCTCAAATGGAGCCATGCCAATACTAGAATGGTAGCTATTATTGTAAGCAAATTCAATCAAAGGCAAGTGATCATCCCAATTACCCTTGTAATCAATTACACAAGCTCTCAACATATCTTCCGAGGTTTTGATAGTACACTCCGCTTGCCCATCGATTCTAGGATGAAAGGTCGTACTAAGCTTAACACGAGTACAAAGGCCTTTTTGGAAAGATTTCCAAAATGAGAAGTGAATTGGGCACCACGATCGGAGAAAATGGATAAAGGAACTCCATGAAACCTAACCATTTCCCTCAAGTACAACTTAGCATAATCCCCCACCGAATACGAAACCTTGACGGGAATGAAATGGGCTAATTTCGTCATACGATCGACAATCACCCAAATCGAATCATATTGTTGCCGGGTGCGTGGTAAACCATTTACAAAGTCCATATTCACATCTTCCCACTTCCAAGTAGGAATATTAATGTCTTGGGACAAACCACCTGGCTTTTGGTGCTCAACTTTCACTTGTTGACAATTAGGACACTTAGCCAAATAATCCGCAATGTCCTTCTTCATCCTATTCCACAAATAGATTTCCTGCAAATCACGGTACATCTTGGTAGCTCCCGGGTGAATGGAATATCAAGAACTATGGGCTTCCGATAAAATTTGCCCTCTTAAGTCATCTACATCGGGAACACACTGATGACCTTGATATCTAAGTACTCCACCCTCCCTTGGGAGAAAGCCTCTACAGACTTCTTTAATACCGCTTCCTTCAATTCAACCAAATTAGGATCAAGATCTTGTTTAGCGTTCACATCATGCACAAAAGACGATTCGGAACCATTATGAACCATAACACCACCCTTGGTGGAATCAACCAACCGAACACCCAATCGGGCCAACCCATCAACATCACGAACCAATTCTTTCTTACCATCCTCAACATGAGCAACACTACCCATTGACAACCGACTAAGAGCATCCGCCACCACATTAGCCTTGCCGGGGTGATAGAGGATACTCATGTCATAGTCTTTTAACAACTCAAACCTCCTTCTTTGGCGAAGATTTAGATCTTTTTGTTTTAACACATATTGCAAACTCTTATGGTCAGTAAAGAAATCAACGTGCACACCATACAAATAATGTTTCCATATCTTTAGAGCAAACACAACTGCCGCTAGTTCTAAGTCATGGGTAGGATATTTCTTTTCATGAATCTTACGTTGCCTTGAAGCATAAGCAATAAATTTCCTATTTTGCATAAGAACACACCCTAACCCAATTCTAGAAGCATCACAATAAACCACAAACCCATCGGATCCTTTCGATAAGGTCAACACTAGAGCCGAGGTTAGTCTATCTTTCAACTCTTGGAAACTCTTCTCATACGTTTTGGACCATACGAACTTAGCCTTCTTTTGAGTCAAAGACATCAATGGAGAAGCAATCGAAGAAAACCCTTCAACAAATCTCCTATAATAACCGGCTAAACCTAGGAAACTACAAATATCCGAAGGTGATAGAGGTCTAGGCCAATTATTGACCGCATCCGTCCTCTTAAGATCTACCTCAATTCCTTGATCGGAAACAATGTGACCAAGGAAAGCCACAAACCTTGGGCAAAACTCACATTTACCAAACTTTATAAAGGGTTGTTGGTCCTTGAGGACTTGCAACACAATCCTCAGATGATCGGCATGCTCATCCTCACTCCTTGAGTAAATCAAGATATCATCAATGAACACAATCAAAAACATATCAAGGCATTGTCTAAACACCCTATTAATCAAATCCATAAATGCGGCCGGAGCATTTTTCAACCCAAACGACATTACTAAGAACTCGTAGTGACCATACCTAGTTCGAAAAGCCGTCTTAGGGATGTCATCTTCCTGTACCCTCAAATGGTGATAACCCGAACGAAGATCAATCTTAGAGAAGTAACTAGCCCCTTGGAGTTGGTCAAACAAAGCATCTATCCTTGGAAGAGGATACTTATTCTTAATAGTAACCTTTTTCAATTGACGATAATCAATACATATACGGAGGGAACCATCTTTCTTCCTAACAAACAAGATCAGAGCACCCCATGGAGAAATACTTGGTCGGATGAAACCCTTATCCAACAAGTCTTTCAATTGTTCTTTTAGTTCCTTAAGTTCCACCAGAGCCATTCTATAAGGAGGAATAAAGATAGGTTGCGTATTAGGGAGAAGGTCAATACCGAAGTATATTTCCCTTTCGGGAGGAATACCGGGTAAATCATCGGGAAACACTTCCAAAAACTCGTTAACAATGGGGACCGACTCGAGAGTAGTGATTTCGGAATCCACGTCCCTCACCCTAACAAGATGGTATAAGCAACCCTTAGAAATCATCTTTCTAGCTCTAAGACATGACACAAATTGACCCTTAAGCATAGAATTTCCCCCCTTCCACTCTAGGATAGGCTCATTTGGAAATTGAAACTTGACCATTCGGGTCCGACAATCAATAGAAGCATAGCAAGAATGCAACCAATCCATCCCAATAATAACATCAAAAACTAAAATATCAAGGTCTACAAGATCAACATAAGTGACTTTATGGAATAAGGAGACGGGATAATTTCTATACTCTCCTAGCCACTATAGATTCACCAATAGGAGTAGAGACATGAAAAAGATCTAACAACATATCCGGAACAACATCAAACAGCATAGCCACATATGGCATCACAAAGGACAAGGTAGCACCGGGATCAAGCAAGGCATAAACATCAAAGTGAAAGACTTTCAACATACCGGTAACCACATCGGGAGAACCCTCTTCCTCATGACGAGCTTGAATCGCATAGAATCAATTTTGCTTTTTATTCCCACTAGAGCCCGACGGATTTTGGGGTTGAGTTCGTCAACGATTATCTCCCTTGTTCCTGCTTTAGCCTGTGAGGGATTGCTCTTGTTGTTCTTTTTAGTTTCAGTGAAGTGCTTATAGGGCTTAACTTCCGATTTAGCAATTTCTATGATAGAAAAAGAGTATATTATAGAATAGACTATACCCCTAGACCCGGTATGGAAAAGAAGTAAGGTAATTCATCATCAAACAAGGCAGGAATCGTTAGAGTATTGTATTGCCCTCCAATAGGACTATATAGAGCAGCGGGAAGGTCGGAATCTAGTGAATCTGTCTTTAAAGTGTAGCTCCGTACCTTACCCATCGTGTAATGACAGTGTGCCTTCACCCCATGATCTTAGTGCTCCATTGCCCCTTCTTTATCTGTAACAATAAGTGCATATGTATACACTAATTTATATGTGGGTTCCGCTTCGGGGAAGACGAGTTGACTCCACAAAGTATAAAATGCCTCAGATATTCCATTAACGGTTCCTTCTTAGCCACTAAGGGACAATCCCTTATCTTGTGATACATCTTTCCATAGCCAAAGCATGCATTAGAGCCGGCTATATATTTACCCTCATGCTTTTTCCCACACTTAGCATAACTAGTCGATGCAAAGCCACCACCATTTCCTCCTTGAGGCTTAGGGTTAGACATCCTATCTTTGTTGAACATAGGAGGAGCATTGGAGGAACCTTGATCGGAAGACCTTGGTCGAGGTTTGAAATGACAATGTCCATCGGACCTTGAACGTGAAAAGTTATCATCACCTGTCTTAGCCCTCTTTGTCTCTCTAGACCTTTCTTTGAGTTTCTCCTCTTCTATTTGTTGATCATGTACCATGAGAGGAGAAATATCCATGTAATTGACAAGCATAGCGGTACGACACTCTTTGACCACTATTTCAGACACTCCTGAGATGAACTTACTCATTCTTGCCCTAGGATCGGCAACCATAGTAGGAGCATATCGAGACAATTGTGTGAACTTCAAAGCATACTCTTTCACACTCATGCTTCCTTGACGAAGGTTGATGAACTCAATCTCCCTTGCCACCCTCATCCCAAGGGTAAAGAACCTATAAAGAAAAGCGAACCTTGGATTTCTCCCAATCAAGAGGACCCTCATTAACCGCCGTCCCTTCCTTCCATTGTTCAAACCACACTTGGGCCACACCCTTAAGTTGATAAGCGGACAACTCTGCCTTTTCCTCTGGCGTCACACCCATGATCATTAGCACCTTATAAACCTCATCAATGAACTCTTGAGGATCTTCCTCAACCTTAGAGCCATGAAACTCCGGAGGATTCATCCTTGTGAAGTCCCTCACTCTCGATGCCGCCGTTCACGCATTTGGGTTCACGGGAGCCACAACCTCCCTATTGGCTTGAGCTAACACTTGAAAAGCAGCCCTAAACTTCGCATTAGTCACTTGTTTGGCCAAAGGGTCAGTCGGAGCTTGAGGAGGAGCATCTTGTTCCACATTCTCTCCAGCATTTCTTCTAGCATTAAGCCTTCGAGTAGCCAAATCCTGAAACGCATAGGATAGGGATTAGGAGAGAAAGACCTATGAGGTTAAACTCTATCGCATGACTTAAGAGTAATGAAGGAAGTGAAGTTTCCTAATCATCTCGTAGCCTCTCATTCATAAGTGTGGCGCGCTTCACACTCATGAACAAGACTCTACTCGATGTGGCTTATGAGACATCCTAGGATCTTTCTAAAACCTTGTGCTCAGAATACAAAGTTTGTCACAACCCAAAATACCACTAGATGTGACATGGCGTATAAGACCCCGAAAGGCTCATACAAGTCACTTAGCATACATACATACAAGATCATAGAGATTTAAGAGTTCAAAAGTGAATTTCATATCAAAGCTTTTAAGAAAATAGCGGAAGTCTACATAAAATGTCTCAAAGCCAATCTAACATAAGAATGAGAAATAAGGTTTGGGAAGTAACCCAATACAATGTCAAAGCAAAGGAACATAAAAGTAAGAACAACAAGGCTATGTCCTCGAATGTATGAGGACTCACCAAGTCTTCCGAAAACCTTCTACTAAGATCTAGCCATGAATAGATGGAGCATCGCCAGGCCCTACATTATGAGACTATGTAGGCAAAAAGTATGTGTCAGTACGAGGAATGTACTATGTATGATAGCAATGCACAACACCATTTAAATATGCTAAAAAGGGGAACATATTCATAAACATGCAATGACCAAGTGAAAGCATGATAGAAAGAGTAGAAAAACATAAGTCATCATTTAAGGTCAATGCAAGCTAAACATACTTAAATTACTTGAGAAAAGCCTTTAAAGTCACTTTAGCTTATCATTGTGGGGAAACTAGCCTTAATCGACATGTAAGACCATGTGAGCTGCCAACATGGAATCCGGTGTCTACCCCACACCAAAAAGAGGTGTCCTACTTGCAAAGGTAAAATCATAAATTTCTAGCTTAGGTTGATCCACTAGCTAATGTCTATCTAGACAATCATCCTATGGTGGCACATAATTTATGGAACATGGGTAATCGCCACTTGTCCACTCGGTGCTAAGCATAATTTCCACGGATTAGACATAGTTCAATTATCATAAGTAGACATGGGTAATCGCCTCTTCTCTACATTAGGGAACGTGGGTGATTGCCTCTTGTCCCGTCATTAGAATAGCTCCTTAATCATCGATTCAAGTTTAGTTGAGCAAGCCTTTCAACAAGTTATGAATTCTTACATGTGATAAAACCTTTCACATTCATGGGTTGAGTAATATATGAGAATTCACTTCACAACTCAACAACAACATCAACATATCATAAACTTTGATGCTTCAATCTCAAAGCACCCTTAATTCCTCATTAACTTCATAAGAGACATGCATGATTTCATAAACTTCATATTTACATAGTTCATCATGCTCATAACTTACAAATCATAGATTTCACATGGGTTCATAAGAATTCATCTTAAATCATGCAACTCAATGCAAACTCATGCTTAGAAAACCATAAATAAGACAATTTGATCATAATTGAAGGAACCCACATGATAGAGGAAAATCATAGATTTTAATTGCACAGACTTACTTTCATAAAACCATCATTAGGTCATTCATAATCTCAGCATGAAAATCATTACTTAGGAATCATAATTCATACATAGGTTCATATAGACTTCATGTAATTCATCTCTTCACAAATTCAACCCACCAACAATGCATAATTTTGAAATTGGGGAAAAAGGCATGGGTTCATGGGGATTCATATAAATTCATGAAATTCAACTCAATTTATACTTCAAAGTTCATAAAACAATCAATTAGAGAAACATTGCAAAGAACCCATGACATGGAAGAAAACCCCTAATTCAATTGGGAATTTCTAACTTGAAAAGTGAAGATTTAAGGACTTTATGGAGGAAAGGGCTCCATGAATGGACACTATCGTACCTTAGAGTCCCAATTCCTTAAGCAATTGATGTAGAAAACTTGATTTTCTTGAACCCTAGCTTGCCCTCCTCTTCTTCTTCTTCTAACTTCTAGAGAGAATTATTTGAGAGAGGAGAGTTTTGGGAAATTTGTAAAGTGATTGAAAAAGGGTAGTTTTAGGATTAAAAAGGCTTATATATTGTTAGGGGATGAAGGGAACCGGCCTAGATTACTAAATAAGCCATTAGATGAAAAGACCAAATGATCCCTTAAAAAAATCCCGGAACCCCTACTTACGACCTTGACCTATGGTTGGTAGGTCAACCTACTGCCCGTAAGTCACCAACCGTAGGTCACCTTGCCTGTTAGCCCAAAAATTTAATTAATTCTTCCCCCAAAACAGTAGCATGTACGGTTCCTTTCCTCTTTTGACCTAACAGTTGGTAGGTCCACCTACCAACCGTTGGTGCCCACCGTAGGTCACCTCCCAAGTTTCAAAAATTTGAAATTTTTCGTTCTTTTCAAATCGGGGGTGTTACAATATCTCCCCTTTGGAAACATTCGTCCTCGAATGAGAATCAAGACATCATAAGGAGGGTTAGACAAGATTCAACAACCCAACATGCTTGTAATCACATAAATGCACATATCCGAAGAGGAAACATCAACTCCAAGATAAAACATGTTCAACACATCATTACATGAAGACTTTATGCAACTCATACTAAATGCACATAATCATAGATAAATCAATCAAGCTAGCTCATTTTATCAAAATTAGACTCTTCATGAACATGCATACTCAAGGAATCATGGAAATATCTAAGTCAAATTAAACCAACGAATGAACCATGAGGAACTAGATACCTCAAGCAATAGTAGGGTCGGAGAGAAAGATATGAGGATATCGGGACATCATATCGGCCTCAGCCTCCCAAGTAGCACCCTCAACTAATTGATTCCTCCAAGGAACTTTCACGGAAGCAATTTCTTTATTCCTTAACTTTCAGACTTGGCGGTCTAAAATCTCAACCAGAACTTCTTGATAGGAAAAGCTATCCTCTATGCCAAGACTCTCCAATGGCACTATAGACGTCGGATCACCAACACATTTCTACAATAATGAGACATGGAAAACCGGATGCACCGATGCCAAATCATTAGGCAAGACAAGTTCATAAGCAACCTTACCAACACGTCTCAAAATTTGATATGGGCCCACATAATGGGGACTAAGCTTCCCTTTCTTTCCAAACCTCATTACACCCTTCATGGGTGAAATTTTCAACTAGATCCAATCATTAACATCAAATTCTAATTCTCTCCTTCTAACATCGACATAGGACTTTTGTCAACTTTGAGCGATTTTTAACCTTTCTTTAATAAGCCTAACTTTCTCCATAGCCTCATGTACCAATTCGAGACCTATCAAAGCAACTTCACCAACCTATAGGAGATCTACACCTCTTCCATAAAGAGCCTCAAATGGAGCCATGCCAATACTAGAATGGTAGCTATTATTGTAAGCAAATTCAATCAAAGGCAAGTGATCATCCCAATTACCCTTGTAATCAATTACACAAGCTCTCAACATATCTTCCGAGGTTTTGATAGTACACTCCGCTTGCCCATCGATTCTAGGATGAAAGGTCGTACTAAGCTTAACACGAGTACAAAGGCCTTTTTGGAAAGATTTCCAAAATGAGAAGTGAATTGGGCACCACGATCGGAGAAAATGGATAAAGGAACTCCATGAAACCTAACCATTTCCCTCAAGTACAACTTAGCATAATCCCCCACCGAATACGAAACCTTGACGGGAATGAAATGGGCTAATTTCGTCATACGATCGACAATCACCCAAATCGAATCATATTGTTGCCGGGTGCGTGGTAAACCATTTACAAAGTCCATATTCACATCTTCCCACTTCCAAGTAGGAATATTAATGTCTTGGGACAAACCACCTGGCTTTTGGTGCTCAACTTTCACTTGTTGACAATTAGGACACTTAGCCAAATAATCCGCAATGTCCTTCTTCATCCTATTCCACAAATAGATTTCCTGCAAATCACGGTACATCTTGGTAGCTCCCGGGTGAATGGAATATCAAGAACTATGGGCTTCCGATAAAATTTGCCCTCTTAAGTCTACATCGGGAACACACTGATGACCTTGATATCTAAGTACTCCACCCTCCCTTGGGAGAAAGCCTCTACAGACTTCTTTAATACCGCTTCCTTCAATTCAACCAAATTAGGATCAAGATCTTGTTTAGCGTTCACATCATGCACAAAAGACGATTCGGAACCATTATGAACCATAACACCACCCTTGGTGGAATCAACCAACCGAACACCCAATCGGGCCAACCCATCAACATCACGAACCAATTCTTTCTTACCATCCTCAACATGAGCAACACTACCCATTGACAACCGACTAAGAGCATCCGCCACCACATTAGCCTTGCCGGGGTGATAGAGGATACTCATGTCATAGTCTTTTAACAACTCAAACCTCCTTCTTTGGCGAAGATTTAGATCTTTTTGTTTTAACACATATTGCAAACTCTTATGGTCAGTAAAGAAATCAACGTGCACACCATACAAATAATGTTTCCATATCTTTAGAGCAAACACAACTGCCGCTAGTTCTAAGTCATGGGTAGGATATTTCTTTTCATGAATCTTACGTTGCCTTGAAGCATAAGCAATAAATTTCCTATTTTGCATAAGAACACACCCTAACCCAATTCTAGAAGCATCACAATAAACCACAAACCCATCGGATCCTTTCGATAAGGTCAACACTAGAGCCGAGGTTAGTCTATCTTTCAACTCTTGGAAACTCTTCTCATACGTTTTGGACCATACGAACTTAGCCTTCTTTTGAGTCAAAGACATCAATGGAGAAGCAATCGAAGAAAACCCTTCAACAAATCTCCTATAATAACCGGCTAAACCTAGGAAACTACAAATATCCGAAGGTGATAGAGGTCTAGGCCAATTATTGACCGCATCCGTCCTCTTAAGATCTACCTCAATTCCTTGATCGGAAACAATGTGACCAAGGAAAGCCACAAACCTTGGGCAAAACTCACATTTACCAAACTTTATAAAGGGTTGTTGGTCCTTGAGGACTTGCAACACAATCCTCAGATGATCGGCATGCTCATCCTCACTCCTTGAGTAAATCAAGATATCATCAATGAACACAATCAAAAACATATCAAGGCATTGTCTAAACACCCTATTAATCAAATCCATAAATGCGGCCGGAGCATTTTTCAACCCAAACGACATTACTAAGAACTCGTAGTGACCATACCTAGTTCGAAAAGCCGTCTTAGGGATGTCATCTTCCTGTACCCTCAAATGGTGATAACCCGAACGAAGATCAATCTTAGAGAAGTAACTAGCCCCTTGGAGTTGGTCAAACAAAGCATCTATCCTTGGAAGAGGATACTTATTCTTAATAGTAACCTTTTTCAATTGACGATAATCAATACATATACGGAGGGAACCATCTTTCTTCCTAACAAACAAGATCAGAGCACCCCATGGAGAAATACTTGGTCGGATGAAACCCTTATCCAACAAGTCTTTCAATTGTTCTTTTAGTTCCTTAAGTTCCACCAGAGCCATTCTATAAGGAGGAATAAAGATAGGTTGCGTATTAGGGAGAAGGTCAATACCGAAGTATATTTCCCTTTCGGGAGGAATACCGGGTAAATCATCGGGAAACACTTCCAAAAACTCGTTAACAATGGGGACCGACTCGAGAGTAGTGATTTCGGAATCCACGTCCCTCACCCTAACAAGATGGTATAAGCAACCCTTAGAAATCATCTTTCTAGCTCTAAGACATGACACAAATTGACCCTTAAGCATAGAATTTCCCCCCTTCCACTCTAGGATAGGCTCATTTGGAAATTGAAACTTGACCATTCGGGTCCGACAATCAATAGAAGCATAGCAAGAATGCAACCAATCCATCCCAATAATAATATCAAAAACTAAAATATCAAGGTCTACAAGATCAACATAAGTGACTTTATGGAATAAGGAGACGGGATAATTTCTATACTCTCCTAGCCACTATAGATTCACCAATAGGAGTAGAGACATGAAAAAGATCTAACAACATATCCGGAACAACATCAAACAGCATAGCCACATATGGCATCACAAAGGACAAGGTAGCACCGGGATCAAGCAAGGCATAAACATCAAAGTGAAAGACTTTCAACATACCGGTAACCACATCGGGAGAACCCTCTTCCTCATGACGAGCTTGAATCGCATAGAATCAATTTTGCTTTTTATTCCCACTAGAGCCCGACGGATTTTGGGGTTGAGTTCGTCAACGATTATCTCCCTTGTTCCTGCTTTAGCCTGTGAGGGATTGCTCTTGTTGTTCTTTTTAGTTTCAGTGAAGTGCTTATAGGGCTTAACTTCCGATTTAGCAATTTCTATGATAGAAAAAGAGTATATTATAGAATAGACTATACCCCTAGACCCGGTATGGAAAAGAAGTAAGGTAATTCATCATCAAACAAGGCAGGAATCGTTAGAGTATTGTATTGCCCTCCAATAGGACTATATAGAGCAGCGGGAAGGTCGGAATCTAGTGAATCTGTCTTTAAAGTGTAGCTCCGTACCTTACCCATCGTGTAATGACAGTGTGCCTTCACCCCATGATCTTAGTGCTCCATTGCCCCTTCTTTATCTGTAACAATAAGTGCATATGTATACACTAATTTATATGTGGGTTCCGCTTCGGGGAAGACGAGTTGACTCCACAAAGTATAAAATGCCTCAGATATTCCATTAACGGTTCCTTCTTAGCCACTAAGGGACAATCCCTTATCTTGTGATACATCTTTCCATAGCCAAAGCATGCATTAGAGCCGGCTATATATTTACCCTCATGCTTTTTCCCACACTTAGCATAACTAGTCGATGCAAAGCCACAACCATTTCCTCCTTGAGGCTTAGGGTTAGACATCCTATCTTTGTTGAACATAGGAGGAGCATTGGAGGAACCTTGATCGGAAGACCTTGGTCGAGGTTTGAAATGACAATGTCCATCGGACCTTGAACGTGAAAAGTTATCATCACCTGTCTTAGCCCTCTTTGTCTCTCTAGACCTTTCTTTGAGTTTCTCCTCTTCTATTTGTTGATCATGTACCATGAGAGGAGAAATATCCATGTAATTGACAAGCATAGCGGTACGACACTCTTTGACCACTATTTCAGACACTCCTGAGATGAACTTACTCATTCTTGCCCTAGGATCGGCAACCATAGTAGGAGCATATCGAGACAATTGTGTGAACTTCAAAGCATACTCTTTCACACTCATGCTTCCTTGACGAAGGTTGATGAACTCAATCTCCCTTGCCACCCTCATCCCAAGGGTAAAGAACCTATAAAGAAAAGCGAACCTTGGATTTCTCCCAATCAAGAGGACCCTCATTAACCGCCGTCCCTTCCTTCCATTGTTCAAACCACACTTGGGCCACACCCTTAAGTTGATAAGCGGACAACTCTGCCTTTTCCTCTGGCGTCACACCCATGATCATTAGCACCTTATAAACCTCATCAATGAACTCTTGAGGATCTTCCTCAACCTTAGAGCCATGAAACTCCGGAGGATTCATCCTTGTGAAGTCCCTCACTCTCGATGCCGCCGTTCACGCATTTGGGTTCACGGGAGCCACAACCTCCCTATTGGCTTGAGCTAACACTTGAAAAGCAGCCCTAAACTTCGCATTAGTCACTTGTTTGGCCAAAGGGTCAGTCGGAGCTTGAGGAGGAGCATCTTGTTCCACATTCTCTCCAGCATTTCTTCTAGCATTAAGCCTTCGAGTAGCCAAATCCTGAAACGCATAGGATAGGGATTAGGAGAGAAAGACCTATGAGGTTAAACTCTATCGCATGACTTAAGAGTAATGAAGGAAGTGAAGTTTCCTAATCATCTCGTAGCCTCTCATTCATAAGTGTGGCGCGCTTCACACTCATGAACAAGACTCTACTCGATGTGGCTTATGAGACATCCTAGGATCTTTCTAAAACCTTGTGCTCAGAATACAAAGTTTGTCACAACCCAAAATACCACTAGATGTGACATGGCGTATAAGACCCCGAAAGGCTCATACAAGTCACTTAGCATACATACATACAAGATCATAGAGATTTAAGAGTTCAAAAGTGAATTTCATATCAAAGCTTTTAAGAAAATAGCGGAAGTCTACATAAAATGTCTCAAAGCCAATCTAACATAAGAATGAGAAATAAGGTTTGGGAAGTAACCCAATACAATGTCAAAGCAAAGGAACATAAAAGTAAGAACAACAAGGCTATGTCCTCGAATGTATGAGGACTCACCAAGTCTTCCGAAAACCTTCTACTAAGATCTAGCCATGAATAGATGGAGCATCGCCAGGCCCTACATTATGAGACTATGTAGGCAAAAAGTATGTGTCAGTACGAGGAATGTACTATGTATGATAGCAATGCACAACACCATTTAAATATGCTAAAAAGGGGAACATATTCATAAACATGCAATGACCAAGTGAAAGCATGATAGAAAGAGTAGAAAAACATAAGTCATCATTTAAGGTCAATGCAAGCTAAACATACTTAAATTACTTGAGAAAAGCCTTTAAAGTCACTTTAGCTCATCATTGTGGGGAAATTAGCCTTAATCGACATGTAAGACCATGTGAGCTGCCAACATGGAATCCGATGTCTACCCCACACCGAAAAGAGGTGTCCTACTTGCAAAGGTAAAATCATAAATTTCTAGCTTAGGTTG